>JANAVB010032263.1:0-58197 GCA_029216955.1 Iris pallida
CATCGCCGTCGTTCGAAACCCTCGCTCAGCCGCCGCCGACGCACCGAAAAACCATCATCGCCGTCGCCTCCCCGGCGCACGGAGCCGCCATCCGCCGCCTCATCTTCTGTGCGCCACCGTGCATGGGGCCACAGCCGACCACCGCACCCTGCCCGCTGGATCCCGACGCCGCTCCGCCCAGCACGCCCTTTCGTCTTCGCCGCCCTACGTCGGAGCACAGCCGGAGCCACTGTAAGGCCCTTCTCCTTCCTGTCTCACTCTCCTCTCTCTCTCTCTTTCTCTCTCTCTCTCTCTCGTGAGTACATTTGGGGGAGGAATTGCTGTAGTGGGTTTTAAGAAGTGTTATTATTATTATTATCATTATTATTATTATTACTATTATTAATTCTATCATTATTATTATTATTATCAGCATTATTATCATTATTATTAATAACTATTACTGTTATTATTTTTTATTATTATTATTACTATTATTATTATTAGTATTGTTATTAGTATTATTAATATATTAAAAAAATTTGTTATAATTATGACTTTATATTAAATTATTTTTATTAAATAAATAGGCAATATTTAAAAATTTATTAAATATTTTTGACTAAGGAAAGGTTAGCTTTCTACAAAATTTGTATATTTTACAACTTACAAGTTTACCAGTAGACGATTTCCAAATATTACAAATGATTATTACTTTTAGCTACTAGTTTTCTCTCTATAAATTAGTTTTACAAAAACTATGGTATTTGCTTACAAACGAGTTTTATTCTCTAATTATTGGTCTAAAAACCTATTTTTACTAATAAGGTTAATTTCTAGTATTATAAATATTTTTTTTCTAAAAATATGATACGTAATTGTCCACAAATTCTCCTCGATTATCCCCTTGATCACGACTACTCATACGTTTCTATTCTCTCGCAAAATTAGGCCATGTTCGCGTGGACCTCGGCAATTGGACAAAGCTGGACTTGTCAGATTATCGCACACCAGGCGTAACACCAGGCAAGATACCTTACCATTATACTGTTTATTTTTAGTTATATTTTATTTGTATATCACTGTTCATTTATTTCTAGTTCTTGATTACTGCCTGCTCAGTGATATTTACTGTACCTTGTTATTTATCCTTTGATTGCATATAGACCTAGAGTTAAGTAGTTTAGTGCATTACATAAACTTTGACACTGTTGTACCACGAGATGTGTGAGATATGAGTAGCATATAGCATACGAACTTGCGTGTTGGCTGATCACTGATGCGTACAGGACGTGCGTTAGGTCTAACTGTCAATAGTTGTATGTTAGAATGCTTGACGGTTAGTAGTGTTACATGGTCGTAGATGCGACATGATAGGTACATTGGGTGGGGAGAACATTTTCTTATCATATGGGCTTCTATTGCACTTCCCTATAACCCGGAAGCTCCGCTGGAGATACGGGTATGAGCCTCTCAGGTTGGCCATTGTCGTTTTTGAACGTCATGCTCTCGGTCACTGGTGCCCAAGTGGGAACTATACCAGATCCTATTACAGCCAAGGCTCATGCGACGAAAGGTTTATTCTCACTGCATGTTCACTTTAGTTTGGTTAGATTACCTTATAGTATCTTGTCACTTTCTTTGATTGTGGCATATTTATATTCAGTATTATATGGCATGTTGATGTATCTTGTTACGTTCCTCTGAGGACCTGGTTATCTCGCCAGGTGTGTGTTTCGTGATTTTTTGCAGGTGCTCTAGCTAAGGCCATTCCTTCCTTCGTGGTGATTGCTCTTGGACTCGCCATTTCTCTCGCTTGCTAAATTCTTTTCTTGTATATTTTTCCAAATTTAATTTGGTTGGTAGTGGACTTCGTCTTGCCCAACTATTGTGTACATGACAAATTCAAAGTTGCTTTTATATCATATTTATCTGTGTGGATGCGATTTAGTACCTTGGTTACTGTATTTTACAGCTTATATATATATACGAGGGTCCATATACTTCGTATGTATACAGTTGGCATGATTACGTTCTAGTCCTACGTATTTTGGGACTGGGGCATTACATGTTTTTGTGGTGGCCCATGCAGGTCTAGTTTGTCGTTTCGGTTACATGATTGAACCAAACGGTCCTGCAATATAGGATTAGAGTTTAGGAATCTCATCCACCTACTTGACATCCTTTCTTGACTTCAAATTCCGAACTCTCGTTCGATCTCCTTGATTTGTATCTTGCTTGACTCCTTCTACCGTAAATTCTTAGTTTCGTGTTTAGTAAGATGACTACACTAGTATATGCCCATAGGTCAAACACATGGCTAGATGGAGTACATTGACAATTAGTATGTATTGGAGTTTTATTTGAGTTATAAAGGCATTTATTTTCCTAGAAATATGATTTTAAGGACTAGTTAATTTCAAGTTGGGTAGTAGCGTATTACCGCCTTCAATGGATAGTTAGAATTTTATTACTACAAGGTGGTATACACAAGAGGACAGCTAGGTCGAGAAAACAAGTCTATGATTTATGATTTTTAGGAATTGCAAAATAGTTTATGATTTATTGAGATATGAAATCGATTTGGAAAACATCTTTAAATTGTGACACATGATTTACGATTAAGTTCAAGTTTGGATTGAATATGTTAAAAAGTTTATCTCGAATTTATTAAAGTGTTTTAATTTATAAGTTATGATTTTGTAACGACTAGAGAATAAGAAGGGTTTATGATTCACGGTTTATTAGAAAGCTTGAGGTTTTAAATTGATTCTACGATTTACGAATTATAAGTATTGAATTTTGAGCTTGAAGAGATAATGGTAAAAATTGTTGTTTAAAATATTTTGGAAGATATGAAATCAACTTGAAGGAAAGACTCGAATTTCAAATTTTGTTTTATGATTTATAAAGTTATTTAGATTTCGAGTCTTGATTATGGATATTTAATTTTGGTGAAAAAAAAAGAGAATTACTTTTGAAAAGTAGTTGTGACTTATTGGAAGCTAGATATACACATTGAAGGATATATGATTAAATTCGGGAGTTATTTAAATGTTCCATTTTGTAGTATGAAATTCGGTTGATAAACTTATTAAATGACGAGTTTAAGGTTTGGAAAAAAAATGATGATGAATTTATTTATTCGATTTGTGAATTACGAGGATTGTTTGAGATTGACAAGAGATTTAAAGTTTTTTTTAGTTGACAGTCTAAGATAATTGAAATATTGGCGAAGTATCTTGAAAATTTTATTGAGAAATTTCGAGGAACTTGAAATTTTAGATTAGATCAAATATTGGTGAAAGACCAAGAAACAAGCAAGGTCCCCTAGTGAGGTAGAAGTATTCCACATTAGATTGTCATGCCACCTATGACTACCGATGAACATATCTTTGACTTACTCGACCTTCCCTCAAATTTGGATCCTTATTCGTGACCCTCTAATTGTTTTGAAACTTAGAAATGATTGGAATCATTCCCTTGACCATACCCTCATCTATGAGACTATCTTCCCTCTAGAAACTGTATCTCTAACTTATTTAGCCTTGACCTTCGAGATTTCCTAATTATCTTATTTCGTGCTTAAACCTTTTATTTTTTTGCATTAATTAGTATCTTATGATAACCCACTTTCTATTTTTTATCATTTGGCGTTCTCTATCGTGACTTTGATATTTGGAGCACAACACGAGACCTTTTCTTCCAACAAATTTCACATGCAAGACCTAGACGAGATCACCTTCGTATAGGTATATTATGTCCCACTAAAACACGTCCCCTTGTACTCTATTTTTATCACTACTACAAAAATGGTTAACAATGACGGCCAAAAATGGTCATTAATGACATTTGTTTGGCCGTCATCTACGTTACCGTCATCTTTACCATAAGAAAACAATGACAACTCGACACATGTCATCTTTATCAATGAAAGATGACTTTTGTGTGTCATCTTTATTTATAAAAGATGACTTATATATGTCATCTTTATTTACGAAAGATGACTTCTATTAGGAGACAACAATGACAGATTACACACGTCATCTTTTTTATATGAAAGATGACTTTTAGATGTCATCTTTTTATATAAAAGATGACTTTTAGACGTCATCTTCTTGTATTAATGATGACTTACATGCGTCATCGTTATTTATAAAATGTGACATTTATCGTGGCAAAACAATGACGGGTCAACGCATGTCATTATTATTTACAAATGATGACTTATATATGTCATTGTTATTTACAAAAGATGACTTATATGTGTCATCTATATTTACAAAATATGAATTTTATCGAGGGTACAATAATGACAGCTCAAAACACGTTATATTTGTTTATAAAATATGACTTTTATACGTCATCATTATTTGCAAACGATGACTTACATGTGTCATTATTTTTTATAAAAGATGACTTTTAACATTGAAAAACACCGCTCAACACACATCATTATTATAAAAAGATTGACTTTTATTGAGTATACAACAATGGCAGCTCAAAATAATGAAATGTACATACAATATCCCATTGAAGAAAATAAAGAAGAAAACTAATACGTAACACCAACAAAAAGGTATTTCATTTCATAATTATTCAAAGTCATGACATTGAACTAAACAATATTCATTTATTCTCACATTTCAAAACATAAATTAATAATTCTTCCAAAAAATTTTAATACATATTGTCTTCATTAACAATATCCATTATAAACTTCATCAGCTCCCCTCTCATTTCATCAATCTCTTTGATGGAGTAATCCTTTCTCCCAGCAAACTACAAAAAAAATAAACACAAAATAGTAAATATAAGGTCATACATCCAGCGTTACTTTATCTTAACATCTAACTTACCACTTTGTCTAAACAGTTTGCATTCTAGAATTACGTAGTTGCATAAGGTCATACATCCAGCGTTAATGTTAACATTACCATAGGACATAAATGTACGATGAAACAAATGAATACATGCATCTAACCATACATTCGTAAATATAAGAAATTCATCCAATTGTTCATGCAAATATTTATAGCCAATGATATATGGACCTTAGTGATTGGCTCAAACAGTAAGCTTAAGACACCATGCATTAGACATCTGCATGAACAGAATAGCAACAAGAAAAAGTAATAACTGCTCAACTCTTCAAGCAAAAACAAATACGCTTCACAAATAGTAATTTTGCATGCAAGGGAAATCACCACATAATAAGTACCATTCATGAATTGAGTGGAAGCTCCAGATTAAAAAGAATGGTTGTCAGTGGCTTCAGGTTTGGAATGTTTGTGATTTAATCATCCAGCATCGGAAAAATTTACAATCCAGCATTGTGAATATCTTGCAATTAAGTGGCAAGTAGTGACAACTAAAGAAAATGTAAGACAAGTCATTGTGATGATGACCATACCTCTTAGAAAATGTGCTTCGGGGAATGTGTAGCTACATCCAACATAGAAGCATAAGATGTACATAAAAGAGACTCCAATGCCACAAAATTAAAGATACCTGATGCAACAAAGAACATGTTACGTAGTAAGCATAGTCTCAAAACCTGTCACTCAATTCTCCTAGAGTACCTAACCCATCATAGAACATAAAAATACTGCCAATTTAAGTAATAAATCGTAGAAAGAAAAGAAACCAACAACCTAATTCCCAATTGTTCCAATAAGAAGCAAGAACCCACAAAACAAATATGCCATAGAACACTAAAAAAAATTCAATTGAGGTGAACTAGTTCGGATTTTCCCAAAAATGAACACCGTAATAACCTGAATGTCCAACAAAAAGTCAAATTAGTTACATCCTGTAATAACCTCAGTAAGAAAGAACTCCAAATCCCACCATAAGCAGAATTTTCACATAATTCTAACTACAATTCAGTTCCCCATAAAAAAAAGAAAAATGACCCACATAACAAAACCCATAATTAAGCTGAATTCACTAAGAATTAGTTCAAATTGAACATGTTACTTACTGCAGTTCAATGCTATCTTAGTTGGCATTAATATATTTGAACTCTCCTCTTATAGCCCTACCATTGTAGTCTTTTAAAAACTTATAAACAGTGGAAATTAGGAAACACAAGAAAACTATTCTACAGAAGGTGGCAACATAGCAGATGCAAAGTATTGAACCTAAACAAAGAAGCGAAATGTTAGGACAATCAAAGGAATTGACTTGTTCAAATTTCTTCTATTGGTTTATCCTACTTTGCTTGAACTTGGAAGCAACATGGTAATGTCCAACCTTCGTTTGTTAGCTAGTGCATCTTGAGCTTGCTTGATTAAGCTACATTAATGTTTAACAAGCCTATCTCTGCTTGATTAGTTTGTTCAAGCTCTCAGTCTTCAACATGTCTCATTTATTTCGATTTTATGTGTGTGTGTGTGTGTGTGCATTTTTCCGGTATGCTTTCATTTTTTTTGTCCCCCCCACCCCACACACACACACACGCACATAAAATTGAGGCATGTAAAGCCATGAACCGACACTTCTGTAAGAAACCTGAACAACAATGAATTTGTTCAAGACTAGATAGCTCAAAATTCAACAAACTAAATAAGACATGCAAACCAAATATTTAGGAAATTTGAATCTTTTCGGTGTCCATTTGTAATTACTCTATCCCTTTCTTGCGCAATTCATAATCTCCTGCATTTTAGTTTATCCCAGAATCCAGCAAGAAAAATTATTAATCCTATAAGTTTTCAAGCTAGAACCCATAACAGAAACTATGAGAACCTATTTTCAAAATGATTGCATAAAATGTGTCAATAATCCAGCAAGAAGCACACTTAATTTATTAGGAGATAATAATAAAATTTGTTGGCTAACCCACTGAAGCAACCTAACACGCTGCAGCTCTCCAGGCCACCTAGCAAATTTTTTGTGTAAGAACCTCAATGATTTACAATTTTTTGTGTAAGAACCTCAATTATTTACAATTTTTTGTGTAAGAACCTCAATGATTTACAATTTTTTGCTTTGGTCGATATGTCACCACTGTATCGGCTTGATATCCAAAGATATTATTATGTAAAAAAGAATTTATATAAACTGAAGTTTTAAACAGTGCTAAAGGCATTACCGATCAGACAATACATTAATGCAATATGAAAAGAATGTATATAACCTGAATGTATATAACCTGAAGTTTTCATTAATCCTATAACCCGAATGTATTTCATTCCAATATCCAGACTTTTGATAACCAGAAGTTTTCATTAATGCTATAACCTGAAATTTCCATATAAATTTATGCAAAAAATGACATGCTTGGACATTATCATTACCTCTCATGTGAATTGCACATTAGTATACTTGTAATCAATGCCAGAAGTTTCTTCGAAAACTTGAATATTACAAAAGAAAATAGAGAAATTCAAGTTGAAAGCAATACATGTATGTGAGCTCTGAAAGAAACCCTGAGAGAAAGTCATGCATCAAATCAGCTCCATCCCACATCATAGACTTTAATTGAAGAAAACTCAATATAAGAGAAAGAACATACTTTTTGGATTACTATGGTATCTCAAATGATTAAAACCAGCATCCAATAGAACATCGAATGGTAATATGATTTAGAACAATATGAAGGCTGCATAGAAACCCTCACCAATGAAAATATGTAAAGAACATGGTAATGAGAAACGTTATGCAGGCATTAAATAAATACAAAATTGTGCACCATTGATGGCCAAAGAGTTAAAGTCTTTCTCTGTGTACGAGTTGTGGCAAATGTTCAATTGACCAGAGAAGCTCGTACTGTAATCCTGGTACTGCAGCTTATAAGCAAGACTGACAGCTGATGGATTAGGACACTGCGATATGATCTGCTTTTCTATTAATCACGGCAGTTTAAAAACTAGCGATATTCATATGTTTTTATTGTTGCTGCAGGTAGAATGGAAAGGCCTACCAACATAAATAACGCCACTGATTTTGTCTTTTTATATTTCGAAGCAGATATTGCAGGTAACTTCTCTCTATTTCCACAATATCTTTAGAACGATGAGCTCACACTTCCTGATGCTCTGTTTGCCTAGACTGTTACCATCATAACTTGTCTTTGATTACAGGTATTTCTCAGAACAATAATAGTTCTCTCTAAATCTTAAAAGACGTGGAAATACAGAAATTCGAGCATATATGTGAAAGCACACTACATATACTCAGACATGGACATATGCCTATATGGCTTTAAATTTTATATATTGATCTAAGTACAGGACTTGATTTATTTGGTTAGATAATCATATATTTTGGTGAATTTGTATGTAGAACTAAGAAATTAGGTCTTATACCAAAATACACGTGGTTCAATCCAATTTGATTTTTACAGTACTGAGCTTTGAAATCCGCCTTAGCAGGAAAGTGATCTTTTCACAGCACATGCTAGACTAGTGTATCTTGAATCTCCATGTTTCTTACCAAGGTGGTCTGTCAGATTTCCTTCACCGATTTCTTTCCCCTACCCTCTGCTGTGCTGGAGATATTTTGCAACCTCTGTCGCACTGTTAATTCGTTCAGAAAAATACCGTAGCAACTTATATGTTGGAGATATTTTTTCACTTCATTCTTGCTAGAAGGCATGGCGTGCCATCCACAAACCACTAAGCACTGGATATCTACCAAAGGACATTATCTATTTCCATTACCTGAAATCCATAGCTGTATATGTTGTCCCCGCAGAAGGGACAAACAATAACCTTACGACGGCGAGAATAACAAAGGCATTCCTTATAGGTGTTGAACCACTCCTGTTCGGACACATCATGTGAACACCCCGAGTAAAAAAAATTCCAAGCTTCGAAAAATGTACCCTTCCTGCTATGCACAGTAAGTACATCACACGGTAACTTCTCGGCTTCGTGCACAACACTGGCTTGGCCATGACTATTTGAACTGACGTTTTTTTTTCCTTCCTCTCCAATCGCTGGTTGTATTTCGGACATTGTTTCTTCATGTGCCCTGACTGTATGCAAAAGAAACAAACAGCGCTCTCTTGTCGTATGATTTGGACTTCCTTCGACTGCTCTTGCCTCCATCCTTATTTTTTGACCTTCCCCTTTCATAGGGGTCAACTCCGATGACTCAATTGGACTTGACTTCTTCACAATCTCATTATTAAGAAGAGTTGTTGTCGTCTCTTCTATCTCAAGACTCTTCTTCCCATAAATGATTATTGTCACCAAATGGACATAGACCCCATAAGCGAAGATAGGAGCAAAAAGATGAATTCAGACTTATTAATCTAAATATTAAGAGAGGTGAAGTCATGATGGTGTTATTTTCCTATTCCTGAACCATGCCAATTTTGATCAGCTTGCATTGAAATATTAATGGAGTAAGCTTCTCAAAAAACTTACAGATATTATTGGTGCTTCATTGACAAGATTCTGAATATCAGCTCTCGAGTAGCTAACAGTACGAAAAACAAGCTATAAGATGAAAATATGAACCAAATATCTAAGTATGACTAGGGAAAAAACAAATTAAAACATATTGTTGCAACAATTGGTTTTATTTTACAGGGTGGATAATAGATGAAGAAAAGCTAGTCCAAAAGGATATTAGATATAAAATGCCAATCTTGCAGCTATAAACTCGTAAGTTCAATCAAATAAAATGACTATGTATCATTTTCTTAACACAAAGAATAATTTTGAGTCACCTGATTATACAAAGGGCTCCTCGTCGAGAGAGATAATTTCCCTCAAAATCAAAACCAATAACCAGAGCTGAAGGATTAAGAAACTCATGTTTCAATGTATCTGGATGGATACAATAATGTATTGAGCTTACTGGATGAGTAATTGTAAATATCAACACACCTCAGGATTTTTATTATGGTAAGTCTATCCCCCTGAATATATATAATTCTATCTAGTTTACAGCAAAGTTGATGCATGATATTGATATTTACTGAAAGTTACATAAATCCTGATTAGAAGACACTTGCCATCAATACCTCAGGGTTTTTTTTATTGTGGTAAGTCCATCTCCCTGGTTATATGTAACTATTATCTACATTAGAGCAAAGTTGCTCTGAAGTATCTAGTCTACTGCATATATCAGGTTCCAAATACACAAAATGTATAGTCAGCAAATATATAACTCTTTTGATCCTACAATCCTGACATATATTACTAAATACATCAGATATGCAATTAAATTACAATCGACAAATAATCCCCAAATTGTGCACCCAAATATCCATAAACTATAAGAAAACAATTACTCAAAAAACAAAAAGGCTTGAAATCTGACCTTAAGGTTAAGGATCCGCTTGATTTGTTGTTGTTGCTGCTGATGAGGGATGTAGGTGGTGAGTGACGACATCGATGTAATTTCCAGATCTGAAGTGGGCTCGCTCTGATCCAAGCCCTAACAAACCACTTTCAACCAAGCCCTAACAACACCATTTTCAATCGAAAAAGAAAAAAATGGGAGATTTTTGAGCATCTAGAAAATTGTTACCATGGATTCGAAAGCACTCTGATTGGCGGGCTCGACTACGGCAAAGGTTCGTCGGAGCCTCCGAAAATACTAGATCGCAATAGCGCCTCTGAAAACCCTAGATCGCAGCAGCGCCTTGGAAAACCCTCGCGCGCTCCAGCTTAGCAGACTATTTTGGATACAGGGTTAGAATATCTACGATCTCATCAACAAACTCCCTCCTCGCGCTCCAGCTCAACAGCGCCTCCGAAAACCCTAGATCGCAGTCACGAATCCGCCGGCCATTGGTGAGGAGAGGAGAGAAAGGAGAGGGGATTATTGGAGATTGATTTCTTCTCTAGAGGAAGAGAGGGCACAAAGAATGGTTAGGAGACGAGAGGAAGGTTTTTTTTAGAGGGGTTTCTTCAGATTGAGTTTTTTTTTTATAGAGGGATTTCTTTTCTAAGTCGATCGCGTTATATGAAAGAAGCTCCATGGACGCAGACGTCAACATAAATCCTAAAAAAAATTTAACAAAATTATTAAAATGGCAGCTACAATAAGGACGAAAAAAATTTTGCACATGCATTACTTGACGATTATAACTAAACCGTCAATAAACCAAATGGTTTTTCTTAATGTTTCAGCTACAATATACTTTCTTTGTCCAACTTGGATTCAATCAAATAGTATCAATCTCTAATCAATATTTTATAAACACAACATGTCTCTATCATTGTTTAAACTAAATATGACTCCTACTATTACTATGTCATTGTTAGTCCCACGTCTTTTCTTTCATACACAAAAGATGACATCCATAAAAAAATTTATGACCCTTATTTTCTTAATCGTCATCTTAGTACACATTTTATGACATCATTTTTTTTACTGTCATTAATTAAGTTATTAATGACGATCATCTACTGAGCTGACATTAAAAGTATCATTAATGACATTTTCTTTTGAGTGTCATCTATAAAGTGTCATTGTTAACCATTTTTGTAGTAGTGTATGGTACGACTTTCGGGCCATGAAGACTAACTATAACCTATACCATGGTACCGATATACTTTTGACTATATATATGGGCTAAATCTCGACTCAAATCTTCGGCTCGATTGCGATCTACTAAATCCGTCAAATGCTTAACCTTGTGTTTTTATCTTGACTGCTTAACCCTTGTCATTTTATTTTCTTGTATTATCTTGATTTACTTAGACCCATAACATCTTTAGCTCTTCAATATTACAATGCTTACTTTTTTTCCTTCTCATTAAATTGCTTGTCGTATTTTACCTTGATTCCTCTATGGTTTATGCAATTTTGCTCATGTTATAATTTCCTTACTCGAAGAAGAATGTGATCATGACAATTTTGGATTAGTAGAGGTTAGATTGGAGAAACTTACAACATGGATAAATAATGTAGTTGGTTAAGTTAATTACGAGATTATGAGGTATAGATGGGACGTGAATGAAAAGGCGTGATAAATCTAAATAGATGAGTTAAGGAATGATATATTATGTTTTGATGAAACACTAAAGGATAAATAGACTTCGCGAATTTCAAATTTGTTTCGAGGTAACAAATTATCGAGTGAAGAAATTTCTAAAGGCTTGGGTGGTTAAGAAACAAATTTATATTTATGGATGCAAATATTTTTGATAAAGAAAAATGTTGACCTTGCCTTCGATGACATATTATGTTATGACGATATTTTCAAGGATAACAAATTGTTGAAGAAAGAAACCTTTACATTTTTGATGCATGGAGAATTAAGATGTAAGATGATTATGAATAAGAAGTTAAGATGAGTTACATCTTCTACCATCAAGAAGCTGAGATTGTTAAGTTCAAAATTTCGGGAGAGGCTAATAAGTATTTTGGAAATTTTAAATTTTGATGATAGAAGATTGAGTTATGAAGGTATACTGTTAGTTTTCGAGATTATCATTTAAGACGGATTTTTGATACCTATGGATGCATCGTGCATTGACCAACAATACAATTTGTAGTAAGAAGATTTTAACTGTTACTTGGGCCAAATTGGTTGAAGGTTGAAATTTTTTAGAGGAAGATATGGCTTGGAAAGATATGTATAAGTAAGCTAGTATAATGGAGATTATGGTAGTCAAAATTTGAGGCTATTCTATGACGAAATAGAGAAAATTAGAGTACATTGAGAATCATAATGGTTTTGTTTAAGGGGACGGGGAACGAAATTTTTTTGGGAAGAACGATTTATGATAAGAGAGATTTCGTGAATATTGACTATATCAATGATTAAGGAAATTATTACCTACTTATGAGGTTGCTTTTTTCGTCAATATTAAGGTTGATCGAACTTAGTCATTGATTGATTGTCATGATCGAAATCTAAAACCATCAAAATTTTTAATCGATCGAATGACACGTTGCCATTGAAATGTCACTCGCCTCCTCGGCAAATATTACGTTTGCATTCTCGTGATCTCGTACATCTATTCAAATAAACACTTTCCATCCCCTTCGCCCTACCTACCCTAATTTTTCCTAAATTTCGAGGACGAAATTCTTTTAAGTTGGGTAGGATATAAAGCCCCTAAATTTCTACTGATTTTTATTTTATTTTATTTTGGTACTGATTTAAAATTTGGTATTGTACGTCGCGGGGTCGTATTTTACGTCGCGCACGAAATTTTATTTTTCGAAATTGTTCGACGAGTGCGAATATGTGCGAGCGTACATATTTTTAGGAAAAATATTTTTCTTATTTTTTTTAGTTTCAAAATATATATAATAAGTATTTTAGTTATCGTCCCAAAATTCCAATTTGTGCCAGACGGAAAACCACGGGATTACTACAACAAGACCAGACGTAGGCTAGGTTATGTCACACCTGCAACAACCCTGAAAGCTCAGATGAGGAATGTGACTGGCATTCACACTCAACCGGATCACCGACTTCTGATTCAGATGCTAGCGTCGGGGACATATTCAGGCAAGCTCTGTCTGTTAATATGGCATTTGTTGATGCCTACGAAGAAGATGAAGAGGTACCCGAACTTTTCGAGTTAGAACCTTGGGTCCAGCAACTGGATGCACAATGGGAGAAATGCTTCGAACTTCGTGAACTTCCTACTGAAGATGAGGTTATGCAAGTTGACCTCGGCGATGAGTCTTCTCCAAAGCCAATCTTCGTCAGCAAAAGCCTGACAGACGAAGTGCGGGAGGCACTTTTGTAACTCGTCAGAGAGTACATTGACGTGTTCGCCTGGAGCTATAAAGACATTCCAGGGCTAAACCCCGAGGTTGCACTTCATAAACTCAACATTCATCCAGACGCAAATCCGGTCAAGCAATAGCAAAGACGCTTCCGTCCGGACATCATAAATTCTATCGAAGCTGAGGTCAACAAACTGATAGCCAGCGGCTTCATCCGAGAGGAGCAACAACCAGACTGGGTCGCCAATATAGTACCAGCCCTCAAGAAGAATAGAAAGATTCAAATCTCCACCAACTTCCGAAATCTAAATGAAGCATGTCCTAAAGATGAGTTCCCTCTTCCCATTACGGACATTATGGTCGACAACACATGTGGCTTTGAGTGCATGTCATTCATAGATGGCTTATCAGGATACAACCAAATTAAGATGTTTCCTGACGACGAAAAGCATACATTATTTCGAACGCCGATTGGCGTGTATTGTTACACAGTCATGTCCTTCGGTTTAAAGAATACCGGTACCACATATCAAAGAACCATAAGTTTTATCTTCAGAGATCACCTGCGTAAGACCGTGGAGTGTTATGTTGATGACATCGTTGTCAAAAGCCGCTCTAAGGGAGACCATCTGCAGGATCTGAGGACGGTATTCGACTTGATGCGAGTGCACAACTTGAAGATGAATCCCACCAAATCCTTCTTGGGCGTATCTAGTGGAAAATTCCTGGGTTTTATCATTACTGCCCATGGAATTCATATAGATCTGGAGAAGACGAAGGCAATCATGGAGATGGGTCCCCCGAGAAATCTCCGTAAACTCTGAGGCCTTCAAGGGAGGCTAGCTTACATCAGGAGGTTCATCTCTAACCTCTCCGGGCGATGTAAACCATTCACCCACCTCATGAAGAAGGGCGTCTCATTCGTATGGGATGAAGAGTGCCAACGCGCGTTCGACAACATCAAAGAATATCTGTCAAATCCTCCAGTTCTGGTGTCCCCGGTTGCTGGAAAGCCGTTCTTGCTTTATGTACGAGCGATGGAGCATTCCTTCGGTGCTCTACTAGCACAAAATAATGACGCAGGGCATGAATAAGCTATCTATTACCTCAGTCGAATGATGATTGGGCCTGAGCATAGATACACCGCTGTGGAAAAGGAATATCTTGCTTTGGTGTTCGCTATCCAGAAGACGCGACACTATGTTACAGGACAAACCATCCATGTCATATCTCGAGTTAATCCCCTCAGGGTTCTCATGACCAAGCCAGGCGCACTCAGCTCTCGCCTCGCTACCTGGGCGATATTATTGTCTCTCTACGATATGATCTTCGTTCCGCAAAAGGCTGTTAAAGGTCAAGCTCTGGCAGAATTTTTAGCAGCCCATCCAAGTTCGGAGTCAACCAGAATATACGAAGAGATTCCAGACAAGGTCGCCAATTCAAACATGGCTTCCGATGATTCCTGGCGAATGTTCTTCGACGGTGCTTCAAGAACCGGGCCCAAAGGCAATATTGTCGTTGGGGTCGGAGTGGTACTGATTTCTCCCTCTGGCTTGGTGATCAACGGGCATATTCCCTTACAGAACCCATCTCGAACAACGTGGCCGAGTAAAACGCCTTGGTTATCGGCCTCCAACTTGTAAAAGAACTGGGGGTAGAGTACCTAGAGGCATATGGCGATTCACAGTTAATCACCAATCAGATTCGGGGTTCATATGAAGTTCGTCATGAAGACATGATCCCCTATCATCAGGTAGCGATAGCCATCATTACGTCTTTGAAAGGGTTCTTCATAGAACATGTTCCGAGACTCCGGAACATTGAAGCCGACACCTAAGTAGGATTGGCCGCTTCCCTGGCGGTCCCAAAATATATTCATCATTTGGTGGACGTAATAGGCCATGAGTTGGTCTGTCCCAAAAACACCGTCCAATTTGCTGAGAGCTATTCTGCCCTGACGGTCGATGAGACACAGGATTGGAGGCTCCCATTTATCGACTTTGCAGTTTATGGCATCTTGTCAGAGAACCCGAAAGAAGCCACCTCTATTAGAAGACGTTCTCTCAGATTCTTCTACGATACAGAAACAAAGATGCTGTATCGGCGGTCATACGATGGATTACTGCTTCGGTGTCTATCCAATACAGAAGCCAAAGAAGCTGTACGTGAAGCACATGACGGCATCTACGGGGCCCATCAGCCTGGCCCAAAATTGTAAGATCGCCTTCGTCGGATGGGCTACTACTGGCCTACGATGGTGGCAGATGCAATAGACTACGCAAGAACGTACAAAGCTTGTCAAGTCCACGTAGATTTCATACACCAACCATTTGAATTCTTATACCCAAAGGTGGCATCCTGGCCATTTAAGGCATGGGGAATGGATATTATTGGTCCTATCACCACACCTTCATCCAAAGGGCACCGCTTCATACTGGCAATTACAGATTACTTCTCCAAATGGGCGGAAGCTGTCCCGCTTGTAGAGGTGAAGACGTCAAATGTGATTAGCTTTCTCAAACATCATGTCATCTATCGCTTCGGACTGCCTTGAAGGATCATCCACGACAATGGTCCGCAGTTCACAAGCCACGCCTTCTATCGGTTTTACGACAAACATCGGATCCAGAATATTTCTTCAATACCATACAATCTGGCGATGAATGGGTTGGCAGAAGCATTCAACAAAACTATAATCAAGCTATTTAAGAAGTTTGTGTCTTCCAACAAACGCGATTGGAACGAAAAGCTTGGTGAATGCTTATGGGCGTATCGTACTACAGTCCGGACGACCACCGGGAACACACCATTCTCTCTGGTATATGGCAGTGAGGCAGTTCTCCTACTGGAGACTCAAATCCCCTCACTCCGCGTCGCCCTCACCTATCGATTGACCATAGATGATAATTACCGTCGCCGGCTACAAGAGTTGGAGGCCTTAGATGAGGAGCGCCTCTTAGCTCAACAGCAAATCGAGCTGTATCAAGCACGCATCTCTGGATCCTTCAACAAGAAGGCTAAACTCATAACATTCCAAGTGGGTGATCTCGTTCTGGCAGTTCAGAGGTCGATGGTTATGACTCACAAAACTGCCGATAAATTCCTGCCAGAGTGGGAAGGCCCATTTGTCATCGAGGCTGTATTCTCCAATGGTGCTTACCGCCTCGCAAAACAAAATAGAGACTTGCTTATGTTGCCCGTTAATAGCAAGTTCCTGAAGAAGTATTATGTCTAAACGACATCCTCCAAATCTACCGGACTGTTAAGTTATGTACCCTTAGGTACCGCTGAACTTACACTCTGGTCACTCCGAATGAATCTATATCGCATCTTCTGGGTAGTAAGTCATGTATGATCATACCTCTGAACTTCCTTCCTAAAAGAGCATCTTCCTCATGATCTAGTACCCGCACTTTCAGTGCATTAACAGGGTAAAATATCCACAAATTTCTCGAAACAACCACGTCGATGTCACCTCTGAGTTGTTTCACTTCCATCAAAAATAAATCGCCCCTCACGTAGAACTTCCACGTCCATATTACCTCTGAGTTGTTCTATGTACCCTTCATGGTATCGACTCCTGTTACGTCCTCATTACCTCTGAGTAGGAAGACTCCATTGAAAAAACTTTCATATTTACCACGTCCTCATTACCTCTGAGTAAGTATGTTGGTTTTCTCTCGACTTATTATTCGTACCCAAAACCATGGTACGCCAAGGATAATAGGCCCACAAATGTCCACAGTTGACCACAAATGTCCACAGTTGACCACAAATGCTATACTAGGTTGTAAAACCCCTTATAATTTAAAGGAATATTTAAATTATTTTTGGATTTTATTTAATTCTAATTTATTTTTATCTTATTTATATTATATAAAAGGACTATAGCCATGGTTGAGTTTGAATATGCAAGACGACTAGAAAGTATGGCATGCCTAGCGTAGTCGGGTGCTTTAACTAGTATGCTAGCCATGTTAGGAATGCTATGGTCATATTATAATCTCTTGCATGTTAACCATTCAAATTATGGCACAAGTTATATTTTTATTTAATTAATTAGTTAAGAAAGCCTTTATGACTTTTTAGGAGACCCGGTTGCACCGAACCTTCCCAAACCTCTTCCAAGCCAAATCCAACCTTATGTAGGCATGTTGGGCATTAATAAATATTAATAATTATATTTATTTGTATTTAATTTAGATTTTGTAGTGTAATTACATAGATAGAATTAAATAGTTCTGTATTAGGAAATCTCTTTTTAAATCCTCAATCCAATCAACTTGCCAACTCACCAAACAGCCAAATCATGCCAAATGGACCCCCACCAAGCTAATTTCGGCCAAGAAACACCCCCTTGGCCAAATGCATCAAATTAAATAGGATTTAAATCATAGATTGCTTAAAATTCATTTAAGGATATGTTTAAATATACCAACTTATCCCAAACCTTAACCAAATCCTAATCTTTCTCTCCCTCACCTTTGGGACCAAAACTTCTCTTCCTCTCCATAATTTCAGCCGAAAAAACTTCCCATAGCATCTATACATCATCTCCTCCATTGCACATCTCTCCATCCTTCACAAAAGCTCATCTACTCCACCATACATCCCTGAAACCCCTCAAAACAAACCCTAAAAATTCCATCTTCCCATCCAATCCTCTATAGCAATTATCACCTCTTCCATACTCACCAAGAGAGGATTAGCAAGTGAGGATAGCGAAAAATATTGGAGCCTTGGTGAAAAGAAGTCATCATCACCTTTTCTAGCAAGGATCTTTGGTAAGAACCCAAATCTTTTCTTCTAAAAACCTTTGCTAAAATTCTGTAGAAAATATGTTATTAATTCTGTATAAATTATATTTTGATGGCATTTGTTAGGTATAATCATCCATAAAGGTTTCATGAAATATAGGCGTAAAATTCATGTGTCGGTAGGATCAAAATTAACCCCATTGTAAAGGCACTTTGAGTTATTGGTGCCTATTTTCGAAATTGAATTTTATGTGTGTTCATATACATAAATTAGAACTTTTAAGTATTTTTCCACGATTTTACCAACTAAAATCTGGTCGAAAAAAATTGTAGATCAAAACTAGCTAATTTCGGGTAACCCGCTAACCTAGAATGTCCCAAACATGTAGTATAACTCAACCCTTGTACCTCTAATTTTATTCTATGAAATAAATTATTTTATTGCTGTTTAAAATATATTTTTGGTTATTTTAGCAATTTTGGGTCATTAACTATGTTCCGGGCGAGTTACGGGTAGACTAGCTGACTTATTAATCAACTAGTCATAAATGTCTTTAGAAATATTATTTCTGGAATTTCAGAGATAAGTCTGTAGAAAATTAGTTTAAATATTATTTTTATGATTTTTTATGATTTTTAAGTATGTTATTGAAGTAGGGGCATAACCGACTAATTAAAAGTTAGAAATCCAAAAACTGTGTTTCGATGTCTCGTGGAACCTGTGTGTGATTGTATGGATCTAAATGGTTCCATGAGAGATTGAATATAATTTTAACACATTACTTTGACTAATTAAGTTGTATCGTAAGTTTCATAAGTAGTGACTTAATTTAGTTAATTAATTATCTAGGAGCGTCGGGTTCCGGAGGCGTGGACGCGGGAGCAGCGTTTCATATTTACAGCACGGAGTCAGGCAAGATACCTTGCCATATTTACTACTTATATTTAGTAGCATTTTATTTCAGTTATTGTATCTATATTCCTTGTTAATTATTTTTTTCTTGTATGTGGACCTAGAGTTAAGTGACTACCGTCAATAGAGTGCATGTCATTAACTTATCACGATTGTATCACGAGTTGGGTGTGAGTTGTGAGTATCATGTAGTGGTCACTTGCGTGTTGGTTGATCACCCGTGCGCATGCGTATGAATAACTATCAATAGATGCATGTTAGTAGACTTGACAGTTATTGAATATAAATCGTGTTGTGGAAATGACACGTGTTGGTGTGTCGTGGTTACGATGCATGTATAGTATCATTGGGGGGAGGGGATAGCTACTAGCGTAGGGGCTACATTTACTTTTTACACATTTATGGGTGATAGTGACTCGGATGAGCGCTACTTGCTGCCCGGCCAATAGTGTCTTGGATGAGCGCTACTTGACGGCCACTCTTTATTACTTGCTTGCGTGAATCCGTTACAGCCCCTGCGTAGAACGTTGTCCTCAAAGTGCATATCACATAGATGGTTAGGTACCCTGTTGTGTTATAGTTTATAGTATTTTTTTACTTATGCAGTTACATGGCATGTTCTTTCTGTATCTTGTTATGTCCCTCTGAGGACCTGGTTATCTCTCCAGGTGTATGCTTTCATGATTTACTGCAGGTGTTCTAGACAAGGCATTGATCTTCTTCCTTTCTTCGAAGAGAATTGTGCTTGGTTCATTTGATATTTTATCGATTCACTTCTTGTACATTTTATTTTGAGATAGTTGGTAGTGGACTTTGTCTCCGCCCAATGTTTGTACAAATGACTTTAATAAGTTAATTTTATGATATATTGGTTTGTGGATGAGATTAGCTTCATGGTTACTACATTTTATAGCTTATGTGTACATAAGAGATATACATATATTGGAGTATACTTTGTATGTAGACAGCTGGCATGATACGTTTCTAGTCCTACGTATTTTGGAACTGGGGCGTTACATGTTTTTGTGGTGGCCCATGCAGGTCGAGTTTGTCACATCGGTTATGCTACTGTATCGATGTGAACCTGCATATAGGATTAGGATATAGGAATCTCATCCACAAGCTTGACTTTCTCTCTCAATTCCAAATCTCGAACTCTCGTCCTATTATCTTGACTTCCTTCTCCTTGATTCCTTTCACTGCAAATCTTATCTCCTTTCGTGCTGAATAGGGAGGTTAGGAGATAACTCATATGAGTATACGTGTTATATTCCTCAATTACTCCATTAGTTAACTTCATAAGTTGAGTGGTATGACTACAACCTACCACCCATATCCTTTTAACCTAGTATTAAAGTGTAACAGAGTGATAATGAATATATGCAAGGGTAGGAGAGATGTTTATCTAGAATATAGATATTTCGTAGCCCGTACCCATTGGTCAAATAAGGCCTGATACAAGAACCAGTAGGACGACTGTATACGCAAGCACACCGGATAAGACTTAGATCCTTGTGAAACTCGAACTATTTATTACTGCTTTCAACGTATTCTCCCGTACTTATACTTTAAACTACCATGAATAACGACGCTATTTATAGCCTAGTTTTGCAAGCTTATTCTTTGTCGAGCTTGTTCATGACATATGTATACTGGGGACGCCCACAAGCATATTGTCTAATTAGAATCAATGTATTATGGTCTGATCAACCATAGTGCACTTGGTTCGCTCTTCATATGATTATCCCACATGGATTGAGATATAGAGGCATTTAGGATCTCATCCGTGACTGCATTGACAATTTCTCTTGAATTACACATTCGCCTTTGAATTACGTAATTATATTCAATGACATCTTTCTTAAACTCTTTATTTCTTTTGTCTTTCACTGATTGGAAAGGCGAACGCTCATATTTGATAGATAAATACAGAGTATCCCCATGGCCATGGTAGTTATATGCACAACTATAGCAACCATCGGCCAAGCCATATTACTACAACCTTGCCAAAAGTTGCTCGTCCTTCCCTCGACCCTAATAGTAATATCGTGACCTTCTAGTCATTTGAGCTTGAAAGATGAGTAAGATCTTACCCTTGGGTAAACCAAAAACCTATGAGACTATCTAATCTCTAGGAATCATTTATTGTGAGTCTCCAAATATTCATCTTGATTCTTGGCTTAACTAGCAACCCGTATGCCTTAACTCAAACCTTACTTGACTAGGCCCCCACAGTTTAGACATAGAATAATAGACCAAAACAAGTACAAGCATTGCAAGGACCGTGGTAGACACCCATTCTAAGATTAGAGATTCAGCAGATATTACTCTAGGTACAAAATTCTATTATCAAAGAAGTGACATAATATTAGAACAACACATTCACCAGCTTAGCCAAAATATGTAGCATGATGTCCCGTCATTATGTTGTATTAGTAATCAACAAGTGATGCATGAGCACTACATTTAATACCTCTAGAACGCTTGTGACTATAGTCTGGCAGGTTTGACACAAATAAAAATTTGCGACTTAGTAGTTAGGGATCTTTCCCATGACGTGCTTTAAAGTTCGTTATTCCACCGATAGACTCTCGTATACCATGGACAAGCGGGTCATTCTATCTTATCGACTCAGGTACCACTGTACGCGATCATTTCCATTTATTAGTACTCGGGGTACAATCCTTGAAACTGATTCACAACTACCCTATCATGTTATCAATCACATCGTGACTTATTAATACCAAATGTCAAGGTACAATATCGCGACTCAAATATTCCTAACCTCATTATTCCTAAAACCATATTCTAGTCTCTAGAGTGAATAGATTATCAGCCATTCTTACTTTTAGAAATTTGGGGATCACCGATTGATTGAGGTAAATTGGTTCTCACTAGGATGATAAATTAGTGACTCGTGAACTCCCACTTTCTTTTTAGATCTTTTGGTGTCCCTTACCGTGACTTTGATATTTGAAGTGTAATACTAGCTGTTACCTTCCAACAAAATTTATATGCAAAACTTAAACGAGTCCACCTTTAAGTAGACATATCATGTCCCACACAAACACATCTCCTTGGACTCTATTATTATGATACGGCTTTCAGGTCAAAAGGGACTAGCGATAACCCTTACCATAACATCGATGTACTTTCGGACTGCAGTTAGAGACCAACCTTGACTCAAATCTTTTGGCCCAATATATGGTTGTCATCTACTCGAAGCCCTCTACGCACATGCCATTAGTGTGCCACTCAATAGAGCCCTTGTGTGCTACTTAAACACAAAAGTCACGGAAGGCGCATCTCACGACTTACAAAACCTATTCTACCAACCCGACGAGAAATTTGCCCAACCACTTGAATTTGAACCTATCCTACATTACCCTAACCTAATAGGGATGGTTTAAAATTCTACAAAATTTTGTCCAGCCGCTATAGATTAAAATCTAAAGTTCATGCAATCAAAGATTGAAGTCCAATTAGGGAACCTATTGAGACTCAGTTAAACCCATCATAGCCCATCGTCATATTAGGACTATAAAATCAAACTTGATGAAATAGGCCCTCACCCCTATTATGTAGGTCCCACCTCTTGGCTCACTAATTCTCCTTCCATAGATTTCGTAACTGCATCTCTTCGTGGCCTATGTTATACATCTCTCGGTACCAACTTGCTTTCGGATATACTTGACCAAGACCTCTCATACTGTCTTGACCAAACATAATTAATATATGGGCCATATTAAATAGATAATACCTAGACTTCCTATAGAGTCTGTGACTATGATTGGAAATACCTCATACTTCTTATACCGTCTTGAAATTTGACCTTCTTAGAAGCCATATTACTGTGCTTTCCCCGATTAACCAACTTCTATAAGTTGGGTAGAACATTGAACTTATTATACTCTACCTCTCAGAATGAGATTACAATCGTGACCGTTCTTCCATCTGTATGGAATTTATGAAACGACCTTTTAATTTGCATTTTATATTCCTTTGATCGTGCGTTTAGATAACTACGGTAACAGATTGTAACCTAAATTCTTCAAGTCAATCATAGAATCATTTTTGTTTAAATCAATAGTAAAAAAAATTTTGAGGCAAATAGATCGCAAGCCTCTCTAAGGAACATATATAAGATTTTAGAATTAACAAGTGGTTGGAAATGATTGGTTCCAATTAGACTAATAATTCAATGGTTCATAACGTCGACCCATATTCGTATCATGTGATACCCTCGACCGTGATTTTGATAATTGAAGCACAATACTAGCCTTTTTCTTTCGACAAAGTTCACACTCACGAACTAGACTAGTCATGCTACTCACATGACATACATGTCCTACGCAAACGAACTTTCCAGTGCTCCATTTAAAAATTACACCACGTATATGACACATTGTTTCCTCAAAACAAACCATAGAGACCCAAATTCGACCTATTCGATTTCACCCATGCAAATATCGATCCATTCCCTTAACTAAACTAAATACTCAAGATCTATGCAAGACGCACACCTATGACGTATGTCTTCCAACAAGCAAGAGCATGCCTCCTACACAACACCAAACATCAGCCCATACATATTAGTCATTTTGACTTAGAGTTTTCAAAACACTTACCTAATCATATTCTATAGCCTGTGTTCTTTAATTATCATTGATTTTCATCACTTGGCCATAAATTCTTCTTCTCTAAGTTTTTAAGCTCACTTCTTAGTTTTCCATGTTAGACGTAGAACGAATCCTTCTGAACCGACACACCTTAGTATATTCCAACAAGAGGTCGCTACCAGCTTGTCAGAAGCATGACCCCTAGAGCAACAATGTTTGATTGTAGTAACTTTCATATAGTTGTTATTGACCAAGAACGTTATGGTGTTATCGAGGCTCACTTAGAATCCAAGACTGCGGTCAGAAGTGTCTATTATTCTCGTGCCCCTCCCTAGAAATTATCCTCCTCAAGGTCTTGTAATAACGACGATCTTTACGGGTGGCCAACTTCTATAAGTTGGGTAGAGTCTGGAAGGAAGTATACCCCATCTTGTAGAATATGAGGTCAATTGGGATTCCTATGACAACTATCCCTCCATCTTTTCAAAAATTGACCTAAGATTTGACGTACCTACTCTCCTTCCGTACAAAATCTCGCAATTCTTGATATTATGATTATTTTTAATTTCGAGGACGAAATTGTCATAAGTTGGGTAGGATGTAAAACCCCTTATAATTTAAAGGAATATTTAAATTATTTTTGGATTTTATTTAATTCTAATTTATTTATATCTTATTTATATTATATAAAAGGACTATAGCCATGGTTGAGTTTGAATATGCAAGACGACTAGAAAGTATGGCATGCCTAGCGTAGTCGGGTGCTTTAACTAGTATGTTAGCCATGTTAGGAATGCCATGGTCATATTATAATCTCTTGCATTTTAACCATTCAAATTATGGCAAAAGTTATATTTTTATTTAATTAATTAGTTAAGAAAGCCTTTATGACTTTTTAGTAGACCCGGTTGCACCGAACCTTCCTAAACCTCTTCCAAGCCAAATCCAACCTTATGTAGGCATGTTGGGCATTAATAAATATTAATAATTATATTTATTTGTATTTAATTTAGATTTTGTAGTGTAATTACATAGATAGAATTAAATAGTTCTATATTAGGAAACCCCTTTTTAAATCCTCAATCCAATCAACTTGCCAACTCACCAAACAACCAAATCATGCCAAGTGGACCTCCACCATGCTAATTTTGGCCAAGCAACACCCCCATGGCCAAATGCATCAAATTAAATAGGATTTAAATCCTAGATTGCTTAAAATTCATTTAAGGATATGTTTAAATATACCAACTTATCCCAAACCTTAACCAAATCCTAATCTTTCTCTCCCTCACCTTTGGCCGACCAAAACTCCTCTCCCACTCCATAATTTCAGCAGCAACAAACTCCCCATATCATCTATACATCATCTCCTCCATTGCATATCTCTCCATCCTTCACAAAAACTCATCTACTCCACCATACATTCCCGAAACCCCTCAAAACAAACCCTAAAAATTCCATCTCCCCCATCCAATCCTCTATAGCAATTATCAATTCTTCCATACTCACCAAGAGAGGATTAGCAAGCGAGGATAGCGGAAAATATTGGAGCTTTGGTGAAGAGAAGTCATCATCACCTTTTCTAGCAAGGATCTTTGGTAAGAATCCAAATCTTTTCTTCTAAAAACCTTTGCTAAATTTCTGTAGAAAATATGTTATTAATTCTGTAGAAATTATATTTTGATGGCATTTGTTAGGTATAATCATCCATAGAGGTTTCATGAAATATAGGCGTAATATTCATGTGTCGGTAGGATCAAAATTAACCCCATTGTAAAGGAACTTTGAGTTATTGGTGCCTATTTTCGAAACTGAATTTTTTGTGTATTCATATAAATAAATTAGGATTTTTAAGTATTTTTCCACAATTTTAGCAACTGAAATCTGGTCGAAAAAAATTGTAGATCAAAACTAGCTAATTTCGGGTAACCCGCTGACCTAGAATGTCTCAAACATGTAGTATAACTCAACCCTTGTACCTCTAATTTTATTCTATGAAATAAATTATTTTATTGCTATTTAAAATATATTTTTGGTTATTTTAGCAATTTTGGGTCATTAACTATGTTCCGGACGAGTTTCGGGTAGACTAGCTGACTTATTAATCAACTAGTCATAAATGTCTTTAGAAATATTAATTCTGGAATTTCAGAGATAAATCTATAGAAAATTAGTTTAAATATTATTTTTATGATTTTTAAGTATGTTATTGAAGTAAGGGCATAACCGACTAATTAAAAGTTAGAAACCCAAAAACTGTGTTTCGATGTCTCGTGGAACCTGTGTGTGATTGTATGGATCTAAATGGTTCTATAAGAGGTTGAATATAATTTTAACATATTACTTTGACTAATTAAGTCGTATCGTAAGTTTCATAAGTAGTGACTTAATTTAGTTAATTAATTATCTAGGAGCGTCGGGTTCCGGAGGCGTGGACGCGGGAGGAGCGTTACATATTTACAGCACGGAATCAGGCAAGATACCTTGCCATATTTACTGCTTATATTTAGTTGTATTTTATTTCAGTTATTGTATCTATATTCCTTGTTTATTATTTTTTTCTTGCATGTGGACCTAGAGTTAAGTGACTACCGTCAATAGAGTGCATGTCATTAACTTATCACGATTGTATCACGGGTTGGGTGTGAGTTGTGAGTATCATGTAGTGGTCACTTGCGTGTTGGCTGATCACCCGTGCGCATGCGTAGGAATAACTGTCAATAGATGCATGTTAGAAGACTTGACAGTTATTGAATATAAATCGTGTTATGGAAATGACACGTGTTGGTGTGTCGTGGTTACGATGCATGTATAGTATCATTGGGGGGAGGGGACAGCTACTAGCGTAGGGGCTACATTTACTTTTTACACATTTATGGGTGATAGTGACTCGGATGAGCGCTACTTGCTGTCCGACCAATAGTGTCTTGGATGAGCGCTACTTGACGGCCACTCTTTATTACTTGCTTGCGTGAATCCGTTACAGCCCCTGCGTAGAACGTTGTCCTCAAAGTGCATATCACATAGATGGTTAGGTACCCTGTTGTGTTATAGTTTATAGTATTTTTTTTACTTATGCAATTACATGGCATGTTCTTTCTGTATCTTGTTACGTCCCTCTGAGGACCTGGTTATCTCTCCAGGTGTATGCTTTCATGATTTACTGCAGGTGTTCTATCCAAGGCCGTGATCTTCTTCCTTTCTTCGAAGAGAATTGCGCTTGGTTCGTTTGATATTTTATCGATTCACTTCTTGTACATTTTATTTTGAGATAGTTGGTAGTGGACTTTGTCTCCGCCCAACGTTTGTATAAATGACTTTAATAAGTTAATTTTATGATATATTGGTTTGTGGATGAGATTAGCTTCATGGTTACTACATTTTACAGCTCATGTGTACATACGAGATATCCATATATTGGAGTATACTTTGTATGTAGACAGCTGGCATGATATATTTTGGTTTTCTCTCGACTTATTATCCGTACCCAAAACCAGGGTACGCCAAGGATAATAGGCCCACAAATGTCCACAGTTGATCACAAATGTCCACAGTTGATCACAAATGTCCACAGTTGACCACAAATGTCCACAGTTGACCACAAATGCTATACTAGGTTCCCTAGTACATGCGCCCCTTTTCTCATTATCATATGCCTTGGGAGCCCAGCTGTTCCATGGCATTCTTTCGCCCAATACCAAGAACTTCTATGTCTCTCCACGGAATCCTTCTAGGTATCTCTATCAAACTTATTATCCATACCTAAAACCATGGTATGCCAAGGGTAATAGGTCCACAAAAAGTCCTCCAGTGGGGCAAACATCATAATACCAAGCACAATAGATGATGGATGGTGTAAACATTGTCAGTTATTGAAAAACAAAAGTACTAAATGTTCGGGGACCGCGTCCCTATTACAATGAAGGAAAATAACAAAGAAAGAAAGGAAAAAAAAGGCCGACTACGGTTCGGCAACACATAATTCTCTGAGACGGTCCCTCAGTACGGCTGTCGACCGCTCAAATCGCTGCTTGGCCCGGCGCTCGACCTCCTGAGTCAACCGCTCTGTATCCTCCAGATACGCGTAAGCCTGCCAGCCATCTTGAAGCCTCTTCAGAGCACGCTCCAAGCCAGCAGAAGTTCGGGTGACCTTATCGGCCTCCTGAACAATTAGCTCCTTATCCGTGTGGGAGGCCTCGAGCTCAGATTCCAAGAAAGCCAATTTCCTCTGGGGCTCGAGGATCTGCTCCCTCGTATCAATTATCCCACGGGAGGCGGACGCTTCCCGAGCAATGCAATCCTCTCCCCTGCGGCTCAACTGATCATACTGCAAAGAGATATCGCGGAGGTCCTTCATTATAATCGGCTTGGACGCTTCTCGTGCATCCCTTACCTTCTCCATGGCAGTGATGAGGAAGGCCCTCTCATGATCTATAGCTGAAGACAGATCAACTTGCCGCAATACTTGAAACTAGGCCACAAGCTGATCCACCTCTAGCAATTTGGGCTCCAGGAGCTCAACCATCCCTGCCCCACCGGGGAGGGTTCTAAGGAGTTCAATTTGGCCACGGGCGTATTGACGGGCCAAGGCAAAAGAAGTACCCCTCTCCACGGCAGCCTCAACCCCTCTCTTCAGGTGGCGGTAGAAACTGTCAACCACATCCTTTGACGATTCATCTAGGACTTCTGAAGAAGATGACGTCAGAGGAAGAGTAGCTGGCAGTGTCGAAGAAGATGCACCGGAACTTGATGTTCCTTCCACAAGGGAAACAAGTTTCGAGTGAAAAGATGCTTGAATAGCGGCCAATTCCTCCTCCACAACCCGAAGGATCTGAAGACTCGGCAGGGTGAAAAGGTCGACCTCCGGAGCCACATGAACAAAGGAGGGTACAGGGACCAGTTCTCCTTGCTCCGGCCGTTCCGCCGCTTGCTCTCCTGAACTCGATCCAGCAGGAGGCCCCTCAATATAAGCTGGAGGAGGATGAGGCATATTCTCGTCCACCAGATCCCCTCTGGCGAACTCTCCCCTGATAATGTCCGTCATTGGCAGTGAAGGAGCATGACCTGTATGTCTGGAGCCACCATCAATCAGCTTAACCCAAAGATGTGATGATAGAGCAAATAAACCTCCTCACTAGTCATGACTTGGCTTATCTTACCAGGGAAGAGTTGCTGAGGCCAAGGTTCACTCACAGCCGCCGTAATCTCTTAACCAGCGACATTCGCGACGAATACAGATGTTTTCTCTGCCACAGCCACCCCGGAAGGAGATATAACTGGATCAACGTCACCCGGCTGAAGTTTAGCAGTCTTAGGGATGGGTTCAGTAGAGCCCATGTCACCCTGGATTGGGATGTCAACAACTGGAGAAACCTCAGTCGTCGCTGGGAGGATCCCGACGGCAAGAATCCCGACACTCGTATCTCTTATTAGAGTAGTTAGAGCCGGGTCGATTGTAGAGGCAGCAGCCGGCTCTGGAAAGTCCCCTTCTCCTGATGCCTACAGAGAAAAGAAAAATAATTAGGTCATAGTTCAGAAAAAAGAAGAGCTAAAGAAGAAGATGGTTGTAACTCAATTTACCTACGAAACGACGGCAACATCCTCGCCTCTCTCCCTAATGAGCAGCCCGCAAGGCTTAACCCCATCACGTTTTACGGAGTAAGTTATGCCGTCAACAGTGGACTCACGTCTGCTTCGCTTGCGTGAAGGACCAGGTACGACAGACAGCTGATCTGCCTCCACATCTTCTGCGGGAGGGAGAGAGTTATCGGGATCATGCTCGTCATCCTCTTCATCTGTATTGGTAGACCCCGAGTCCGACGCAGCAACCGTGTTCTCCCTTTTCTTCCTCGCCTTGGACCCCTTGGGCTTCTCTTCCAAGCCAGTACCAACAATAAAGCTGGTACTCGGGTCAAAATCAACAGGAGGCTTGTTCGCCATGATATGGTATAGAGACGCCAAATACAAGATCTCCCCTGACTTCTCGGCATCAGGAACTGAAAAGCTGGTACGGGTATGAACCGTGTTATAATAGTGCCAGGCCCTGATGCCGTCAAGGACGCTACCTTCAAAATCCAGGCAAGAGCTGGGACTGTCCAAGAATAGCTGACTATTCCCAAACTGTCGGAAGAACCTACTGGGCAAGTAAGGCTCCAAGTAGACAGTGTTGCGATTGCGGTATACCAGGTGGACAAGGCGAATGTTGTGCAGCCAAAGGAGCATTTTGTCGGATAAGAAGTGAGGAGGCCCAATACCATCAAGATGTACAACCCTCACTTCCTCAGCAGTAAATTGAGGAACAGACACGAAAAAAGTATATCTATCCACTCAAGCCAGTGCCATTCGACAGGCACGCATAGTCTCGCAATCCCAAGGCATGCGGCGGTACTGGAAGATGAAAGCATCATCAACATTTACGCCATCTTCGAGGCCAGGCCTCATCAAAGATCGGCAATGCATCAACAACCACCCCATCAGATAATGATAGGGCAGTTCAATGCATTCAAAGTCCTTCGTCGTGTCACAGGCGATAACCTTGGACGTGAAAGTACGAAGGCCACGATGTATGCTACACACCATGGCCGGAAGAAGAGCTAGTCTGGCCCCGAAGACCAGCTTCACAACAGAAAGGATAAAATTATGGCTGATTCTCTCAATAGAACTAGCCCCTCCTGAGACTACGCAATTCCGTAGCCACACCATCAGGAATCCTGTCAAAAGAGCCTTCTCGGACAACTGCTGAGTGACTTGATAAAAATAAGCAAAAGAGTCAGATTGACTCCCGAACCTGTCACTGGTGGTTCTTACCCTCTTGGCGGTTGACACCTAGTCCTGCACCTCCTCCCGAGTTCGAGGACTTCGGGGAGAAACCCGACCTGAGGTACCGAGCTTAAAAAGGTAAGTGAGCCAGGCCTTTGTGTGAGAAAGGTTCCCTTCCGAGCTGTCGCTCTTTTTCTTCGACATCTGCTGGCACATGCTGTGATGACACAGCAATTCCCGGTAGACGGCAATGAAGCCCGGGAACCACTCCTCCAACTCCTCGAACTCTTTATTCGTGGGAGTATACAATTCAAAGACATTATTTCCCCAAGGCAGCTTGGAGACGTCATGCATCTCGTGGAGAGCAAGCCCCATCTTCCCTACTGGTGTAAAGAAGGTCCCCGTACGGCGGTTGTATATCTCCAGCAAAGCCATGAACAATTTCTTGTTTATGGGCAAGCCGTAGCTGGTGCCCCAAATAGCATGGTAGAGTCCAATCTCGCGCAGGAGAGTCTCGTATTTCTGTGCGATCCACGTAGACATGTTGGTCCACGAAGGGATGGGGTTTACCTAACTCGATAGCGACAACCGGCCAACGGGATAGGACCCCTTTCTAGCAAGCTGGTTCACGAAAGTGTCAGCTTGAGAGAACTTGAAGTTGGGACCCTGCACATTCAAGAAATTGTCCGGGGCCAACCCCATCACGTAGCGGCTGACCGATACCTTGCCCGCATACACTGACCCCATGTTGTTGTTATAGTGGATGTTACCAACGAACATCCTAGACCGACTCGGAGTTAAGGAATCCTCCATCTTTTTGTCCATCGACAGTATGTTGAACCACGACAGTGGGAAGTGATGCTCCATCAGAGGAATATTGATCACCATCCCGTCAGAAGTAAAACTCCAACTCTCAGATATATCTAGAACTTGGGAGTTCTTTACAGTTAAGGCATCCCCGAAGAGAAACGCAGGCTTCAAGTGTTTGCCCCCGAGCAGCCCTGAGTTCAACATCCCCGAGATAAAGAAGAAGGACTGGTTTTTAATGTCTCTCAGCCTTTCCACAGGTTCGTCTTTGGGAAGCTGGTTCACCACATACTCGACTATGTGGTCGAACCTATAGCCCACAACAGATTGGGAGCGACCCACAAAAGGTTCTTCTGCAGGATTGACTGGCAAATTCACTGAAAAAGGACAAAAGAAACAAGTTAGAAGATAGCCAGGGAGAACTGCTTAGTGTTTCCGAGCTTATGCGGCTCTGATCAGGCGGGTCCTTATGCGGCTCAATTTAATGGAGTTTATGCGGCTCTATTTTGGGAGGGGGGCCTCATGCGGTCCAGTTCAAATGAGCTTATGCGGCTCTGTTTAGCGGGTGCTCATGCGGCAGAGTTCAAGTGGGCTTATGTGACTCTGTTTAGCGGGTGCTCATGCGGCCCAGTTCAAGTGGGCTTATGCGGCTCTGTTTAACGGGGTCTCATGTGGCCCAGTTCAAGTGAGCTTATGCGGCTCTGCTTAGCGAGTGCTCATGCGGCCCAGTTTAAAAGAACTTATGCGGCACTGCTTTGGTGGGGTCTTATGCGGCACAGTTCGAGGGAGCTTATACGGTCCTGTTCAAAGAAAGCTTATGCGACACAGTTCGAGGGAGCTTATGCGGCCCTGTTCAAAGGAAGCTTATGCGACATAATTCGAGGGAGCTTATGCGGCACAGTTCAAAGGAAGCTTATACGGCCCTGTTCAAAGGGAGCTTATGCAGCCCAGTTTGCAAAGTGCTTATGCGGCCACAAGACGACTCTCATGCAGCTCGAACATGAGGCATACCCCCATGCAGCTCGAACATGAGATGTACATGCGGCACATACTGCACAGTATGCGGATTCATCACAATGAACTTGAACAGTTTAAAGAAGACGAAGAAGGCCCGCGCATAAAACATGCGGCGTAGCTATGATGGTTAGGGTTTTGAGTTCATGCAGTTTCTTCCAACATTCTTACCATCAATAGCGGGGTGAACGTCAGAGTGGACTGGGGTCTCCGCAGTCGATGAGGAGGCCGCTCCTTTACCCTTTGCCTCAGCGCTAGAGGAATCTTTGGGAGCCATTGATGATCGGAGAAGGAAGAGAAGACGACGACTAAGGGCAAGAAAAGTTGAAGAGAAAATAAAGTAAAAATTCTCTCTCTTCTAAAAGTACACTTGGATTTCTATCCCCTGCATGCAAAAAATTCCTCGTAATCATCAAGACAAATCTAAATATTTAAAACTGACTCTTGGAATCCTATTCCAAAAGACGGCTTTAAATCAAAGTAAATCAAAGGCAATTAAATGAGACACCTACGTGGCACAGGACCAGTATGCGGCCGAAACAGTCTATGCGGCCAGAGCAATCCATGCGGCCAGAACAGTCCATGCGGCCAGAACATCCTATGCGGCCAGAGGAGTCTATGCGGTAAGAAGAGCTTATGCGGACAGAGCCATACTTCTTATTCAAAGTGTTTCAATTTTACAAATTGAAAACTTTGAAGGGGATCTTGTAGAAGCATGGAAAAGGACAGGAAAGTCCATACGGCTCAAAACAGGGGGAGTCTCATGCGGTTCAAGAATCTCTTAGAGCTTCATGCGACTCAAAAAATCCTTTAGAGCTTCATGCGGCTCAAAAGTCCCTTAGAGCTTCATGCGGCTCAAAAATCCTTTAGAGCTTCATGCGGCTCAAAAGTTCCTTAGAGCTTCATGCGGCTCGAAAGTCCCCGATAGCTCCATACGGCTCGGAAAAAGGCCACGTGGCCTTATGCGGTTAAAAAATAGGCCTCTACAGCTGGCCATAACTACTCTGTGCAGCTGGCTCATTAAATGCTCTGACGCAATGCGGCAGCTCTGACACAAAGGATTGACAGCTCTGACATAAAGGTAAAATGATGACTGTGACATAATGACGTGCTCCTAGAAAGACGAGAAAAATCTTTATAGCTGGAACGATCTACCAATTCCAAAGCTCTTTATGCGGATCGCTTCAAGGACTTCCACGCGGCTCTGACGTGAGGCCACCCTCATGCGGCTCAATTGTGGGGGCCACCCTTATGCGGTTCAGATGGGGAGCCACCCTTATGCGGCTTGGTTGTGGGGGCCACCCTCATGCGGCTCAGTTGTGAGGCCACCATCATGCGGCTCAGTTGTGAGGTCATCCTCATGCGGCTCGGTTGTGGGGACCATCCTCATGCTGCTCGGTTATGGGGGCCACCCTCATGCGGCTCAATTGTGGGGCCATTCTCATGCGGCTCGATTGTGAGGCCACCCTCATATGGCTCAATTACCAGACCATACTCATGCGGCTCTGCCAGGACGCCCCTTTTATGCGATCGTAGCATAATGGTAGTTGGGACACGTGGCAGAAGATTGACTAAGACTTATTCACTCAGATTTATTACAACTAACAAATCATAACATTACAGATTTATTGCAACCACGGCAACAGCCCAGATTGATTTCCAACAAACAGATCAAGGTTAATCTTAACCAATTCCCAACCGTCCACTTTTCAAGGCGTAGTTACTGCACACCCCACTCATCACAAAGTCCTATAAATAGTAGGGGATTATTCCTTTGCACAAACACAGAGAAAAGCACACAGAGCAGGAGATATAAATAGAGAGCATCCCACAGAGCAAGAGAGCACTTCTTCGCCGGAGCCAAGGCTGCGTTCGATCGTCCAAGGAGTAAGGCAGAGTTGATATCACATTCCCGAGCCTCTACCTTCACCCTCCAGAATCAAAAACTAAATAATTGTACTTAGATTGTTTTTCCTAGGTTTTGTTCCTAGGCTCTCTTTGTACGAGCGAGTTTGTATTGTGAATCAATGTTCAGTCCTCCCATAAAACTGTTCTGTTCTTAGATAATCAATGGCAAACATGAGTGAGTGTGTTGTGGTTTCTGTGGTATTAGTTATAAGAGTGATACATATATACATGTTATAACTAGGAATATTTATAGGGGATTTGGAAATGTATCAGATATTTGAGGTCGGACAAGAACAATGGCCTATGGTGGAGTGTAAGAATATTAGGAATTAAAGAGTATCAGGAATTGGTTAAGTTCAGAGATTTATGAGTGTTAGAATGAGAGGGGATTGCATTGAGAGGGTGAGTGATGAGGAGGATGTTTAGGGCGGCACTGTGGCAGACCATTGGGGTCGGACTTGGCCCTTTGCCATGGCTGCATTTGCTACTTTATAGTAGCAAGCAAAGCATGCTTAGTACTAGCAACAGCTCAGTAGCAGCATCAGCAATATGCACTTAGGGGCTATGGCATTGCTTGTGTATTGTAAAGCTAAGTTAATGCATTGACTTGCCTGCATTATTGCTTGGCCTTAAGCCAATAGCTAGAGCAGACCGTTTAACTCAATTGGTTAGTAGCAGAGCAATGTATCAATAATTATAGGGGTTATGTTCAGTAGGATTTTTGTTAAATTCGGTTGGATACATCTTTGTAAATGTAATTCAGAGGGAGATACTTTTGTACCTGCCATTGGCTTGTCCGTTGGGCCTTGGTTATTGGTAGTGTTAGTATCATTAGAAAGTTGATATAGGATTTATGAGGGTATCTAGTATCAGAGGTTAGTGTCATTAGTATTGGCCTTGAGTATAAGAGAAAGGGGGTTAGTGATAATACAATTAGGAAATTTATGTATCAGTCAGATTGGTTTGGGGTGTTAGAATATTAATATTAGTGAATTGATTAGTAGCTAAGAATCTTAGGAAAAGTACTAGAGTATCTTCTTGTGTCAATTATTTGTCTTAATGTCCATGTATCAATAGGTATCCAAGGTTAAGGATGTTAGTATCCAAGGTTAGTGGGGTTAGTCCAAAGATGATTGGATGAAGTTAGTATCAATAAAAATAGTGTTTAGACATTTACGATATCCTAATAGTGTATCCTAGTATGTTAGTGTGTTAGTATAAGACATGTGAGGCTGAGGGGGTGTGTGCAGGCCTTTGGCCATAGTTAACACCCTCACTTGGTAGCAGGGGATCCCCTTCCCTATTTGGATTTGATAGTTCAGAGGGTGCGGGTCGTGACAATTTTTCTTCTAGAATGTAAGACAAAAATGATTCTCTATTGCTTGGTTACACTTTCAATCTATTATTACATGTTATCATAGGTTTGAGGTTGAAATGATTATTCTTTATCCATGCACAATATGTTTCGATGAACTAGGTGTGTATCCCTATAATAAAAGCTTCATTTTACATGAAGAGGATCACTTGTCTCTTCCCTCGATTGTTCTTGAAATGCTTCATTCTACATGATTGTTCTTTAAAAGCTTCATTTTAGATGAAATAAAAAATAAAAACAATACAAGAGCATAACTTGAGCAGGAATACATACATTAATTAATGTGTCACCTGTAGGTGGCATTTAACATGAGCAATTGTTAACCCAGGCAAGGATATTGCCTTGAATATTCCTTTAGGTGTTGCCCCTATAAATCAACACAATTATTACACTAAATTAGTGCCTTCAAAGTAAACTTGATAAATGAGAAGAGAAAATTTGCTCAACTAGGGAAGCATAAAATTCAACCAATTGGACTCTAAAAGAAATTTGCTCAACTACAGATAGCTTCGGCTCCTTGGAACAGCAAATCGAAGGCTAGAGAGTTGCAGAGGCAAACCTCCTCCTCCTCCTTGCAGTAGTATACTTGTATGGTAAAAAACAATCAATAATCACTCTCTTTTATTTTTCCATTACAAACATATTCAGAGACCAAGTGTTCCTTGCTCAAGTCTCTGTTCTAATTTTAAGAGATTTTCCACAATATAAGTAAAGCGCTCTATATAACTAATCCAATTACAAATACCAATCCCTGAGTTTCGAACTTGCACAAAATTACTACTATTAAACTATTTAAACAGATTCTAAACTATAGGACCATCTAGCAACCGTTAGAATTTTAGAAATCAACAATTAAGTAAGAAGTTGTCACGACCCGCACCCTAGAGTAAGGGCACGAGACGTGGGTACGTCCAGCCTACGCCGCAGTGTCGGCGGTAAACGCTGTCCTAGGTCACAACATCTAACAATATAACTCTAAACAGTTTATACTCCTCGAATGGGGGTGACATAGCAGTAAATAAACTCAATCACAACTAAGGAAGAGATAACACGATTTGATATAGAACTCAAGGAAATACAGATGATAAAATAGTCTAAGATAATATCCCAGCAAATATCCAGAGTACAAATCTCAGCTACTGAATATGAAAGAATATATACAACTCAAAATCTCTGAACAGAAGTAAAGTCTAGCTAAACAGTCTGAAGACAACATAAAATTAAATAAGGCCTAACTAAGCTAGTCTAGGTAATGGGGGTAATGTCCTCAGCTAGAGCTGGTCCTCCTGAGAGTCCTGCTCGCAAGTGCCGTCTAGGGCTGCCCCGTAGAAGGTATCCACACAGGCCTCCTCCTCGTCCTCTGTAATATTTTTAACAGGTCCAGTCAGGACAGGAGCGAGCATAATACATCTCAGCAGTTCATAGCAGGTTAGAAAATATAATCATGCAGTAAAGTAAGATATAGATACTGAAGAAATACAGTATGTAAACAGAGAGAGTGAACTGTAATAGAAATATCTACTATAAGTAAAGAGCTAACAGTGGCTAGTGAGTCAGAGTATAATATAGACATGTAAATGGCATAGGATGATTCTGATGAGATACTAACGAAAGATTCTGATGAGATACTACTTGGGTATTATTCACATGTCTACTTCTACTCCCCCGTACCCCCAATTAATACACAAGGATCCAACCAGGTTATGTTATGATTCTATGTAACGGCCCCCGAAGGGTGGTACATAGTAGTGCCATAAATGGGGATTCTGGAAAACCCAATAAATGGGATAAGGATTCAAGAAAAACTTTATGATCATAAGAGTATATGTCACAAGTGATCAAAGAACCAAATGAAGCATAGTGATACGCTATATAAGTGAAACGCACAGAACATGTAGTACCCGATGCTCCCTGAAGGGATAACATCTCAAGAAGGGATCCATATAGTACTAATCTGTGTGACCAATGTGACAGTATCAAGTAAAGTAATTTAATGAAGAAAAATAATTCTAAGCAGGATATGAAATGATCAGAGAATGTACTCGCCTGGTATCTGAGTGTCCGGATGAAATATACTGTCCGAGGAGTGGTGTCTGGCTCCTATTTAGAACAGCACAAGTCACAACAAGTCCAAAATGATAAAAATGAAGCACTGCTATGCATTCTACATGAATCTAGGTCAATCTAGGCCAAAGTCAACTCTTGGTCAACTCTGGTCAACCCTAGAAGTCAAACTGGGTCAACTATGGTCAAACTAGGTCTAACTAGGTCAAACAAGTCTACACTAGTCTAGCTAGTCTATTCTAGGTCCAACAAAGTTATACAACCCCAATCTAGGCTCACTAGTCAAACAGACTCACATATATGCCATAGGCTGTATCATGCCTATTAGCCAACCCTAACACATATCCAAGTCAAAATGTATATCTAAACAATACACTCTCGATATATATATATATATATATATAATCTAATACATATATATATATATATATATATATATATATATTATATTTTTTTTATATATATATAATACATATATTTAGTACACACACTAGTTACATATATATATAATACTAGAGAGGGATAAAAAATAGAGAGTGAGTGTGTGAGTACAACATGATTGTGTGTGTGATGGTGTGTGTGTAATAGTGGGTGAACTGTGACAGGAAAAACAAGGAGTGTGTGAGTAGGGGAACATGGTTTAAGTTCAGGAATTATAGAGAAATTCATGACAGTTTTACTTTAACAAAACTCAGATTTAACACCAATTTCAGTGAAGAAAAGGAAGGAAATCAATCATTTAAATCCTACACTATCTCAGTTCCCAAGTGAACTCAGATTTGAGTTCAAAAACAACAAAGCAATCTCAGGTTTTATAAAAACTCAGGAATCAATTTCGAACTTCACAAAACAGTCCAACTCTCATTCCCATTAGCATGCCATGAAAACTCAGAGTTAAACATCTAATTGAATCAACAAGTTCTTAGTGAAAAGAAAAGGAAAACAGTTCATTACTCATACTAAACTCAAGTTGCCTATAACAGGCTTTTCAAAACAGTCCATTACTTGTATTCCTGATTTGAGCCAAAACAACACCCATTCAATATCAGTTCATAACCATTTCAACCCAAAATTGACACACAAGTAGATGACTAATAGAAGAACCATGTCAGGGATTTAAAAAGGTAATTAATAGCATTTAAATTTATCAAAAAGGATGCTAAAACTCAGAAATGAAAACTGGAAAACTGCAAACATAGTGTGTATCGGGTTTTTGGGGGAAAATAGAAATTAATCATCAAATTAAACTAAAATGCCAAACTAATGGTTGGTAAAGTAAACCCTACATGTGTTCGTGTCATGCCATGTGTTTGTGTCCTAGAAAGAGGACACAAACGTGTCCAATCGAAATAAAAATCCAAACAGTACACACAGGCACTGTGCAGTGTGCACAGGCTCGTGCGTGTGTGCACGCGTGTCGTGCACTCGACACGACACGAACTGGGACACGTGGTTGGGTCCATACCTAGGTTAGGTCTAGGTGCACGTGTCCAAGCGCCTGTATCGTGTCCACAGTATCGCGTGTATGAAAACTAAAGCCGTATCAGTAGCTAAAAACACAGTGCACAGAACAGTACAATTTCCGTGCGTGACCGATATCTCCCAAACCCTTCAACAAAACCCAATAAAACTTTGGGGGCATGATGTCAGTGCATGCCCCCTCGAGTCCACAAAGTTTCATGTCGGATCATCACGTGTCGTGTCCTGCAGAAGCCCCGAGTGGCAGGGGATGCGCCTGGGCCGCGCGCGCGTGTGCAAACACATGTGCACGAGTGTCAAAACGACACGACACGAACTCGATACTAACTCAGAGCAATAGAAACGTGTAAGCGACACAAAAATACAATTTTCCATTCAAAAACTTCTACAAAAATGAATCGAAATGCCCATTGGGGCATTTCGTCGAACACCTATAGCCATCACTGGTACGTGTCCGATACAGACACGTACAGGACACAAAATTCAACAAAACCTATTCCTATAGGACCAGGACACTTAGGGCCAGGTGTTCATGCAATTAAAACTAAATTTTAATCAGTGGATTAGGATTTTACCTATGGCGTTCTCCAACACAAAAACTCCTTGAATGGGGATTCTCAAAAGCCACCAAACTCCTTCAAATTGATTGAAAACTGAGAATAACAAATTCCAACAGCAAGAAAGCATCAATTAGAATCTATTGCAATTTATTTTGATTAAAAAGGAGTTAAAATAGATTTTCTAGGGATTTTTGAAGTTGGGAAAATACCTCTTTCTAAACTTGCTCTTTCCTAAAGAGGCTAGCCCTAAATGGAAGAGAATACTTATAGGGGGTTCCCAATAGGTGTAGTGGCTGGACAAATAATGTTAGGGTTAGGATTAGGCACTAGTTAATGGGCTTTGGGCCTCTATGGCTAATTATTGATTTAAGGTTTAATCACAAGGCATGGCTTATGACTTAAAAATCTAACTTAAGTCAAATAACCATACCATGGGTCAACTCTAGTCTAACTAGGGTTGCATAATCTAACCAAGTCCAAACTGAACTAGGGTTAGCTCCTAGGTTAGTCTACCATGATCATTGCTAGTCAAAGTCAACCTAGTCAACCCTCATTCAAACAATTCCAAAATAATTTCTAAAATTCCTATAAATTCAAATAAATTCTAATAAATTTAAATAACCCAAAAAATGACAAAAATACCCTTAAACTAGAAATGTGGTAGTGACAGAAGTGCAACTATAAGACATGGTCCTTGCCTACAGGATGAAGGTTTGAGCCGATAAAAAATATTCTATAAGTAGGGGTCGGAGGTACATCTTGATGTTGCAACAACATCTTGATGTTAGACAGACCTCAGATACTTGTCAGAAAGTTTTTAATATGTATAATTTTAAAAATAATCCAACACTTATTTGTACACATCATGTATTAAGTTTTTTCCACATTCAAATTGTGGACTTCTAATTTCATAAAAAGGACAATATTACCTTCAGAAGGATCGTGTCATTGCGAAAGAGATGAGCAACAAAAGTACAAAAGTAAAAGATAAAAAAATGGGCATCTCAGCTTCCTTCCACATCAATAATCAGAATATCTCACTTGTTTTAAAGCACAAAAGTAAATTTATCGACAATTCTCTAGCAGACCTGAAGGCATTCATTCAACCAAAATTAAATTTATCGACAATTCGTTGGCTACTGCTTCCATCTAAGACTCCGAGTAGAGAGTGGCTCCAACGTGGTCCAAGTAAACTAGACCTAAAATCAACCAAAAAAATAAAACCCAAACAAACACAATTTTTCTGAAATTTGGGTATCAAATAAATTACAAAAATAAAAAAAAGTGTGACCTTCCAATCTTTTGAATTTGAAAGCCCTAATCTGGTCGATGTTCTTGGGGGCTTTCGGGTAGCCATAGTCTTCTCCGAACAGCTTCAGAAATTCCTCTTTCGAAATCTCAAGATTAGGAAAAAATAAAGAGGAGAAATCGGACCTAGGTCGACGTCGTCCTCATCGAGATCCTCCTCTTTGTCGTTCAAATCAGCTTCGATGGCCACCAGGGAGAGAGTTATCATTCTTGGACTTGTCGGGGAGGGGACCACGCATAGGCCACCGGGGAGAGAGTTCTACGAGAGGGGGACATGATTGCTGAGAAAGAGAGAGAGAGGGTTTTCAGAGTGGAGGGTGATTTGGGGATTAGGGTTTGAGATTTAGAAAGGATCTATATGAGAGAGAAAAAAGGAAGAGGAAGAAGAGGAGGAAGAGGATAGAGATGAGAAAGAAGGGTTTGTTGGTTTGGGCTCTCCTTCTCCATATGCTCGTAGAGAAATAGAGCGGAGAGGAAAGAATTGAGAAATAAAAAAAATGGGATTGAAAGACAACCCGTCAACATATATCAAATTTCAAAAAAATTGCCAAAATGGCAGCTGAAAAAATTACGCCAATTTTTTTAGGCATATATTGGTTGACGGTTATTACCGAACCGTCATTAAATAAAAGAATGTTTCTTGACGGATCCTCTAAAACCGTCAACTATTATGCTGTAAGATTGCTAAATTAATATAAAATAAGGCATTTTTTGACGTAAGGCTAAATCCGTCAAAATAAGTCATTTTCTTGACGGTTTTTCACGACCATCAACTTATAAACCGTCAAGAATCGTCAATTTTCTTGTAGTGATGTGATTATCTTTGATGAATGCTTTGCTCAGAGGTTATATGGACGTGGCAAAATATTTCTTAATTATCCCACTGGGAAATAATTATCGGAAAACAGTTCAGAGGTAATATGGACATGACTGTTTTCGTAAGACCAAGTTTGGACAAAGTCCAAAACGAAGATAATTCCACTGGAGAATCTTTTTTAGAGGACCAATTATCCATGGCGTATTGAAGACTCTTAAAATACGGATAATAGCTAGATGATTTTTTGAATCACATAAACATTGTACTGTACATTTACATGATTAAAACATGGTATATATGAACGTTGTACATGAAGGTTACACATAGTATTTCTTCAAGAACTTTTCGTTGATCGGCATCATGAGCAAGTCACCATCAGGTTGGTTAGTCGATATGCACCGTAAGAATACATTGATTCTATAATGAAAGGACCTTCCTATTTAGGCTGAAATTTTTTTTTTGTCTTGTGCGTCATGACCATTGGTTTTCTTACTGCTAAGACTAGTTCACCAACTTGAAAGATTCTTTCCTTCAGCTTTTTATTAAAGGCTCTGGAAAGACGTGCTTGGTATAGCTCAATATGTTGTTGAGCTAATAAGCATTTTTCGTCTAGTACTTCCAGCTCTTGTAGTTGCAGACGGTAACTTTCTTCGACAGTCAACTCACTGGCTAAGGCTACTCGAAGAGAGCGAATCTAAATTTCTAGGACAAGAACTGCTTCACTCCTATAAACCAAAGAGAATGGCGTACTGCCTGTTGGAGTCCGGACCGTTGTACGATAGGCCGAGAGACATTCGTCGAGCTTCTCATTCCAATCGCGCTTGTTTTAAGACACAAACTTCTTGAGAAGTTTGATGATAGTCTTATTGAAGCCTTCTGCTAATCCATTAGCCGCTGGATTGTAAACAGTAGAGGCTACATTCTGAATTCGATTTTTATCGTAGAACCGATAGAATGCATGGCTCGCGAATTGTGAACCATTATCATGGATAATCATGTGAGGTGGGCCGAAGCGGTAGATAACGTGATGTTTGATAAAACTGATCACGTCTGACGTCTTTACTTCGATGAGCGGCATAGCTTCTGCCCATTTGGAGAAGTAATCGGTTATAGCTTGGATAAACCAATATCCTCTGGAGGATGGCGGGCTGATTGGGCCGATGACATCCATACCCCAGGCATCAAAAGGCCAAGATGCCACCGTCGGGTGTAGAAACTCCGAAGTTTGATGAATAAAACCGACGTGGAACTGACAAGCCCTACACTTCTTTGTATATTCAACAGCATCTGCTATCATCGTGAGCCAATAATAACCCATTTGTCTGAGACAATCCTGTAATTTGGGGCATGGTTGATGTGCACCACATATTCTGTCGTGGGCCTTACGGAGTGCATGTTTGGCTTTTGTATCTGATAAATATCGTAACAGTAGTCCGTCGTAAGAGCGTTGGTACAGTATTTTGGTAGCTGTATCATAGTAAAATCTGAGGGATCGCCTTTGGACAGACACTGCTTCCTTTGGGTCCTCAGGGAGGATTCCGTAGACAGCGTAGTCTATGAAAGGAAATCTCCAGTCTTTAACGTCGACGTTTGTTTCTGTTGCATAACTGTGATGAATATACAAGGCATCTTTTACACAAAATAACTCTCGACGAGACATTGTGATCGAATGCTGAATCTTGATAGGAACGGTCAGGGAAGCAGCAAGACTGGCTAAAGTATCTGCTTCTATATTCTGTAATGAGGTACGTGCTCGATGAAGAATCCAACGAAGGTAGAAGCCAATTCGATTGTCGCTTTGTGATATGGGATGAGATCTTAGTGACAAACTTCATAATCCCCTCGGACCTGACTAACTATTAGCTTAGAATCACCATAAGCTTCTAGATAGTCAACTCCCAGTTGTTTCGCCAATTGAAGGCCGATCAGAAGGGTGTTATATTCGACCATGTTACTACAAGAAAATATGATTTTTGTGACATATAAAGTTGTCACAGAAGTTATAAAACTCATCACATCACATCTTCTGTGACGAATACAGTGACAACTTACTTTCGTAGCATATTCCTCCGTAGCTAAAAGTAAAAGTGACGACTAAAATACGGCATCACAAAAAGTTTTTTATTATGACAAGCATATGTCGTCATTGATAGTATAGTTTCCGTGACAACAAATCTCGTCACCCAAAATATTATAAGTGATGCACGATATTGTCACAAATAGCACCTTATTGTAAGTAATAATAAATATATATTTTTTAGCCCAAAAAATTAAAATTATTTCTGTGACAGCATATAACGTCACAAAACAATTTCAGTAACGCTTTTATTGTTGTGACTGTAAACATATATGTCTAGTCACATGTATATATCGTCACTATAAGTACTTGGAGTTACGATCGTAGCGTCGTCACTATAGACATATATATTTAGTGACCTGTAAATGTCATCACCATAGTGTGTAGTTATATGTTTAGTGAAGGTAAATGTTGTCACCATAGCGTATATTTTATATTTTTAGTGACCAATCAATATTATCACGAGTATTTTTTTTGTTATTGTCATTATACATTAAAATCCAAGAATACACGGTACAAGAACATCTCATCGACTTTCCAAAGTAAACTAGAATTAACCTTCACAAACTTTAAAATATCTTTATATAGGCAACCAAATCTATAATTATAAACAACAACAACATGAAAAGTAATTAATCCTTAAAAAGTAACTATAATGATCCTCAAAATTCAGTACTAATAACACGAGTAGGAGTAGGATTCAATACTTATAAAATAAAGAGTATCCAAATTGTACATAAAATCTAGAGTAACCTATATATATAAACTGATGATTTGTTGCATATTTAGCCTTGGTGATGATCGATCTTTAATTACCTGCATGAAATAATAAAGAAATGTTATTAGAATATTATGTCAAGTATATACAAGAAAAAATTATTAATAATTTGATCATTCATGTCATAACTTGATCCAATTCACATATTAAAAATGGCCCATTTTGCACATATATTGTAGACAGTTTGAATAAATAACATAAACAAAGATATACAAAACCAAACTACTACAAAAAAGACATACAAAACTCCAATAAAAAAATAGTATCAAAAAATAAAGAGGTGATTACGGAGGGGAAGGGTTCATTTTTAAATTATTTTATAACACTTACCGAAATTTTTAGCTCTTGTATTTGTAGGCACTGAAGCATCTCCAGACTATGATGAAGAGCCAAAAAAGGACACCATTGGTGCTTGGAATATGGCATTAAATTGACTTTCAAATTGACTTTGAATTTGCATCGTAAGATCATTCTTGAGGTCGTCTTCCACACTTTTCCTAATTTCGACGCTGAGTTCATCACTAACATTTGCTCTCATTTCTTCTTGTAAATTCTTCATCACATTAGCTTTCACACTTCAATCATGGATTCTCTAGTCGAATCAACAGCCCTTTGTACTTCTTCTTGCACGTTATCTAGATATCTTGTCTATTTCGTTGGTGGTCTTTTTCCAACTCTTTTACCCCGAAAATAACCAAACTTTTGACCAAGGACTTGTAGCAACATCTTATCATGTGTAAGTTGAGATTCGGGATCAGCTTCTTCTTGTTGAATAACAAGATCATGAAGTTTTTTCCTACACATGAATCACAATCAGTCACTAAGAATGTTTAACTCAGAGTTCACATATAAAAGAAAATCACCAAAGCAAGATCAAGAAAATATATATAAGTATACGTACATGAACTTCTTTAGATATCGGATCAAACCACTGTAATTCTCCTTTATTTTTCTTAGTATGTTGTTTAAGCAAATCTCATCGGGTGGTGGCTTTTCGCCAGAGATCGGATCTCTCCACAAGAAACAAAGACAAAAAAGAAAATTAGTGCTCAGTAAAAATCCTCTAATTCATTCTTGACAATGGGTCAGTCCTCTAAAAGTTAGATGACAACTTATGAAAATTGCTCTCTTTTTTATTAACTTATTGGTGACTTTTCCCTCACCATTCTAGAAGGATGTATTAGGCATTGTGCATAATCGTGCTGCTAACTATTTTCTTTGCCACCAACTAGCAAAATCTACAAACTTGCTTAACTAAATAACAATGATAGAGTTCTTTTTTATTTCCTCAACTTCTCAGCAACATTTATAAACCTATTTAGTGACAAACACTTGCTCATAAGCAACCTGGTGTCGCTGTTAGATTAGCAATTTCAGTGCTAGAATTTAAGTTACTCCAACAAACCAGAAAACAATGTTTAGAGGTAACTCCCTAATGTAGGAGAAAAGAAGCTAGTCTGCACTTCAAGCTACAGGACTAACTTATAAGTTGGTACTAGTGCAAACTTTGACATATTATCTAGAATTATGTGGAAACTAAGAAGTCATAGCATATATATGAAACTACCAGAAAAATTTAAAGCATGCAATAGCACAGAAATGACAACAATGATTAATACCAACATATGGTTAATTAATAAGCTAACGGCATTTAAAAAATATCAATAAAGGGTATCAAAAAGGATATGGAATACTGGATAGAAGGAATATCAACTCTTATACCATTTGGTCCACCTCCTGTAAATCTTAGAAAAAATAATAGAACAGAGCCATTTAAAAATTTGTCTGAAAAATAGTAATTATATGCTTAGAAAAAATCAATCTAAAATCCATAACAAAAATTATGAACTCTTATACCATTATGTCCATCTCGTGTAACTCTTACAATTCGTCCACCTTGACAACGAGCCATTATCTCCTTTAAAAAAAGAACTTCTAATATGGGTTAAGAGGATGACAATTAAAATCTAACCGCATCAAAATCAGAAGTAGAACAGAGCCATTATCGCATTCACCACATTATCTAACCGCATATTAATTTTATAAAATCTAAATATTAAATACACACAAAAGTAGAACAGAGTCTACGAGAGATCTGAGCTAAGAGGAAGACAATTAATTGCTTATCCTCTATACATATAAAAAAATTCTCTAGGACAGGTATTGGTATTGCATCTATCATGTCCTTGTTGAAACATACTGCCACAACAAAGACACTCCAAATTAAACTAGGACAAAAATCAGTGTGGTGCATGTCTAACTGTACATTTTGTATTTCCATCATGGCATCCCAACTAAAACCTAGGTAGATTTGGCTATAGTAAAATCAACCAGGTGATAAGCAGGTTTGTTATATGGTCACATGTGTCAATTGTATGAAGGGGCTAAGCAGGTTTGCTTTAGTGAAATGACTCATCTCTATGAGCAGGTTTTATGGTGGCATGCCTCATCTTTATAGCACGTACTGAATAAAATAGTCAAGTTGAGACACTTTCGCTAGCTAGACTAGCCATATCGTAATTATGACTTCCACAATAATCTATAACATGTTAGTTCTATTTTTTAGTATGACATCGAGGTACAATAACATTAAAAATTAATCTAACATTAAACAAATAAGGAGTCTGATTACTTCATTCATGCATAGACTCAATTTATGACAAGCTAAAAGGCACTAGGACCGAGCTTATCATCATTAGATGATTCAGACAGTTAATAATCCAACTAAAAGGTAGAAATATTGTCTCCCTAAATTTTCTACTGACAAGTGTAGGACCAGGCATAAGTTCTTTATGAAGGTATTACTTCTTCAACAAAAGTTATAAATATAATCTATTCATTTATGCATTGTTGAAGATATATATGCCTGGAACCCTGTTTTACTGTTACAACTACATACCTACTAGATATAAAATAATTTTTTTTGCAAATTTTAATATGCCCTGGTCAAATTCTCACATTCAATTTGACCATTAACCTTCTGTTGTATATGGCACATTTCTAATATGGGAAGGCTTGGCTATTTCCTATGGTGCATTAGAATAATATAAATATACAACCTTCATCCGAGTTTTGATGTGATAGTAGGAACTAGAGCAACCTATGGTATCACATCAACCTATGGTGGTACCTAACCACACACAATCTAATATTAATCGACCAATACCATGTTAAGGTTTTGGTATTGTAGGGGTCTAACATGGTATCGGAGCAATTTACGTTCAAGTAGGAGAAATCTCTGGTACTAGACGAGAATGAATTTAGATTGCTCCCGTATGCATTGAACCCTCATTATCACGTTAATCCTGCTTACTTTTGTAGTGAGTTGGTTTAGGGAGACATTTGCTAGTAGTGCGAAAGAGGATACCATGTAAGTGGAGCTCAATAGGTTTAGCTACAAAAGACCACAGTCTATATCAAATCCTAAGACATCACACCGGTGAGATCTTTATGTCCTAATTAATGATGGGATGCTATTTAAATTGTGTATTTAGCCTATTAGCCACTTCTAAATGGTGACGAGTGCATGCACATCATTTTGTATTGGACATTATATTCACTGTTATCCCTGGGATGAAGTGGGAAACATGAAGCGACCATCTTAGGAACATGATGGATTGATATATTATCGTTACAGGAAGAAAAAGAAGAAAATAGGGATTCACTGGAGAGGATCAAGTCTGCAATATCTGACCACATTCTAAAAGCTGTGGTTCATGTTTGGAGTGATGTCGTTATCGATAGCTTTCTGAAGGGTTTTGTCACAAACAATACAAAGAATGTTTCAGAAAGTTATCTACTGTACAATTCTTGAAAAAAAAACCTATCACTTAAAGATGCCCTTATAGGAAGCAAAGACTAACTTGCTATAAGCTCTTACTTAATACCTACTCGATGATGAATCACTAACTACAATCAAACTTTTCTTGTGTACATCAGAACCAAAGCACAAATGCCTTTCAAGATGGAATTTATACCCATCCGATGTTTAAACGATCAAACCTGATAGAAAAATTTAGATATTGTAGAATCTTATTACGATGAAAGCACGGATATTAAAGTTGCATAACATTAAGAGCAATCACAAAGACCAATTAAAATGTATTAAACTCCTGTATAAATGGCATCTAGGGCTAATCATGCATTGGGCAATTTCTTGGCTTTGGTTGACAACTTGTCTTCTATAAGCTGTTACAGCTATATGTTTTTATTCCAGTAGCAAGTGGCTTCTTTAAAGAGCTGAAGTCTGGCCCATGGAGAAGGAAATGGGGTGAAGATGATGTGGGTAAAACCTCTAAAGTGAATCAAATAGCTGAACGCATCTCACATTAAACCTGTAAAGGGAAATAAAGACCTGAACACAATTCAAAGACTAGGGGGCATAGTTTATCTACTTAGGTTAGAATGATTGAATTATCTAGGCAAAAAGGAGTCCAAAAACCACATTATAGATAAATGGAAACGTAAATTAAAGTAATTCAGATGGAACTAAACGAAATAAAACGATTTTGATCAGTTTGGTCTATTACTTTGGTGTCAACTATAATGCTTGGGTTTATGTCATCGAGAAGCATATCCATCCGGTTGGCTACAAAGAACGTATATGGATATAGTAATCTTTGCATGTTTACTACAGAATAATGCACAAGATGTTCCAAGACAAGGAATTCTAACAAGTAATATTGCTTGGGGCTTTTGCCGAGGACCACTAGTGCTTGAGTTGCTATGGCAGGAGTTGAAGCTAGTCCTTGTAGATATCATTAGGAAGCTAGGAATAATTGTAATTGAAGCCATTTATTGGAATCTATGCAAAAAAGTGAATAAGTCCAAAGGGGAGTACGACGGAAAGGACAATAAACTGGGGTAACAGAACCGAAAGAAAATTTGCAAAGTCAATATTATAAGTATGCGAGGACACAATAAAGATTAAATATTACAATGAGTATGAGAGAGATATACAACAAAAGAACAATTTTCTAGACAGAGATGAACATGATCCTTCTAAGGGCAAAGGATAGGTCAAACTGTATACAGTGAATTGCCAGAACTTCAAAATATGGACAAGAAATTGTCTTTGCTCAATCGACCAATATATACCGAGAAGACTGCAACTTAAAGAGTTAAGTGAAGAAACTTTGTACTCAATTTTCTTAGTTATAAACTACTGAGGTTTTTTGACCCTTCACCCTTCTAAGGGTCAATCACCAATCTCCTAGTGAAATTTTTTTTCCTAGATGTTTATCATTCAAAAGCAGATTCATAAACACATGAGATGCTGTACAAATTTTCAAAATTTGACCTATAACAGTTACTATATCAAGCCTTGAGATATCCTAACAACATACAAAAGTTACCAAATAATCAGACTGTCTTAAAACTTTTGTAGTTACCTAAAAAATAAGTTTACATGTCCTTATTCCTATCAACAACAATCACACAACCTAATTATGTTCCGATTAGGATGAAAGAGAATTTTTACATGTTCTTAACCTGGGTCTAAGTACTCCTAATATGAAGTGAACCATATCTCAATTCATATCCTAGAATTAACAACATCTTAGGAACTAGTTACCTTGAATGGTAATATAAAACAGGTCTTTGCACACTATAATTTTGTAATTCATGGTTATGAAAAATTCGGTAACTATCCATGAAATTATATAGAAATTGGGCTCATCGTCATGATGAAGTTAAATAACTTACAGAGTTGGGCTCATCATTGTGATGAAGTTAAATTGTTGGAATTATTCAATAATTAAGGGGCCACACATGTGAAATTAATTGTGTTTTGGCTATCTAAATAATTAAGCCAAATTAAAGTGGTCTATTTGAAAAATTGGCTTAAGGGTATAATTGTCATGGAATTAATGTGTAGATACCGGAGATAATTCTAATTTGATGAGGGGCCAAATTAGAAATATCAACACATATATAAATGTGTGTATTCATTAGGGTTATGGTCACCAACTTATACGGCCACCAAGGAGAGGTTTTCTCTTTTTATCTTCTGCATCCCCATCAACAGAAAGAGAGGGACAAAGGATTCAGATTCTTCTTTGTCACTAAGGGTCATAGCAAGTTGGAAGATCGAACCCAATAAAGAGACATTCGCTTCAAGATCCATCAAGTCTAGCAATGGATTCAGGTACGCTTCCGCAATTTAATTTATGATATTTATCTCATGAATCGACAGGATACAATAATTTCTAACAAGTGGTATCAGAGCCACCCCTGATTGATTTATGAGGTCGAAGTTACAGAATTAATTTTTGTTATCATAACCCTAGATCGTTCGATCTTATTTACTTTAGGGTTTCGAGTAATATTCGATTATTTTTTTATATTTGTAATCTATCGGTTTAGGTCTCTATGCATGTAATCCGTTGGTTTAGTCACATGTATTCACGTCCTTATTTTTGCCTTCTGATCCCAAATGAATATCGGTTCGGATTCGGGAACACTATGTGACAGAATAAATTCGGATTTGGTTCTAATTCAATATTAATACTAATATTCTTGCTTTGTACATAAACACAAATTACGATCTCGGCAATGGCTTGAGGGGCCGGCCAATTTCCAAATAGACCTGAACTTATCTATTGTACAGAAACATAAATTCGAATATTATGAGCAATATTAATACTAATACCCGTATGATTCTATTGTACAGAACCCAATTTATTGTAAAAAAACCAATATTAATATCTATTGTACAGAAGCCAATTTATTTATTTTCCTTTTTCTTCCTGCCATTCTAAGGCTTCGAGCTAGCTAACATAAATTAGGTTCAAATTGTGAACTGCAAATTGCTTAATTTGGCTGCAATTTTTTTTTGCGTCAGCATGACATTATTATTTGCTCAGTACCGAAACTTCAGCCACCATGAGACTTTGTTGGCGACGCGTAGCACCAATTGCTACTCAAAACCATGTTAGCAACTACTTTCTGAATTATATTAAATATAATTCAGGCTTTAAGTTATGCAAAAAAATATGTAAATATAAATATAAAAAAGCATAATAAGATAATATGGAACTCCGTGACATTTCTTTTACGTGTTGGAATATTTGCATCCTATATGTTGTTGTTGTTATCTGGATGCATATTTCCAATAGATTGTTACATAAATTTTGTTATGTTGGTAATGCTCAATTTTGTCAAATTAAAATTCATGCTTATGCTTTTGATTTCTTTATTTGAGTAATAATCTTGTAAATATGCATGTACATAAAGTTTTGGACATGATTCGGTTTTGTAAAATTTAGTCAACATTCAAATTTTTTGGTATCTTTTGTGACTAGCAATAGTTGTCTAATATTCTAAGTAGGCTCATTAAAACAAGATGTCGCCAAAGTGACCTCTCTTGCGTAAATAGCCTATGAGGGATGTTGGATGTTTGTGTGTATATTCATGCGGGTATTAGTCGGCCCAAAGAAAGGTTAATACTCGACCGAATTGCACACATACTTGTAGTGATAAATGTGTGACAATTGTAAGGTTTACATTTGAATAATAATCCGATCCAAAGATAGGCTTATTATTTAACATGACTTATTATCAACGTTTGATCATTACACCAAGAGTACCACTTGCAGTTAATATCACTGTCTAAAGACTTGATATTAATGATGTACTAGGTATCTTGAGATGGGCTTCACTATTATTTGAATTTGTTTGACTATATTTTACTCTTTGGTTATTAATTAGCGCATGTCTTTTTTTTTTTTTGCTTTGTTCTCCTTACAGTTAATGTTGCTATAATATCTGCCAATAAAAATTTAATTTTTATGTTTAATAGGATAAACTTTAAGGGCAATAAGAAATGAATACAGTAGCTGCTAAGGGTCCAGGTCAAAAAAAACAACAATATAAAACTAAGGGTTGTTTTTTTTGTGATAAGACGGGAAACATAAGGAAGAAATATACAAAGTATCATGCATGGCGTATAAAGAAATATACATTTCTAAATTTGGTCTGTTCTGAGGTTAATTTAGATTTAGTACCTAAAAAACACGTGGTGGTTAGATTCTGGTGCTACTACCCACATTAGTGTTTATAGACAAGGTTGTCTGAGCTACCGAAGCCAATTGATGGTGAAAGATACATCTATGTGGGTGAAGGCAAATCGGTAGAAGTAGATGCAATAGGACATTTTAGGTTATTTTTAGGAACCGATTATTATTTGGATTTGATAGACACTTTTATTATACCGTCTTTTAGACGAAATTTGGTTTCAGCTTTCTTAATGGACAAATCTGGTTATCATTGTTCATTTGAAAATAATAAGTTTAGTCTATCTTTAAATCCAAATATTATTGGTAATGGTTCCTCTAAGATTTATGATCGCCAATATTCAGTTGTAACTATTGCAGCTTAAATAAAACTTTGCAAGTGGAGTCATGTGGTACTAAACACAAAATTAACAATAAATATTTTTAGCCTCATTATGACATAAGCGATTAGGTCACATCTCTAGAAATAGAGTTGAACGACTTGTGTCTGATGAGATTTGGATTCCATTGACTTTATAGACTTTAATGTCTATATTAATGTGTAAAGGGAAGACAGACCAAAGTTAAATTATAAGCATCTACTTCATTGACTATGCTAACAAATCGAGGGATTAATAATTATACGATCCCACACTAAGAATTTTTTTAAGACGAAAAGTATAATATTTTTTGAGGATGTTGAGTTTGGAGAAGAAATAAAATCAGGATCATTGTCTTTGAGAAGGAATCAATTACAATTCATACTATCACTTTTGACGATGTGCAGGATACTATACATGTCATGATCAAAAAGTGAATTCGGAGCCTCAATAAGACAATGTTGAATTACCTCTATAAGTCGTTATTGAGATACCTTAACAACGACAACGTAGCGGCACCCCATTCAAGATAAGGTAATTATTCCTAAGTAACAAACTCAACAACCTTAAGAACCGATAATATTAAGATGGTCCACCAGAGAAATAAGAAATATTATTTCGGATAATATTTGCCATATTACTCGAGGAACGTGAGGAAGACTGTGGATACTGGAAGATGATCTAATCAACTTTCGTTAGGCCATAGAAAGTTCCATTTCTCAAAGTGGATTGATACAATAAATAAGGAGTATAAGTCCATGTAAGATAATAAAGTTTAAGAACTTGTCCCATTACCAAAAGGTATGAAGTCCATCAGTTACAAATGAACATTTAGAACCAAGAAGGATTCGAAGGGTCATGTGGAGAGGTATAAAGTACGTCTTGTAGCTAGTGACTTTACTCAAAATTTTGGGATTGATTTTAAAGAGTTTTTCTCTTCGGTATCTTTGAAAAACTCCTTTAAAACAATCATAGCACATGTTGCACACTTTGATTTTGAATTACATTAAATGGATATCAAAATGATATTTTTCAATGGTGACATTGATGAAACAGTTTATATGGTGCAACAAGAAAACTTTGTGTTGAAAGATCCAAATTATATGGTTTGCAAATTGACAAAATATATTTATGAACTCAAGCAAGCTTCTCATCAAAGGTACTTAAAGTGATTATCTCGTTTGGTTTTGAGATGAACACTGTTGAAGATTGTGTGTATCACAAGTTCAGTGGGAGTAGAAATAATTTTCTGGTTTTGTATATTCATTAAAATATCTAATGCAAACCAGGTGACACCTCTCGTTAAAGGAGACAAATTCGGTCTCAATCAAGTGCCCTGAGGTTAGCCTTAAAATTAAGAAAATACAATAGATTTTTCTTCATGGTCCGTTGTAGGGAGTCTGATGTATGCTCAAGTATGTACGCTTCAGGATATTGCGTACATATTAGAATGTTAAGCAGATATTTAAGCAAATATGGATGGATCATTGGGTAGCAGCCAAACTAATTAAGTAATTAATAGAGAATAAGGAATTATATGCTCTTTGTAGGAGATGGACTAATTCTGGAGATCATAAGGTATTTCGACTCTGATTTTTTTGGATGCCAACACAGCAGAAGATCCACATCAGGTTATGCTGACTAATGGATATATATTTTGGATGAGTGTCAAATATGCACTCATATTTTTTCCACCATGACAGCAAGGTTTATAGCATGTTGTGAGGCATCTTTTCAAGGAATATAGTTGTGAAATCTTGTCATAAGGCTGCGCCTATAGGAAAGGGTGTTGAAAGACCACTCAAATTACGGTGTGACAATGAATCAGCAATATTGCATTTCAATAACAACAAAAACTTGTATAAGTCAAAGGATATTGACATAAAGTTTTTAGTTGAGAAGGAAAGAATTCAGAATGGTTTAAGTGTCCATATAGCACAATAGGACAAACTCCATGATTAGCGGATCCGCTCACAAAGTATTATCATCCAGGATCTTTCATGAGCATACTGCTCATATGGGTGTTATCTTAATTAAGAATACTGCAATGCAGTGGAAGTTTGTATTTTATGTATTTGGGTGCTATTTGATTTTGGACACATTTGCATATTAAAGTATTTTGGATATTTATCTGATCAGATATATAGAAATTCAGTTCATTCTGTTTTCATTATGTTAAAGTTTTGGTCTCACTAATGTTAAGGAGGACCAGTTGGAAATAGACATGTATTGATCACATTGCGTGTAATTTCTATGCTACGCATCAATGATTGATCTATGTCGTTTAGCTATATTGGTATATGTGACCATTGATGGTTTAGTTACGCTATATGTGACGAATGCCGCTTTGATCCTATGTTGATATGGTTAATGGACTAGATTCTCCGGATATACCCTAAGGATTAAGATAGCAATTTATGAGCTCACTAAGGTTAACACAATTATAAGATTACATATGTGGCCCAGTAGGAGATTGTTGGAATTATTCAATAATTAAGGGGCCACACATGTAAAATTAATTGTGTTTGGGCTATCTAAATAATTAAGCTAAATTAAAGTGATCTATTTGAAAAATTGGCTTAAGGGTATAATTGTCATGGAATTAATGTGTAGATACCGGAGATAATTCTAATTTGGTGAGGGCCAAATTAGAAATATCAACACATATATAAATGTGTGTATTCATTAGGGTTATGGTCCCCAACTTATACGGCCACCAAAGAGAGGTTTTCTCTTTTTCTCTTCTGCATCACCATCAACAGAAAGAGAGAGACAAAGGATTCGGATTCTTCTTTGTCATTAAGGGTCGTAGCAAGTTGGAAGATCGAACCCAATAAAGAGACGTTCGCTTCAAGATCCATCAAGTCTAGCAATGGATTCAGGTACGCTTCCGTAATTTAATTTATGATCTTCATCTCATGAATCGATAGGGTACAATAATTTCTAACATAAATTACTAGTTTTCCCAGGTCAGATGCCATTGTTCCTCTCAAAGAAAGCCCTTCCAAGTTCCTGCAGGTGCCATTCTGATCAAACCTTCAAACAGATAATACATCCATAAATCAAAAGTAATAGTAAAAAGTGGAATAATTTAACTACTTGAGCAAGACAGCATACAATACAAAATTCCTGCAGGTGCCATTCTTATGTGCAAAAGTAATCTATAATATATATTATATCGGTATGTTGGTTTCCATCACCTCAATTTTCTTTATGATTACACCATCAATTCATTCGGGCAAGGGGATACATGAAATTCATGTCATGTTTAGATGGTAACATAAATAACTAAGCCTGATGAGTAAATATTTAATTTGCTAATATTTGCAATCACACATCTAGATAAGTTGAAAAGGCTTGAAAGAGGAATATGGTTTATAACCATTGAGAACCTTGTTTGAAACTACGATAGATTACACTATAGTAATACAACAATTGAAGCAATTTCATGTTTAGGATGGATGATTCATAAATTAAAATATATGGAGATGATTCATAAATTACAATATAAGGTGAAACAAATGGCGATTAAATACTTACTTAAAGGAGACAATTCATTTTCAGGCATAAGCAGGATGAAGTTGTGTGCGAAGAATGTTGTGGAAATAATTAGCTAAAAGGTTTATATGAATACACAGAAGATATAACCATGTAGGCATTAGGCAACAGCCACAAATCTGGAGTTTGGATAAGCTGAGGAGACAAAATAGTCGATCACATGTAATAAGAAATACCGTTAGTCTTGAAATGTCAAAGAACTAACAGAAAATAATGTCACCCAACATTCACTTGCTTCATCCTTATAAGACTACTATTATTTCTCCAAGCCACCTTACAGGAGCATGATCAGTAAAAAATTACAAAAAATTCAGTGTTTGCTAAGTGGAAAGAAAAAATTCATTCAATGTAGTCAAATAATGCAGATGACCCCGATAAAACCTTATTGACTTTCATTCAAAAATCATGTTTCACACCATAATAATTCCCTAGGAGATCAATCTTAACGATCAAATATACTGATGAACCCACTATTGATAAGGGACTTGTAGGAAGTCGAAACTCTTTGAACACAATTAATTATTAAACTACTAGAATTTCTTACTAAGAAATTAAAGAATAATAAGGAGCTAAAGATCAATTCTTCAACGATATATCACTAAACACAAATAAAAACAATCTCAATAATCATTCTATGTTAATTCCTACACCCAACTGACCCAAAATCATAGATAACCAAAATTAATAAAAAAAATCATTGCATTAATACAAAATGCTGACTGATAAATCTGTCTATTTGTTATAATAGAGATATGTTTGGAGAATACATATAACAAGGATATTTCATGTTATCAAGCCAAAGAATCTATTAACAACAAGTCTTATTAGTATAGATAGATATATACTACCTCAAGAATGATGTTTGGCTGATTACTATTGGTGCTCAGGGAGTTGGAGGACTGGAAGATAACGACAACAAGTGGCCACCGTGGCTGAAGCCGTGATTAAAGGATAACTTCTTCCTGTAATGCAAGCACCACACAGACTAGCACAAGAGTGAGAGCAACATGGACTGGATCGACTGAATAAACGAAGCATTGTGCTCACTATGCCTCGCCAATCACCGCGACCACCGGGCAATCCAATTACCAGTTTGGATTTTTTTTAAATTTTTTTAACGCATTCAAATTTGGCATATTGAACATAAGGATCTTATTCAGCTATGAAAGTAGTTGTTTTGGGTCATTTGGTAATCTAGTTCTCCTTCTTTCATTAATAAGTTAAGATGTATAAATCAGTTAACGTCTAAAAACAAGCTCCTCAATCTCTTCATGGTCAATTTTCTGTTAGGCCCTAGAAACTATAGATATAATCAAACACAGATATGAGGTTTCTCTGACATATGTGAAGCACTAATAACATAATGCTACTAATTAGGAATGCTACCAACTAAAACATGTG
>JANAVB010032264.1:0-20000 GCA_029216955.1 Iris pallida
CAGAATAACACAAGGTCCCAAATAATACAACTCCAGAACACAAAATAAGAAGAAGAAAAATAACAGACTAAACTATCTACTCTAAGCAGTGGTGTCATCCTCAGCAGCTGCCTGAACCACGGGGTCCAGATTGCAAGTGTCATCTATGCCTGCTCCGTAGTAGGTAGCATAGAAAGCCTCATCCTTATCCTCTGTAATATTTTTAACAGGTCCAGTCAGAACATGAGCGAGCACAATACATCTCAATAGTTCATATCATGATAGGAATGTAAATCTAGCAATAGAATAAGATACATGAAATGCTGTAAAGAAATATTCATGAAGTAAGAGAGATAGTTGTAACTGGAAATATCTACTATAAGTAAGGAACTGTAAGTGACTAGTGAATCAGAGTATAAGATAGACATGTGAATGGCTGGAAATGATTCATGATTACACTACAGAATTGATTCATGATTACACTACTTTGGGATTATTCACATGACTATTTCTACTCTCCCATCCCCAAATCAATACACAAGGATCCATTCAAGTTATGTTAAGATTCATGATTACTCTACTGACTCATAATGAGTGATTCATGAATTTGATTTATGAAGGCTCTGTGATCATGAGGGTACATGAGTCACAAGCAGATTCATGATAGTAGAAGCATGAGAGTACATGATGTAAGTGAAACACACATGACATGAAGTATCCGATGCTCCCGAGAGGGATAACATCTCATAAAAAGATCCATATAGTACCAATCCGTGTTACCAATGTGACATCATTAAGTAAAGTAGTCTAGAGCAAGATATAAGTCCTAACAAGTATGAAATGATCAGAGAATGTACTCGCCTGCGATCTGAATGTCTGTGAGAATATATTATCCGAATCAAGGTATCTGACTCCTATTTAGAGCGAGATAAGTCAAGATGTATACAAGGGATGATAAATGAAGTGTACAATGCATCTACATGATTTCTAGGTCAATCTAGGCCAAAGTCAACTCTTGGTAAACTCTGGTCAACTATGCAGTCAAACTAGGTTAACAAGTCCAATCTAGGTCAACTCTAGTCTAACTAGGTCAACACCAATCTAGGTCAACTCTAGTCTAACTAGGTCAATCAGCAAGCTAAGCGTATACCAAGCCTATGCCAAAACCATATATCAATATCATATATATAATCAAAGACTTTACTTTCAACAATCTATGTAGCTATCATATATATATATATATATATATATATATATATATATATATATATATATATATATATATATATATATATATATATATGTATATATATATATATATATATATATATATATATGTATATATATATATGTATATATATATATATATATATATATATATATATATATATATATATATATATATATATATATATATATACATTACTTACATGCTTACTTTATATACATACATTACATATATTACATTTTACATACACTCATGCATACATTGTATTGATACATTCATGCATATCATATTCATTACATACAACCTACATTACCATGCATGCTTGCATTATATATTACATTTCAGGTTTACAGTGTGCAGTTCTCAAATTTACATATGTTACTCTCAGTTCATTATCAAACCAATTTTCATATTAACCCAGTTTTTATGTTAACATATACACATCTATATTACTGCGAACAATTTAATATAAAAAAAATAAAACCAAAACCTAATATCCCAATCTCAGTTTTCTATGTTAAAATACAAAGTTCAGTTAACAGCTAACATCACATTTCAGTTTACATATTCAGGGTTAATCTCAGTTAATATAAGTTAACATAACCAAATTGAATCTCAGGTTTGTCCAAAACTCATTTTCAGTTTTAAGTAAAAGAAAACAAACTCAGCTTTCAGGTTTTCAAGTTAACCCCAGTTTACAGTTTTGATTTCAAGTCAAAATTCAATTCAAATCAACCAAACCTAATCAAACTAAAACTAACTCAGTTCTAGGTTATCATTAACAGTGAACTTGATGCTTAAAACTCAGTTTCAGTCCATGGAGATCTCAGTTTATATATAAACCAATCTCAGTCTTATTCTAAAACAGTTAACATATATATCATGCATTAAGGAATCACAATCCCAAAGAAATTTCAGTTTTGCAAATTAATTCTCAGGTTTGCCCCTTCATATCTATCAAACAACCCAATCCCTTCATATCTATCAAACAACCAAAATTCAATAAGCAAACTAATTTGCACAACTACCTAGGAAATACTGGTAAATTCTAATAAGCACGATAATTCGTCACTCCGAAATAGGAAGGGACGAAAAGCATGACATAAGATAGCAAGGGAATAGTTGAGTGCAAATACAAAGTTTCAAGAACGATAGAAAAATTCTAAAAGAATTGTCAAGACGGTTGTGGATTGAGAATCCTAAGAGTCTATTCCTATTTGCAGACCCGCATGGTACAATAACTTAACCGAGACGGCTAACTCGACCTGCATGGGCCACTAAAAAATTATGTAACACCCTAGTCCCAAAATACATAGGATTAGGAGTTCATATACATGCTAGCTACGTATTGAGAGGACTACAGCCCAGATTGAGTACGTATAAGCTATCTTATTATTCTAAATTAACTATATCTCAATCTACTGAATATTGGTAACAATGACGAATCAAGTGCACTAAGGTTTATCAGACCGTAATATACTAATTCTAAAATAGATAAATATATTAGAGTGGATCCCCAATAATACATGTATCATGAACAAGCTAGAAAAAGATGAAGCTTGTAAAAGACTAGGCTATAACAATAACATGAGTCAAATATATGATAAAATATAAATAAGGAAGAGAATGATAATAACATCAACTAAATATACCTGAAGTCTTGGTGAAGCAACCATCATCCATTAATGTATTATACCTTGACAACTTTATCTAATACCCGGAGAGATCACTAGGTTCTCAGGGGACTAGCAAGACACATAACATACAAGCCTACTTTGATAGTAATAACATGCAAGAATAGACAGAAAATAGTACAAGAAAGTAAAGATTAAAGGAAGTACAATACAAGAAAGAAAATATAAAAGAAATGGCATACCGTCGAGAATTGTGCTAAAAATGCGACTAAAAGTAAGTTAAGGTAAACTGCATCCCAGTGGTTGCTAATGGCCCTATAGATTGCAGTCCGATGGTTGCTACCAACCTATAGTAAGTCTCTACCGCAGCCCAGTGGTTACTAAGGATTGAGAGTATTCAAGTATAGTCAACGTCTATAACAAGGTCCTCACCTAAAACTACGAGTCAATCAAGTCACGTCAAACATGTCAAGTCCAAGTCAAGTCTAAGTTAATCATGTCAAGGGACATGGCATAGACTAACAATTCTATCACTAGAGACACACATGAATAAGATAACAGAATAGGACAAGTAATAGAGAAAATGAAAACAATCTATGTGCACATATAATGTAAAAATAATAATGATATAAATCAGAAGAAATAGGTAATCAAGTAAGACATAAAAGAAACAATAATATAGAAATGCATATAAATACTATAAAGTTCGGCAAGGTGTATTTGCCCGTAACCGCTGTCTGAGTGCATGTCTGACCAACTCCAATGTCTTCATTACTCCCTCCAAGTTCACCTATAATACACTATTATAAATACTATATCTCGACTTACTATATATTACTATATATATATATATATATATATATATATATATATATATATATATATATATATATATATATATATATGCACTTATCATATATGACTACATTAATTATCTATACTCTAAAATTATTCATAAGGTCGATACCACAACATATAAAGTACCAAACTTTATTATCAAAATAATTTATAACTAATATAAATAATAATTTAATTTTTGGAAAATACTTATAGTTGTATTTATATTACTAATAATATTAATTTAATGGTGAAAACTCAAGCATAATAGTCCCATGTCAACACTACAACATTAATATTATAATTGGCATACTAGTTGAGTCCCGAAACAACAAATAATTAAAAATATTAACTTCTAGAAAAATTATAGAGATTAGTTAAAATAATTTTTTTAATATCAAACCTTGCACAACAAATAATTTAGTAAAGATATATGAAGTATGAAGGCTTTTGGATACAAAGAACAAATGATTTTCGGAGTTGCGGTGTAACGACGAATGTCAAGAATTTCAATAAATACTAAACAAACTTAAAATTTAGCAAAATGATATGCGTTGGAAACCTTTCTTATAAAAATTATTAGGAAGATTGAATCTTATTGAAAATAGGGGAAAATCCACTCGTAATAGATCTGGTATGTTCTGGACACTTTGTCGTAGAATTGACACCCCGACCAAACCAAAGGAAACCGTGCCTTGACATTTTGTGGGTAGATAGAGGACACATATAGGAACTCATTAGTTTTGGATTTGTGAGAAACTGATAACAAAAAGTTTGAAAAATGCATTCTCTAAGTGGACTAACCTACTGTGTCTCACATATTTGGTTGAGTCGGAAGATGCCGACTTTGGAGCTTTGTGCCGACCTCTAAACGAGTTGTGGTGCCTTGGGCACTTACTAGAATTAAAGAGGATGATGTTAGAAGGGTTGTAGAGAAGGTAGAAGGGATAAAAAGGTTTGGAAAAGGGACAAACATGTTCGGCCAGAATCTGTGAGGTGTGCGCAACCTAGAGAGAAACCTCTCGGGTTTACGTATAAGAGAGGTGGTGGCAGCCAGAAATTATAGATTTAAATTATAAAAAATCAATATCTAGATAGCTAGGATTGATTTAGAGGAGGTTTGGTAAGATTTGGAGGAGATTTGATACTCCATTCAGAAGATGCATCAAGAAATGTCCAAAATGGATTTAAATTGAAATCCATTTTAGGAAAGTTTTTATGGGATTTGATTTAAAATATATTTGATTAATGTGGCTGCACATTAATTCATAAAACTTAGTCTAAAATAAGTCTAGGAGGTTAGGGTACCCTAGAAGAGGCTCTACAAACCCTACTTGGACTAGTTTTGGGTTGGTGGAATTATTTGGATCAAAATGAGTCTAATAAGTCAAATATTTGGTCTTGTGTGCCATTTAAAAATAAATAGCATATGGGAACTAAATTGAGAGGCACAACCTTGGCATGTGCGTCGTAGGCTCAAAATGAGTTAAAACCATATATTGGATCGAAAAGTTTGGATCGGGTTTGGGCCTCAAATCGAAATTGGAAAAATACATTAAAATTACGGCGAAGGGTAAAATAACTATTTTGACCCAAAAGTTGTGCAAGAAATATTTAGTACAAGAGAACATGTTTGAGTGAGACATGATATACCAAAATGAAGGTGGACTTGTCTAAAACAAAAATATGGAACTTATTTTGAGAAATTGTTCAATTTGTGCTTCAAAATTAAAGCTACAAAAACTGCATCTATAATCATAATTAAAAATAATAATTTAATAAACAAAAAATCATATAAATAAATAAAAAATAATTTCCAAAAATTAGGGTGCTTACAAACGTTTAGTTGGTAATTTTAATTTTCCTTAGCTTTTATTTTGGTTATTTTTGCTGTACTCTATTCACCCCTTTCCTCTCTAAAGTTGCCTTCAATTGGTATCAAATCAAGGTCTCTTGAACATGATAAACATCCTTGAGTTGGATCCCTGACAACTAACAGCTCTGTCTATACCAACAATGGTGAAGGCCAATGTCACGCCCAGTCCCAATATACTTAGGACTAAGAATACGTAAGCATGCCAGCTGTATGTATATGGAGGCAACTCTAATGTATGGAACCCACATACACATACATAAGCTGTAATATGATTACATCTCATAGAAGATAATAACAGTCAAGGGTACACTATATCTCATCCACAGAAAGTAAAAGAAATAATAAATCAAATATATCAACTGAATCAAGTACGAAAAGTCAAATAAACTATACCCGGGTGGAGACAAATCCACTACCTAGTGACTAAATCAAACTAGAATAAAAATGAAGTCTGATTCCAAAAATAGAGAAAATAAATAATATCAACCAAAAGAATCGAATGTAATCGGAAGGTAAAAGCTCCTCGACAGAGAACGAAGAATCTGGTTATGGCCCATACTCCTGCTGAAAGACCTAATCGTCTACACCTGGAGAGATCACCAGGTCCTCAGAGGGACGTAACAAGATACATAATAACTTGCCATGATATACTAGGTATAAACAAACAACTAAAATGGGTTGCCTAACCATTCTACATAAATATGTACTTTTGAGGACAACTTTCAACGCATGGGATCTCTGGATAAATGAGATCGGCATAGACTCCTCCGAGACTAGAGGTCTCGAACACACAATGCATTTATGTATCTACAAAGTGTCCATTGGATGCTAGAGACCAACTACTCATATATATATACTGTATCCACAATAAAGCGTACGATCACAGGGAAAGTGCATAGTAGCCCATACATCTAGTAATGTCCTCCCTACCCTATGTTTTTATCAATGTCGTATCCACAACACAATACCTCTAATAATTGCTAAGTCTTCTAACATACATCTCTATTAGCAGTTAAGTCCTATCGTACGTCTATATGTACCAATGGCCATCAATATGCAAGTCCGAGTTCTATATGAGACTCACAACTCGTGAAACACATGTGTCAAGGCCAATGAAGGTATAAAAATGCTTCACAAATAGGGTGGTCCAGTTAAACCAGGTCAACATGCATAAAATAAAATAAGCAACTTAAAATGATTAACACAGTCGTTTGCACCCAAGTATAACTTTGACGCCTAGTTTAAATAAAATAAATAACATAACATGACATAACAAAATAACATAAATGCAACATGCTATAAATAAATAATAATTAGGGCAAGGTATACTTGCCTGGGGATGGTGCGGTGATTTGACGATGTCTAAAGGCAAATACGACAAGTCAATGGGAGCAAAAAATATGGAATCATCACAAACGTCTGTGGATGCTGAAACAAATATTACCAATGTTCCAAGAATAAGCGACAATGCAAAAATAGTCTACCCATATGTCCAATCTGGCCACGGAGCAAAAATAACAGTATGGGGTCAAAACAGTATCTGCTGGTAGGCTCGCTTTGAACCAAAAAATGTGCTAAATGAAAAGGTCTCTAAATTTAGCATATTATATGTCAAACAAAGTCTAAATGATGATACAAACTCAACAATATGTCCAGATTTGGATTTCGACGAATTGATCATAAAAAGTCCATTGAATCGGATCATGGGCTCCGTAAAACGGTCACAGGACAAGTCAAATGCATCGATTCCAATGGCGCAAGTCCCATTGTGATATGAAAAGCATACACAAAGTAGTTGGAAAATTTATAAAAATACTGATACAATGATTTCAACTGATACAGGTAAAATTCTTCGCGTACACGCAACCAATTTGAATTTTGTCAAAACTCACATATTATAGAATATCGTACGCACCTTTCGATGCCATCGTTAGGTGACGAAGTCATCCGATTTTTCGGGATGGATCCCGTATCAGGAAATTTTTAGCTTTTGAAAACAGTTTTTCGTGATTTTTCAAACTAATTTTTAACAAAAATTTTAAAGGATAAAATACAAATTTTACATCATTGAGAAGACGTTCATATTGGCTACAACTCTGTTCAATTATATTTTAAAAATAACCAATATTCTAGGATATATTTGCCTTCCAAATAGGGTTTTCAATTTTAAAAACTGTCAGGTACAATAGTAGGTTTTATGATTTTTAGGGAATTTTTGAAAAAAAATAACGCAAAATAATTCAAATTAATTGAAGGGGTTTGTAGTGGGTCAACTAGGCTACATACAAAAATTTATCGACCGAAAAATGATCGAATATTCATTGAGAAACACGCGAGCGAAGAGGGGTACCTCGTTGTCGGGTTCGGCTAAACCAAAGAGGCTTCGTGACAGCGCTACGACGGCTCCGGCGGCTCCTGGCGGTAGGTGTAGGTGGTCGAGGCATGCGTTAGGTGTCGGGGCATCTCCGAGAAGTTTTGAACTTAGGGGTGCATACGGTTGTGTGGACGTAAACAAAGTTTTCAAAAAGTATATATATACCTAGCTTTCTAACATATTTCTTAATGACTTATACATCAATTTAAAATCAAATTTTGTATTGGATTTAATGAAATCAATAGATAACATGATTGAGATTACAATGGAAAAGGTTTTGAAGGATTTCGTTTAAATATGAACGAGATTTGTTCGTTCAAAAATCAAGAAAATCTCTTTCTAGCGGCTAGAAGGGGTCATGTAAATCCCCCCCCCCCCCAAAATTTTAGATTTTATTATATTTTATTAATATAAATTTTAGTATTTTGTAATTGATTAATTAAATAGCTCGGTATTTAAATATATAAGTTTTACTAATATAAAAAAGGCAAGTAATTGCTATTTTATATATATATATATATATATATATATATATATATATATATATATATATATATATATATATATATATTTTTATATATATATATATATATATATATATATATATATATATATATATATATATATATATATATATATATATATATGTGGTAAGTAGTTTTGTACAATATTTTTACTAAAAATACTCTATAAGTTATTTTCAATTTTTAGGAAATTTTAGAAATTTATTTGGATTATATATATATATATATATATATATATATATATATATATATATATATATATATATATATATATATATATATATATATATATATATATATAAAGTGAACGCCAAACCTAAGTGGGATGGGGTTGACTGAGAATAAGGTAGGCATGAAGCAGCGTATAGCGTCGGACCGACATGGAGTAGGGCCTGGCCCTGGGCGAAGAGGGGTGGAGACGAAATCTCCCAAAAAGATGGTGGAGGGGGCAAGCAGTCATGGTAGACCACCGGCTAACAATGACAAGGCTCCGATGATGGGACAATCGATGAGCAGATCCTGGACGGAGGTCTGTCTTTCTGATAAGAGTCGTAGCGGAGGCGGAAACACTATGACATTTGTTGCTCCTAAGCAAGTAGATGGGGAACAGCTAGCCCTATTTACGGCGGAGGAGATAACGGAGGCTACCTCATTCTGGACAAATACTATAGTGTTGTATGTTCTGGGTGATCGACAGTTTTACGGGCAGATCAGAGCCTTTGCTAGCCGAGTGTGGATGTCAAAAGGCAGTATGGAGTTTTTCGTGTGAGAGGACGGGTTCTTCTACGTCAAGTTTGGGCTGAAAGAAGATGTTGAACGTGTTTTGCATGAGGGTCCTTGGACCTTTGATGGAAGACTCATCATATTGAAGGGAGTGGTCGGCAGATGTTCGGTACGAACGGGAGGTGCTACATAGCGTTCCAGTTTGGATTAGGTATCCCCACTTGCTTATCCAATATTAGACCCCTGCTATGTTGACGAAACTATCCAGCCTGGTGGGGGTGCCCATCAAAGCTGATGACGCAACTCTATCTCGTTTCCGCTTACTATATGCTCGTATCTTTGTCGATATAAAGGCAGGACAAGTGCTCCCCCGCCAGGTGGCATATGAAATACCAACGAATAAGGTGTTCTACCAGTGAGTCGAGTACGAGTGGGTGTCGTCGTCCTGCAACCATTGACAATGTTTCGGACACCTGACACAAAAGTGCGTAGTGATGGATCGAGTTCCCCAGCGACAGGAGGAGGGAGTGGTGGACGATGGTTCCCTAGTTGATAATAGGGGTCGATCCCAAGTAGCCCGTGACGTCCCTATACTAAACACTGAACAACCAGGAGGGGTTCCACATCAAGAAGAGAATACAAATAACTACCAATAATACAGAGATGCACAAGCACAGAAGCAGGTTCCTCCAATCATATGGAGGATGATGGTGCTCCTCTTAACACAACTTATCCAGAGGCTACTAGGGAAGAAGTAGGAGTAAATGCTATGGTAGTTTGCCAATCCGGTGAGTTCAATAGAGAAGGGTTGAGTACGAGGAAAAGAGCTGCGATGAAGGGCACCAAATCCTTGCTAGGTGGGGTCGGAAGCATCCAACAGAGGGAGGGTGAAGGAAGCAGCAGGAAGCGCCAAGCTACGGGTGGACTAACGGAAGATGAGGCACAAGAGTTAGCTGTTTACGTCGACAATCCGGCATGGCGAGAGCATATTCAACATATAGAGAGGAGATAAAGATGTTAACATAGCAGCCGATACACATGAGTATATTGAACCATAACTCCCCTCGAGTGCTGGCACAAGAGGATTGCAGAGGGGCTTTTCTTGTAGTTAATGTCTATTTATTATCTCTTGGAACGTCTGGGGCCCTTGCTCCATAGGAAGATGGAAAGAGATTGCAGATATGTTGCGGAGAGAGAAGGCTACTATCCACGCTCTTCTTGAGACAAAAATTAAGACGACCAATATCATGGATAAAAGGACTCATACTGGGAGCATTGCCATATTTATCCTCTTGTAGCATGGCCAGGATTTGGGTTCGCTGGAATCGACGCTGTTGGGATGGGTCTGTTATTCACCGGTCTGAACAGGTAATAGCGGTAGAACTATCCAACAAGGGAGGTTTTAAATTTATATTTGGTGCTATATACGGCAGTGATGACAGGAGAGGTAGAGAGGAATTGTGGCAGGAAATTATTGAGCTGAGTATTGTAGCATCTTGCACCAGGCTTCCGCTCCTCATCATAGGAGATTTTAACGCCATTCTCTACTCCAATGAGAAGGTTGGCAAAAAACCGGTATCCGACCCAATTCTATATGATTTTCAGAGCTTCCTCACCCGATCAGACCTCATAGAAGTATAGAGGAGTGGGCACATCTGGACGTGGCATAATAAAGCGGGACGAACCGTGTGGCTAGCCAACTTGACCGTACGTGCTTGGTTCTCTTTTTTTCTGCATGCCACTGCCAGCGGACTTGAGGCCGGAACGAGCGATCATTCCCCACTCTGAATTATAATTACGGAGCAAATGCCTAACAAGCCGCGTCTATTCAAATATGCCAATAATTGGCATCTCATGGAAGGTTACAATGAAGCAGCTAAGAAGGGAATATCCATAACAGTTGTAGGCAATCCACAGTTCATTCTTGTGAACAAACTGAAGGCGACTAAAGCCTCCTTAAAAACTTGGCTTTACGGTCGGCCCAAGACAGACTTGGATGCTAGGGAGGAAGAGCTCCGTGTCACACAAAATGAACTCTAGAATGATATTCTTAATTCCTTTTTAGCAGCTAAAAAGAGAAAGCTCTCCGAGGAGGTCCGGCTCCTTCGTCTTCAGCATGAGATTTTACTGGCACAGAGAGCAAAATGCTGATGGCTCAAAGAAGGGGATAGATGCAGTAAATTCTTCTACGATGTTGTTCGTGCCCGACAACATCGAAATGGTATCACGAGCCTACTTGGAGAAGACGGAAGGGTAGTGGACTCGCAGATTGACATCCAACAAGAAGCAATCAGGTACTATACTGCACTATATAATCAAACAGATTACACTAATATTTTTCCTACTTTGGTCTACAAAAAAAGGGTAACTGATTACGGGAATAGCGAGCTATTAGCGCCTGTCTCCTTTGAAGAAACTGAGGACATCATAAAACGAGCTAACCCAAACAAAGCTCCAGGCCCAGATGGGTTTAACTGTAAATTTTTTAAACTCCATTAGGATCATATCAAGACGCATGTTTTGGAGGTAGTGCAGGACTTTTTCAATCATGGCCAGCTTCTAAAAGAGCTCAACCATACATTCTTGTCCTTGATTCCGAAGGTGGAGGGGGCTACATCTCTATCAGATTACAGGCCGATTGCTTGTTGCAATTACTTGTATAAAATAATAACCCATTTCATGTGCAAAAGAATGTCTCGGATTATGCAAGTCTTGATATCCCCGAACCAAGCTGCATTTATAAAAAGGGAGATCCATATCGGAGTACAGCATGCTGGCGCATGAGTTGGTGAGAGACTTCAACAAAGTTGGGGGTGCTAAAGCTTGTGTGAAACTGGATCTCCGAAAGGCGTATGACACGGTCAATAGAGAATTTGTGTGCAATTTGATGTTGGATATGGGCTTCGACAGTAAATGGGTTGCCATGGTCTGCAAGTGCATCACTGCTGCCTCTTTTTCTGTCCTCATTCGCAAACAACCATATGGCTTCTTCCAGAGTAACAAGAGCCTTCGTCAAGGGGACCCATTATCACCATACTTGTTCTCGCTGGTCATGGAATATTTTACGAGTATGATGGACACAGCACTCCATGGGAAACAAATTTAGCCATTGTACAGGATGGTGGAACCACATATCACCCACCTAATCTATGTCGATGAACTGCTAGTGCTGCTTAAACCGTCTAGTGAGGGGATGGCTTCCATTGCCAAGATAATGGACGAGTTTGGCAGATTGTCAGGACTGCATCTGAACCGGGAATAGAGTAGAGTCTTCTTCAACAAGCATTTTAACAGGAAGGAGGAGAGAGCTGCATTACTCGGAGTCGAGAAAGGTGAGCTTCCTGTTAGGTATCTTGGTATCCCATTGTGTGTGAACTATGCTCGTGATATGGACTACACAAATCTGGTAGACTTCACCAAGAGACGAGTGGAAGGTTGGTAAGCTCAATGCCTATCATTTGGAGGTTGAATAGAATTGGTCAGGTCTGTTATTACTGCCCTTACCTTCTTTTGGCTACAGGCCCTGATGTAACCAAGAGACACTATACTGAAAATTGAACGAATGTGCACGAATTTCATTTGGAGGGGGGGAATGCATGCTATTGCATGGAATCAACTCTGGTGCCCGCACAGAGAGGGAGTGTCGGGCTTCGGTCGTTTCAAACACTACGAGATGCGACAGGGTTGAAGCGTGCATGGAATTTCTTGAAGGGCGGCACACTTTGGTCGAAGTGGATGAGTAACCGCTATCTCAGGGACAGAAACTTTTGGACGTATCGACTCAACAGTCTTGATTCGGTCACATTCAAAAATATTCTTCGCAGTCGAGCACGTCTCAAAGGTGTCATCAGCAGGGTTATACATGACGAAAGAAGCACATATCTTTGGTTGGACCCATGGATATCCCATCGGAGTTTTCTGGAACTTGTCGGGGATCATTTCTATAGGGCTGCTACTAGAAAGGAATCGGTCGCTTGTCTCTTACATAATGGGCGGTGGCATCTTAGAAGGCATGCAGTTGCTAGCAAGTATGGAACGCTCATCACTAAGTTCCATATAGATAAAGAAGCTCACGCTGATAGATGGGAATGGGAGGCGGGACACAATGCTCCAGATGGAAGCAAACCCACATGAGTATATACATTTTCTTCTTGCTATGAGCACGTCCGTACCAAGTATCCAACAATGGAGTATTCTGACTTCATTTGGGTCCCAGTTCTAGCAAGAAAAATGCAGTTGATCATGTACATATTGCTGCTTCGGAGACTATTGACAAAGGATCGACTCCAGAAGTTCGGTGTCCCGATAGAGAATCAAAAATGTGTACTGTGTGATAGCCATGAGGAATCTATGGATCATCTCTTCTTCATGTGTCCGATAGTTGCGGCTATTTGGCACAAAGAGAACGACAAAACCTTTGGTTTGAATTTTTAAAAACCCAATCAAATACACCAAATCATACCAAATCTTTTTTATTGCAATAAATACTAGATTCTCTTCCATCTAACCTAAATACATAAATCTGTATCTAAATTCAAATTGAAATCAGATGGAAAATAAAGATTTATATAATAAAACTTTATTTTGAAACTTCATCTAAACTCATTGGAACTTCCACGAGAACCAGACCTTGACGACTTCGATGCCCTACCCACCTTTCTGCTACCAGTCCGACGTCTGTGTGGCCATAAAATATGCCGGTCGACGTGCTAGTACTGACACAAACAACCGCGATAGAGCAGCGCAACAGCAACAATTGCAGAGTAACAACTCAAGGTACCCCTGTTCGGTGCATGATTTCTTTCAGCATATTTAACCGTTTTTCAATATTTAAATTTCAAAGCGTAGTATAGTCGACCTTCTCCAAATTTGCTTAAATAGTTTATTTTATTTGTCCCTATATTGCTCATGAAAATTCTTGAAAAATCAAAAAAAATCACGGCCCAGAAATCACAACTGAACATAATTCAGTCCTAATCCCCCAACTTTGGCGGCTGATTGTGGTCAATCCAATGGGAGTTTAGAAGAACTATTTAAATAATCTTGTAGACAACCTGTAGCACTCTAAAACATTTTTTATAGTTTCTGTTTTAATTAATTATATGCGAAGTTATCCATTTTCCAAATTAAGAAAAACAGTTTTTGAAACAGTAAACTTTCAATAAAAATTTCCGATACAACGTTCATCCTGACAAATTGGGCGACACGGTCATGAACCAAAAGCATTGAAAGGTGCGTATCGACTTCGCTCATATGTGGGATTCGAGGAACTTGATTTCATTATATGTGCGCGACGAAATCGAAGCATATCGGTCGAGATACCCCGTATCGGCCTTTTTCCAAACTAGCCCACAACTTCGTGCACGTTCATCATCTCTAGATGAAACTTATGCCACTGGACTCATATTATTTTTCTGGTCCTGTGAGCCAAGTTTGATCTGATTCTAAGAAGGTCGACCGGAACGCTATTTGGGTAATCCCACGACCCGATACAACGAGCAAAATTGTGTACGGCCCACCGAAATCCGACTTTGGACATATAGTTGAGTTTGTAACATCAAACCGGACCCGTATTCATATAACTTGATGACTTTAGAGACCATAGAAATTGGCACGCTTTTTGGTGCAAAGAGAGTCCAACGACGGACACCGATTTGACCCGAAATTATAATTTTTTTCCTGTGTCCAGAATTTGACTTATGGGTAGGCAATCTTAGATTTTTTTTCTTAAGATGAAAATGTTTGTGATGTTTATTTCAGCATCCAAGGACATTTGCGGGAGTTGACTTTCATTGCTATTGATTTCTAACGATCTGAGTTACTGGACGTTGCCATTTTCTGCACACCACCTCCACCCAAGATAAGTTGCCATTATTTACTGTTCATTTACTGTTATTTTGTTCTGCTATTTTCTTTTATTTAGTTATTATCTACATGTTTCTATCATACTGTGCGTCCAAGTCATACTTGGTGTGAGTGACTGTATTAGTCGTTTTATTGCTTTTATTTATTTTTGTGCATGATGACTTAGTATTAGATGACCACCCCATTGGAGTGAGGTATTGGTATATCTCATATGGTCTTAACACTTGAGTTATCACGAATTGTGAGTCACATGTAGGACAGACTCGCGTAGTCGGCGGACCACCGATACGTTAGAGACATACGATGGTTAGAAAATAACTACTAATAGAATTTGTATGATTAGTAGACCTGGCAGTTATTAGAGGTTCATATGTGTCGTAAAGATGACATTGATAGGAATTGGGTGGGCCACGTATGCACTTATTCTACATAACCTGTGAGCTCCGCCAGAGACGCAGGTAAGATTACCCCTACGATTACTGATTCCCTCTGACGTTAACGGAGCGTTACGAACGTAGGCCCTGGTGCCCAATTGGCGACTATGCCAATCCTACTGTAGCTAGAGTACCCATGCATTAAAAGTTTGTTCTTAACTGCATATTCACAATAGATTGGTTAGGCACCCTATTGCATTCATTCTTTATTTTATTACATAGTTTATATGGCAAAATTTTCATGTATCTTATTACGTCCCTCTGACGACCTGGTGATCTCTCGAGACTTAGACGACCAAGATTATCCCCAGGAGTATGGTTCTACACTGGGTCCATCATTCTCAGCTGATGAGGTCTTAGCGATCGAGATTTAGTTGTTTTATTTAGTAGACATGACTTTGCTACATTTGTAGTGGACATCTTTTCCTTTATTTTATTTTATTTTATTTTATTTTAGTAGGTCGGACTCCAGTTATCTGACACTATTTTTTAGAGCTATTTGGTAGTAGATTTGTCTCCACCCGGCTATTTATCTTTTGACTCTTTTTATTTTACTTATCTGGACTATTACTTTATTCTTGTGTTCTGTGGATGAGATATATATTATATGTGACTACCTATTGTTAGTTATTTACAGCTTATGTATGTGTACAAGGATTCCATACATGAGAGTATTCTTCGTATGCATGCAGTTGGCATGTTCCGCATGCCTAGTCCTACTTATATTGGGACTGGGGCATTGCATGTTTTTGTGGTGGCCCATGCAGGTCCACGAAAGTATTGTTTGGTTACATTATTGTACCAAGCAAGCCTGCATATAGGAATAGGAATAGTATCTCATCCACAACTCATTAACTATTTACCTCCTTTGACTTCAAATTTCGAACTCTCCTTTGATTGTTTGAATTGCCTCTTGCTTGAATCTGTCCTAACGTATCCTTACTTTCGTGCCAGCAAAATGCACCTTCGAAGCGGACGAGTTTCCACACTTACTATCACATCTGGTGATGACCACTCAAGAGGAGCAGAATCCACCATAGTCCCCGGTGGCATCCCCGTTACTCCGTACCAATAGTAACAGGCTACTATAACCTTGACGACGGTACAACAGGACACTCAGAACCAAGTTCCAGCGGTCGGCCAAACTGGGCAGGCTACTATAGTACCACCATCTCCTCCACCGTTCCTTCAGCAGTTTGCACCTCAGTTCGAACCGCAAATGCCTCCGCCACCGGCTGATGGAACCCCACTACCCAGTTAATTTATGCCATAATACAGGCTCAAAGGCAGCAGACTGAGTTGCTGAGACAGAGCATGATGGCTTCACTAGCTAGACCTCCACCTTTACCTCTGACCACAGTACCAGTACCAGCTCCACAACCTTATGAAGGCTCTATCAAGAACTTCATTGAGATGCAGCCCAAGACCTTCAAGGGTACCGAAGGAGCGTTAGAGGTCTCTATATGGCTTATCAGCATGGAGAAGCTACTTAAGGCATCACAGTTGCCAGCAAACTTTTGGATGACAGCAATGGACTTACTTCTAAAGGATAACACTCACTACTGGTGGAAGGCAGAATTGAGAAGACTAGGCACTAAGCAGACGTAGAAGGAGTTCTATGATCTATTCAATGAGAGGTTCTTTCTCGTATATATTCGAGACGTCCTCTATGACCATTTCCTTTATCTGAAGCAAAGGAACATGTCGGTGGACGAATACGACACGTAGTTTAGTCACTTGAGTAGATTTGGTGCGACATTGATTCCGACCGAGCTGGAGAGAGCGAAAAGATTCCACAAGAGGCTAGTACCAGAGCTCAAGACTTATACTACCGCACAGTCTCGAGTCTCTCATGCAGCATGATTCTAGAAGTGGCTAACACCCAGGAGCTCCTTTGAAAGGAGTTACTGCTGCCGTCGAGACACCCTACTCCAGCAGTTGCACCAGCTAGAGTGACACAGATGGACCCATCAGAAGGTCCACAACACAGTAGCAGCAGAGGCCTATACCCTACCAACAGCCCATTTTTTGTTACTGTGGGAAGCAAGGACATATCCAGAACGACTGACGGATTTGTCTTGGATTGTTCTTGAGGTGTGGTTCAGGATAGCATATGGTAAAGGATTGTCCTGAGCAGCAGGCGATAGTATATGCAAAGTAGACCCCGAGGTCGACGGCTCCAGCATTTCTAGCACCCGGACCTGGACAGCAGGTGCCGAGGCTTATGGCACCAGCAGTAGAAGCATCTCACCCACCATTACCTCCCCATTTAGTATAGTACGACAGGGCCAGAGCTTAGGATCCTGGTCAAAAGTACGGACAGGCTTTCTCCTTGGCAGTAGAGGATGCAGAACCAGAAGGAAAAGTCATACCAGGTATGGTTTTAATTGCTACATTTCCTGTTATTACGTTATTTGACACTGGAGCCACACACTCATTTATAGCCACTAATTTTGTAACTAGATACAGTATTCCCAATACACCACTGTCTAAAAACATTAGAATTCTTATTGGGGAAGGAATAATACCTGTAAGTAGTATTTGTAGACTTTGTCATGTAGTGATTTGTGGTAGAGATATGAAGGCATGATTTTGGGTTTTTCCCATGCCAAATTTCGATGTAGTTCTTTGGATGGACTAGTTGAACCAGTATTATGCTTCCTTTGACTGCCGTAGAGATAGTATTGTATTTAGACCACCAAATAAGCCAAAATTCGAGTTTGTTAGGAGCGAAAGAAAGAAGTAGGGACTCATATTGTCACGACCTGTATCCAGTGTAGGGGACACCTAGATCTAGGCTATTATGCAAATAAATCAGAATTAAATCATTGTTTAGGGTGTTTACCTATAAGGTGTCAATGACAAGGAAAAAGCCCCAAATATGATGATTCTTCTTGCAAGCCAATAGCTCCAAATTGTATAAAAACTGAGATTTCTCTCCATGAACATAAAATAGAGCAGGATTAGACTCTAATGCAAGAAACTAGAGTCAAAAAAGAATTAAAATAAATTAGTTATGAATTTGGGAAGATGGACAAATACCTTTCCTTTCAAAAAGTTGCAATGATGCAAAAGAGGCAAGAACCAAAGGAAGAGAGACTTTATAGGGGGATCCCTATGTGGCTGGCCATAGTGGCTGAAATTAGGGTTTGGGTTTTACTAGTGGGCTTTGGGCCAAGTTTAAATGGTAGAGGAAATCAATTCATAAGTAACAAGTCATTGAACCTAGTCTTTATTTCTCCTATTTCAAACTTGATTCTAAATGACTTAACTTGGGTTGACTTAAGTTAGACTAGGGTCCCACCATGCTATTCATGTCACCATAGCTAGAGTCAACATCTAGGTTAGTCTCCAAAGTCTCAACTAGCAAAAGTTAAAATTAACAACCATCAATCCAATAATTAATCAAATAACTCCAATAAGTCAAAATGACCAAAATACCCCAAGGCTAAAAATGATAAATAAATATCCTAATCACATGGTTAGCCTCTAGGTCAGGCAGTCTCTAGGGTTTCACTAGCAACACATCAAAATCACAAGTCATGACTTAAAACTATTTTAAATTGATTAAAAATCACCAAAATTATAATGTGATATAAATATCAATAAATAAATAATTATAATTACCAAAAGTTCAAAATTACCCTCATTTGGAAAACTGGGTGTTACAAGTCTACCCCCCTTAGAAGAATTTCGTTCTCGAAATTAAGATGATCGTACCCCTACTAGGTCAAACCCCCAATCAATTCAAGGTCGATAGATAACATGCAACACAATCCTACTGGTCGTGATTCCACAGTCTCGATCAGGGTAACTACGCTATCTAACATATCACAAGCATATCCTGACAGGTACTAATGGAATCACACATGAAGGTGGGGAGGAAGAACAAGAAGGACAAACCTGCTAACCTATCACCTGCAGCGTTGGTCTCCTCGACCACCATCGCAAAAGCTCCACCCCTCTGGTGCTGAGCTACAGGTGGCCTTGCTCCCTCAAAAGGAGGTACAGCGGGACAATCTATCATCTTGTGAGCATCAGACCCATAAAATAGATAAACCTTCAACCTCCTTCTACAAGACTCCCAAACATGCCCTGCCTTCCTGCAGTAGGCACAAGTCTGCACCCTGCGGTCCTGTTCTCTAGGCTGATGTTTTGCCTGCTGTACTCTCAATGGTGCCTGTGTCTGCTGAATCTGTACGTGAGGCCTCTTGGCCTGGCCTCCGCTGCTCTTGGCCCCCTGAAAGTCCCGACCTCTCTTTAGTTTCAGCCCCAGGTCGTCCTCTGCCGCCATAGCTCCTGCCAAGATCTCCGCGAAGGTAGCATTCCGGTCACTCTTAGTCAGTGACCGAACCTCCCTGATCAATCCTCGACGGAACTTCCTAGCCTTCGTCTTCTCCGTCAGATCATCTATAAACCTGGCCAACCGGCAGAACTCTCCGGCGTACTCTGTAATTGTCTGGTTCCCCTGAACCAAACTCTCGAACTGCGCCTCGATGCCTCCTAGTACCACATCCGAAAAGAAC
>JANAVB010032264.1:25000-40318 GCA_029216955.1 Iris pallida
AGGCACGTCATGTGAAACCTCTAACCATGTGTAGAAGCATGAAAAAATTTCAGCAATGAAGCCTTATGCGCCCAAGCCAGTGAAGCTCTATGCTCCCAGCCAGTGAAGCTCTATGCGCCCAGCCATGAAGTTCCATGCGCCCAAGACTAGCTCCCCCAAAAGGAGGGCGCATAGACTGAGACATGGCTATGCGCCCAAGCCTGACTCAGTCAAAGCCATGATCAAAACGTGCACCGAAGCGTACGGCCACGTCAGTCTCCACGAGCAATCGTGCACCGAAGCATGCTGCCACGTCAACATCACGCTCAACCTACGACTACGCAGCCTGCATGCGCCTACATCCTATGCGCCCAAAGCAGGACTATGCGCCCACATGAAAACTAATATGTTTTCCTCATGTGGGCGCATAACATCATTCCAGCTCAAGAACTACTATAAAAAATGGCCTCATTCCTCTTCAAAACATAGAACGAAGAGCATTTTCAAGAGCCAAATTGCTGCACTTCTTGCCAGTGAGCCGAGAGTTAGCAATTTTCTTAGGTTTTCTTCTATTTTTGTAATCAGAGTATGAACGGAGTAAAGGAGCAACTGCCGCTCGATCACCATCGTCCCATTCCCCAGAATTCTTTTTTGTACTCGGGGATCCTCAGCGCAGGATCTCTCAGGCGTACTCGATTTGTGTGTACCTTGCACCAATAAAGAAAAGACTGCATTTTCTTCTTCTTTTTTGTGTGTCCACAAAAATGACGACTATGCTGGGGACTACCTTTTCCTCCGACGAGAAGGTGGTGACGAAATCCGATACCGACAAAATGGATAGCACTCAGAAGATGCTGATCGTAAAGTTCGATCAGCAGTTCGAAAAATGCTCTCGAGGGATAGCTCTACTCCCTCAAAATCAGTGAAGCCAAACAAGTCTCGCAAGACTTGGCTTTCGAAGGCTCGCTGTGTATATACTGCTAGTGCCACAGAAGATATGCAACTGGAGGAATCTGTCACATGGGCGCATGACTCTGCTACAGAAGTTCGCCAAATGGAGAAGGCTCACACCGTTCCGGGCTCTACTAGCCCAGTGACTTCTTTCCTGCACAACCAACAACAGAGTTTTGACGCTCGAGACTTAGCAAAGAAAAACATTACGATGCCAAGAATCGGGTGTACGACACTCTGGCAATCCCGACGAGGCTCACAAACGAAGGAGGCAAAACTGGAGAAACAGCGCTGCTCCACCAAGCATGCGCCCAACCATACACCCAAGGGATGTTTGGGCGCATAACCCCAACCAGAATGCTTCTGTCTTCAACAGACTGGACATCCAGGGTCATGCGCCCAGGCTCGCTGGATCCATACTATGCGTCCACATCAAGGAGGCTCAGACATGCTGTAAAGAATGCGCCCAAGGACAGCTTCTAAGGCCTATGCGCCCCACACAAAAGATAGGACCCAACACGTATAGCACGGGCTGTCTGTAACGCCCCGTCCTAAAATACTTAGGACTAGGTACGTGTCCATGCCAGCTGCAAACATACAAATTATACTCTAATATATGGAAACCTCGTATGAATACATAAGCTGTAAAATGAAATAAACCAAGAGTAATCTAATCTCATCCACAAATGAAGAAATAAGATATCATATAATCAACTGTAATAAGTCTTTGTATAATATTTGGGCGGAGACAATTCACTACTAACAAGTAAGGAAAAATATACATGGAAACGAAATAATTTGGCGGAAGTAGCAAAGAAAGACCCAAGACACGTCATCACAAAATGAATAGAGAAGATCGCGACCTCGACTAAACACCTGCAATATAATAGAAGCACACACCTGAGAGATAACCAGGTCCTCAGAGGGACGTAACAAGATACATGAAGAATATGCCATAAATAATGAATACAAAATATGCCACAAGAAAATAAGTGACAAGATAACAATAAGGTAATCTAACCGTACTACTGTGTTCATGCAGTTAAGAACAAACCTCCAACGCATGGGCATCTGGCTCAGAAGCAGTAATCTCAGGTATGGTCCCATCAGGATACTAGGGACCTCAAAGCATAACATTCCTCGAATGTCAGCGGCCAGCAGGATCAGTAATAGGAAAGTGCATAAAGGACCCATACGTTAAGGAACTGTTCTTCATACCCAATGCCTAACAGAGTCACATCCATGTCTCATATACCTCTACTAACTGCTAAGTCTCCTAACATGCCTCTATTAGCAGTTAGCCCTAACGCATGACATAGGGGATCAGCCCATACGCAAGGACCCCTACAGGCTACTCGTCTTACACATCCTCGTGGTACAACTGTGTCGAGGCATATGCAATATACTACAAATGGTAGTCCCCTAACTCTAGGTTCATAACAATCAAAGGATAGTAACAAGTAACTAATAATCACTGAGCAGGTAGTAAATCAAGAACTGCAATAACTAGAAATAATGAACAGTAATATGTAATAAATACAGACTGAATATAATAGTATAATGCAAGGTATCTTGCCTGAGGTTATGTACAAAAAGGAATAATCCAGTAGCTCGAACCGGCAAATAAAGAAGAAAGAAAAAGCTAAATCCCGCAGATGACTCCGGATGCTGCAACAAACATCATGAACGAGTTTGGAATAAAATGTGCCTAGGAAACACCTGTCCAAAAATTAAATTCTGAAACATGGGCAAATTCGTAATTTTGGGTCAAATGATGTCCGCCGTTGGACCCGCTTTGCACCGATATGCTGCCAGAACCTACGATCTCTAAATCGTCAAACTTCATGTCAACGGATTTATTTTGATGAGGCGAACCGAACGGTATGTCCAATTTTGGATTCCGGTGGGCCGTACACAATATCGCCCGTTGAGTGGGATTGTGGGCCCGCCAAAATAGTGTCCCGATCAACCTTCTCAGAATTGAACCAAACTTGGCTCACAGGACTAGAAAAATATTTTGAGTGCAATGGCACAAGTTTCGTCACGATTTGATGAGTGTACACGAAGTTGTGACTTAATTTGCAAAGGGTCGATACGGGGTATCTCGACAGTTACGTACTGATTTTGTCGCGCACAATGTAACGAAATCGGGTTCCGTCAGTTTTCGCACGTCGACAACATCCATACGCGCCTTTCGATGCATATAGTGTGCGACCACGTCGCCCGGTTTGTCGGGATGGACGCCGTATCGGGGTGTTTTATACTTTTTGAAAAAAGAATTTTACAATTTTTTTGAGAAATTTAACTACGTGTAACTTTTTACACACTAGATGAAAAGTGAATCTAGAAGGTGCGTTACAATCTCGGTTAGGTGTCTTTGACTGTCTTCTATTAGTCTCTACAAATCCTATTGTACAGAAAGAAAGTCGCCGCCAGTTGGTATTTTAAAACATTTTGTTTAATATTCCAGAAAAGTGTTTTTCTCCAACTTCGTCTCAATTTTTCGAGCAAGTTGGATGGCCATGTCGAAATCCACCTGGGGGATCTCGAAGAGGGTCATGGGGCTTTCTACACGAATTTACGGATCTAAAAACAAATAGAATCGAGAGAGAAATCAAACGGAGAAGTTGGGTACCTTTTTTTAAATTTTATGGTTGTTGTTGTTGTCGCCGTGACGATCGCGAGGCGGGATGCTGTCGCTCCGGCGAGGCTGGCACGCACTCCGAGGAGAGGGAGGATGATGAGGAGAGAGGAGGAGGAAGGAATTTGATTAGGGTTTTCTAAACTTATATATATATATATATATATAATATATATATTATATATAATATATATATATATATATATATATATATATAACTATGAGAAGGAAGGGTGGGTTTCGGCCACTTGCTATTGATAAGGGGTTGGCCCCTCTTTATATGTTGCTGCTACTTGTTTATTTTTGGGCAGCCACAAAGCTAGCTAGCTGCTGCCTTTATCAATGTGTGGTCGTTCCTACTTTGGTGGGCCGACCACAATGTGTTTTTTTTCTTTAAACTTATACATGTGTAACATATTTATATATGTTAGGAGGAAGGTGAGCTGCTTGTTGCCTTGTGGTGGGGCGTAGCATGTAGCTGCTGCTATGGGTTGGTGTTGTGGTCGGTTCCCACATGTGTGGCCGACCACACATTGTTTTATTATTTTTTTCAAATCTTTTTTTTAAAAAAAATCTTTCTATATATATATCCATAATATAATAGATATATATATAATATATTATATATTATTATATAATATATATTTATATATATCCATATATATACCATAATCTATTTAAAATTCAATTAACAAATTATATATTATCTTTCCAAATATTTAATATATTTAAACATATCTACATATATATAAAAATTCAACTTACAATAATCAACTCAATATAATGATAATAATATCTTTAATAGAATAAACATGTTTAATAATCTCCAAAATAACTTTAATAATAATAAATTAATAAAATCATCCCAATGGGTGAACTTATACCGCACAGCCTTATCCGGGTCCAGAAATTATACAAATATTAAACATTATTTAATATAATAAGAATACCAATAATTGAACAAATAATTAAATAATTAGAAATTGTGCATAAATTCTAAAATAATTTATGAAATATTTCTAAGTACATAAAATGTCTACGTGGCCACCTTGGTCATACCACATGCCTACATGGGCTTAAATTCGGTTCGGGCCCAGTTCGGCTGAATTGGACCAAACCGGATCATCTAAAAATCAATATATAAAATAATATTTAATTAAAATAATTTAAATGAGTTAATGCACAACTTGGCCTGGTTTTCCTAGTTTGGACAAAACTATGGCTAGGCCTCCCATGGTATGGCTAGTTCACTAGTCAAGGCACACTACTACATCTTCCGTGCCAAAATTCATGTCGTCTTGTGCTCCAAAACTCACAATGGCTAAGGTCATTTTTAATAATTAATAAAATCATAAATTGTATAAATTCATTTTTAAGTCTAATAAAATAATAAAAAAATAAAAAATAAGGTTTTACATCCTACCCAACTTACAAGAATTTTGTCTTCAAATTTAGGAAGAGTTCATCAATACCAAATATAATTAAATTTTGGAGGAGGCGATAAACGGTGTTCAATACAACTATGCATTTAGGAACTTGTTAATTCGACACACACAAAATTCATCAGGGTTTGGTTTGATTGAGGGTCGCTAGTGAAGGTAACAAACTTGGTTAACACGAATTAAAGGTAGCAAAGAATTCGGTAGTTCAAGGAAAATAATTTTACGATTGGGATATGTGGTTCCCTTAGAAAAACTGGATACTAATCGTCTTGGTTGAGAGTTGGATTTAAGTGGACAATTAGAATCATTCTCGAGTCAAGAATAATTGGGAGGGCACGATAACAATTCTAGGGTTGAGGAATGAGAAGTTAAAGGCGAGGATACAGCCACATGAGTCGGTCTGTGGCTATCTACATTTGTGTATAAATAACTGATAGGGCACCAAAGATGATACCTTGAGTCTATCTAGCAAGTACAGTGCCTTGTCTTTCTAAAATAAGTAAAAGATAAACAACAAAGGTTTCAAAGACGGTGTGATTGAGTACGATGCGGGGTTCATAGGCGACGAAAATAATTCAAAAGAGAATTGCCAAGGCTGTCGCGGATGAGACTCTAAGGCAAGTTTAACTATGTCTCCATCCACGTAGAATAATACATGAAAAGCGAACCAAAGTGCAATAGGTTGATCAGACCATCATACACCGGTTCTGATTAGACAATATGTTAGTGGGTGCACCCAATAAAATATGTCATGATCAAGCTCGAAAAAGATAAGCTTGCAAAACCAAGGCTAAATTAGCAGCATCAGGTTGTTGAAATACAAGTAAGGGAGGTAATATCGAAGGAATTTAATTAGTCCAAGATCTTTTAAAATCAAGTCTTGCTCGAAGTGTCGGCCTACACGGTTGTCCTAGTATTTCTTCATTATGGCTTGGTTGCCTATATAAGTTAAGGTCCTCTGAATTTCTAGTATGCGTAAACTTATCAACATGGGTCACAAGGACAAAAGCTTTGTTGGGCCGTGAGGTATTCTACCTAACTTACAAGAGTTAAGCTAGTAGTGTGATGGGACAATGGGTCAAGCAATCAAGATAACACAAATTTAAGCATTTAAGGAATTAAGTAGAACAAAATCACATATCGGGTCAAAGGGATTGAGTCAAGGTTGGGTCTCTAATTGAAGTCAGAAAGTATTTTGGTATTATGGTAGAGGTTATAGTTTGGCCATTTTGACCAGAAAGTCATATCAAGAAAATAGTACAAGGAGACGTATTTTAGTGGGACATGATATGTCTACATGAAGGTGGGCTTGTCTAGGCCTTACATATAAAATTTGTTGGAAGGAAAAGTCTAGTGTTGTACTCCAAATATCCAAGTCACGGTAAGGGATGCCAAAAGATCAAAATAGAAAGTGGGAGTTCATGGGGTGATAATTTATGCACAATAATAAAGAAGATCAAGTTAAAGCATGAGATAAAATTAATTAAGGAATCCAGTAAAATAATAATTTAGGGACACGGTTCTAGTGAGAAGATAGTCTTCTAGATGAATACAGTCAAGGAGCGATCAATTCATTATTCAATCTGCAAACGGTTAGTAGGTCACGAGGAAAGGTCGAGTATGTCAAGATTGGGATACAATCGCATAGTTTGGTAGATGACTAACAACACTTGTGTACATACTACTATCATGGTCATGAGTGATATGACAATTAGTGTGGTGTACATCTATCTTATTAGAGCTATCTTGATGGCCTACCATTAAAATTTTAACTCATGTTTCCTCCAAAAGTTTCTTAATAAAATTTTCAAAAATAAACCACCAAAATTTGTATTCACTCCAAGCCGTTAAATTTAATCATGACAAAAATTTAAATCACTTTCATAAATCTCAAAGCAAACTTTCATTATGTTACTACTGACTTTTTCAAAATTTTACATTTTCAATTCAACTTTCAAACTCAAGAGTTCATAAATAATGAATCTATATATAAAAATCCATAATCAATCATAACTTTAAAACTCTACAAAAATTAATAGCTCCCCAGCTAAAAATTTCTAGCTCATTACAAAGCAATCTCAAAATTTTAGCTCAATATTTTAATGCACTCATCAATTATAACTTCTATTCATACTAAGTCATACCGACATAATCATAATTTTTAAATGGTAACTTTATTTGATCAATCAAAACAACCTTATCACATCATTAATATATTTTTATTTTATTTTTATTTTTATTTTATTTTTTCCCAAAATTTGTAATATTAGAAATCCAACATTAAACTAAATTTTCAAAAATCTTATTAGTCAATTTTTTTAAAATCAAAAAATCTAAATAGATTTGTAAATCCTCCATCATATGACACAATTTAAAATTAAAAAAAATTCTCCAAAATCGTTTTCATAACTTTCAAATATTTTAAACCAAAATTTACCATCATTACTTCCACTTAAAATTCAAAATTTACTAAACACGAAAATCGCAAGTTGTACGACGTAAATTTAAATAATTTTACAACCACATTTGAAATCTAAGATCATTTTTAAATCCAATTTATAACTGTTCAAAGGTGTATAACTATAACCCAATAAATCATAGATATCACAACTCAAAAAAACTAAATCAATTTTATATTTGATCAAAGTTGTATAACTATAACTTCATAATTCATAAATATCAAAACTCAAAGAGCCAATCAATTTCTTAAATCAAGGGTATAAAGATTATAGCGATTTTTTTATTTTTTCCTTCCTGTAGTATCAATCCTATGGTGTTTACTATTTAGAAATCTCAAGATTAAAACTTTCCTTGGTAATATCCTACTTTACAATTTACTAATCATTAAATCATACTTTTTTTAAAGCCTTTTTAACCCAATTAGAGTCTTAAATGTATTGCAATTGCCCATATAACCATTCTAGCCATGTGTTTGACCTATGAGCATATACTAGTGTAGTCATCTTCCTAGTTGACACTAAGCACGAAAATAAGAATCAACGGTAGAAAGGAATCAAGCAAGATACAGTTCAAGAAAGTCGAACGAGAGTTCGGAATTGGAAGCCAAGGGAAGAGGTCAAGCTGTATGGATGAGATTCCTAGATTCTAATCCTATGTTGCAGGCTCACATCGGTACAGTAACATAACCGAAGTGACAAACTCAACCTGCATGGGCCACCACAAAAACATGTAACGCCCCAGTCCCAAAATACTTAGGACTAGGTACGTATCCATGCCAGCTGCATGCATATGAAGTATACTCCAATATTTGGAAACCTCGTATGAATACATAAGCTGTAAAATGCAGTAAACCAAGAGTAATCTAATCTCATCCACAAATGAAGAATAAAAGATATCATATACAACTGTAATAAGTCTTTGTACAATACGTTGGGCGGAGACAAATCCACGACCAATAAGTAAGGAAAAAATACATGGAAACGAAAATATTTGGCTGGAGTAGCAAAGAAAGACCCAAGACACGTCATCTCCAAATGAATAGAGAAGATCGCGACCTCGACTAGAACACCTGCAATATCACAGAAGCACACCTGGAGAGATAACCAGGTCCTCAGAGGGACGTAACAAGATACAGAAAGAATACGCCATAAATACTGAATACAAAATATGCCACAAAGAAAATAGGTGACAAGACAACAATAAGGTAATCTAATCGTACTACTGTGTTCATGCAGTAGAAGAACAAACCTCCAACGCATGGGCATCTGGCTCAGGAGCAGTAATCTCAGGTATGGTCCCATCAGGATACTAGGGACCTCAAAGCATAACATTTCTCGAATGTCAGAGGCTAGCAGGATCAGTAATAGGAAAGTGCATAAAGGACCCATATGTTAAGAAACTGTTCTTCCCACCCAATGCCTAACAGACTCACATCCATGTCTCATATACCTCTACTAACTGCTAAGTCTCCTAACATGCCTCTATTAGCAATTAGCCCTAACACATGCACATGGGGGATCAGCCCATACGCAAGGACCCCTATATGCTACTCGTCTCACACATCCTCATGGTACAACTGTGTCGAGGCATATGCAATACACTATAAATGGTAGTCCCCTAACTCTAGATTCATATTCATTCAAAGGATAGTAACAAGTAACTAATAATCACTGAGCAGGTAGTAAATCAAGAACTTCAATAACTGAAAATAATAAACAGTGATATGTAATAAAATGCAGACTAAATATAACAATATAATGGCAAGGTATCTTGCCTGAGGTTATGTGCAAAAGGGAACAATCCAGTAGTTCGAACCGGCAAATAAAGAAGCAAGAAAAAGCTAAATCCCTCAGATGACTCCGGATGCTGCAACAAATATTACGAACGAGTTTGGAATAAAAGATGTGCCTAGGAAACGCCTGTCCAAAAATTAAATTTTGGAACAGGGGCAAAATCGTAATTTCTGGTCAAAATGATATCCGCCGTTGGACCCGCTTTGCACCGAAATGTGCGCCAGAACCTACGGTCTCTAAAGTCGTCAAACTACATGTCTACGGATTTGTTTTGATGAGGCGAACCCAACGGTATGTCCAATTTTGGATTCCGGTGGGCCGTGCACAATATCGCCCGTTGAGTGGGATTGTGGGTCCGCCAAAATGGCGTCCCGATCAACCTTCTCAGAATTGAACCAAACTTGGCTCACAGGACTAGAAAAATATTTCGAGTGCAATGGCACAAGTTTCGTCGCGATTTGATGAGTGTACACGAAGTTGTGACTTAATTTGCAAAGGGTCGATACGGGGGTATCTCGACGGATACGTACTGATTTCGTCGCGCACATGCAACAAAATCGGGTTCCGTCTGTTCCCACACGTCGACAACATCCATACGCGCCTTTTGATGTGTATAGTGCGCGACCACGTCTCCCGGTTTGTCGGGATGGACGCCGTATCGGGGTGTTTTTCTACTTTTTGAAAACAGAATTTTACATTTTTTTTTGAGAACTTTAACTACGTGTAACTTTTTACACACTAGATGAAAAGTGAATCCAGAAGGTGCGTTACAATCTCGGTTAGGTTGTCTTTGACTGTTTTCAATTAGTCTCTACAAAATCCTATTGTACAGAAAAAAAATGGCCGCCAAGTTGGTGTTTTAAAACAGTTTCTAATATTCCAGAAAAGTGATTTTTCTCCAACTTGGTCTCGATTTTTCGAGCAAGTTGGATGGCTATGTCGAAATCCACCTGGGGGATCTCGATGAGGGTCATGTGGGCTTTCTACACGAATTTACGGATCTAAAAACGAACTAGAATTGAGAGAGAAATCAAACGGAGAAGTTGGGTACCTTGTTTTTAAATTTTGTTGTTGTTGTTATTGTTGTCGCCGTGACGGTCGGGAGACAGGGATGCTGTCGCTCTGGCGAGGCTGGCACGCACGTCGAGGAAAGGGAGGAGGATGGAGGAGGAAGGAATTTGATTAGGGTTTTCTAAACTTATATATATATATATATATATATATAATATATATATATATATATATATATATATATATAAAAGGAGGAAGGGTGGGTTTCGGCCACTTGCTATTGAGAAGGGGTTGGCCCCTCTTTATATGTTGCTGCTACTTGTTTCTTTTTGGGCGGCCACAAAGCTAGCTAGCTGCTGCCTTTATCAATGTGTGGTCGGTTCCCACTTTGGTGGGGCCGACCACAATGTGTTTTTTTTTCTTAAAACTTATACATGTGTAACATATTTATATATGGTAGGAGGTAGGGTGAGCTGCTTGTTGCCTTGTGGTGGGCGGCTAGCATGTAGCTGCTGCTATGGGTTGGTGTTGTGGTCGGTTCCCACATGGTGGGGCCGACCACACATTGTTTTATTTTTATTTTTTCAAATCTTTTTTTTAAATCTTTATATTTTTTTTTAAATCTTATATATATAATATATATATATAATATATATATATATATATATATAAATTCAACTCACAATAAATCAACTCAATGTAATAATAATATCTTTAATAGAATAAACATGTTTAGTAAATCTCCCCAAAATAACTTTAATAATAATAAATTAATAAAATCGTCCTAATGGGTGAACTTATACCGCACACCCTTATCCGGGTCCAAAAATTATACAAATATTAAACATTATTTAATAATAATAATATAATAATAATAATAATAATACCAATAATTGAACAAATAATTAAATAATTAGAAATTGTGCATGAAATTCTAAAATAATTTAGGAAATATTTCTAAGTACATAAAATATGTCTACATGGCCACCTTGGTCACACCATATGCCTACATGGGCTTAAATTCGGTTCGGGCCCAGTTCGACTGAATTGGACAAACCGGGTGTTCTAAAAATCAATATATAAAATAATATTTAATTAAAATAATTTAAATGAGTTAATGTACAACTTGGCATGGTTTTCCTAGTTTGGACAAAACTATGGCTAGGCCTCCCATGGCATGGCTAGTTCACTAGTCAAGGCACACTGCTACATCTTCCGTGCCAAAATTCATGGTCGTCTTGTGCTCCAAAACTCAACAATGGCTAAGGTCATTTTTAATAATTAATAAAAACCATAAATTATATAAATTCATTTTTAAGTCTAATAAAATAATAAAAATAATAATAAAAAATAGGGGTTTTATACTGTCTTTAAGGACATCACAGAACTTAGGTTTGGGGGTTGCCCCTGCACGTGAATTAAGTCTGGATGTGCCAACTCTCCTTACGAACCCGCATGTAAAGCTCAACGATGCATACAACATGGGTTGTAAGGCAAAACTCCCTTCCGCTGACTTGTGCGACATGATAAATCATAAGCGTAAAGCGAGGGAGGACATAACAATTCATAGTGCACATCTGTGCACCAGTATTGTTATCAACTTTTGAGGCTCCAAAGCAACAAGAGTACCTCAGAGAAAGTCCGTGTTTCGACGGCTGTATTTCTCTGACGATGAAGAGCTACTGTGTGTTTCATCCAACATGGCTTCTTGGGTTCCCCTTTACGGAAGCCCCAATCAAAGACGGTGGACTACAAACCCAACTTTCTCTCTCAGTTCTGCGAGAAGAAGAAGAAGAAGTCTACCAACAGATGGCTAGCAGGCTGTCACATCTGAAGGAGTCTATATGGGTACTCGATCAAAGGCAAGATTCCGTATGGACGACGAAGACTCCAAGCTGGGGGTAGTATTCCCTCAGAGTCTGAAGCGGATGACCTCCAGAATGGGGGTAGCCTTCCAGAGGACGACGATCCCTCTGAATCTGATGGCGACTATCTACCTCCTCTACCTGAAGATGAAGGACTTGTTCACTCGGAGACAGACAGTATCAGCACCAGTTGTACTGTTTTCTTTGTTCGTCCGTGCATGTTATCTACATACATGACGGACGAGAAAGACCTGAAGAAGCCAGTGATCAGACCAGCAAACGGCTAGAGGGTCTTGAAACAACATTTGCCAAGATCACTGATATGCTTACCAGTATCATGGCGGTTCAAGCCCCTGGGGCTGTTCCTCTACCTTAACAAATCGTCTCGGCTCACGCTAGTCCAGCTCATAGCAACAACCCTCCTTCACTACAAAAGAAGTTTTATTCCGTTGCACCTCCTCCAAATCTTACAAATGCTGGGGGTGGTCCTTCGCCAACGACACCTGACAACCGTTCAGCAGCCATTTTCCAACACCTGCTCAATCACAGGATGCAATTGATTCCCTGGCCGCCCGTCTCGACACCATCTCACACAAAGACGAGCTTCAAAAGATGGGGATATCTCAACCGTATCACCCTGAGTGGGAGAACGCCACTTGCCCTCTTAACTATAAGCCGCTGATGCTGAATTCATTTGACGGGTTGACTTCTCCTCGTCAACACATAACATACTTCAACACGCAGACTCTACACTTACCCAGAGATGATCCATTCTTGTCGAAGCTGTTTATTAGCACCTTGCAGGGGGTAGCTTTCGAATGGTTCTATAGTCTGCCTGACGGATGTATCAATTCATTTAAAGACTTGAAGAGGTTGTTCCTCAACAGGTTTTATGAGAGTGGCATGCATGTTAGCATGTCCACCCTAATCGAGACCAAGCAAAGAAGGACTGAGTCTGTCATCGCCTTCATCGAACGCTTCAGGCGGCTAGCACTGAAGATGCCCTTCGGCATACCAGACTCAGAACTTATGGATACTAGTCGACATAACTTCTTTTACAGTAAAGTTTTGTCTGGGTATACATAAGTATGATACATGGCCTGCTTTTATTGGGGCCGCTGGTGCTGCTGAAAATGACATTCCTAACTTGGAACTACTGGGGTTAAAAACACCCAAATCTGAAGACAAGGGCAAGCATCCTCAAACTATCCCTGTTTGTGGGGGTAAAGGGAAAGAAGTCCTGAAGGTCAACACATCGAAAGGAGCTTCCAATTCTCAGGACGCCTCCGACAAGCCTAAGGAGACCTTCTCCTTTGACGAAGACGATGTCATTACCATCTTTTACACATTGACGAAGGGTAATAAGCTGACATTGCCTCCACCACGACGTCCTGCAGAGTCAAACCAGCTCAACGATCCCAAGTACTGTCTCTATCATCAGTACGTGCATCATTCCACCAAGGACTGCATCATCCTGAAAAAGAAGATACAACAGCTTATCGACAGCCAAGTGATCAACCTGGAAGCTGAAGACAAGGTCGTATCTTCTAACATGATCTCTCTTCAGCTTGGTGACTTTTCTTCCACAGAAGTCCCAGACGGCGTGGTCCCGATTCCCAAGGCAATAATGGAAGACATCAACCTACCGCCAGCTCGTAACTCAACCTTGGTGCCACTCACGATTGAACGTGGTGAGATCATGTGGGTCCATCCGGACCTTGTGCAAGAAGTGATGCAGGCGGTAGTACCTCCCAAAGCAAAAAGGGGCAAGAAATACAAGTCATGCCATATGGTATCCTCTTCCATCTACGAGGTTCTATCTGGCGAGACACGATTGTGGAAGACTTATCTTCGGACATATCATCCCGCACAAGAAGAAGCAGTACCTTCTCAAGCTCCTGCTACCCCTACAAGCTCAGAAGCCGCCGGCCCGTCTAAGCCTTCAACTACGGACAAAGCCAAGCAGAGGGAGACGCGGTTTGATAAGTCTCTGAAGGCTCCAGCTCCCGAGGGCATGGATCGGCCCTACAACTTTGACATACTGGCACAGTTAGCCAATACACCTGCCAGGTTGTCTCTGTTCGATCTGTTGCGACTCTCCAAAGAAACGCGGAAGGCCTTAAGTGAGGCATTACTACATGCCGACTCTTATCTCGCTGAAGTCAAAGCCCTGCTGAAGACCCTGTCTCCTATCCTCACTGCCACAGTTCTATAGAAGTGGTGCCTAACATCACCTTTTCACAGAAGGACATGCTACTAAAAAACAATCGTCATGATAGACCCCTGTACTATACAGGGTATATCGGGGTGATCAAGGTGGACTGCATGCACATCGATCTAGGATCCTCTCTCAACATCATTCCTAGAAGTCTGCTTCAAATTCTGGGAATCCTTCTACACAAGCTATCTGCAACCAACATAACTATCATGGCTTTCAATGCTGGTCGAAGTCACCCGCTGGGCAAGATCCGTCTCAAGTGCCAGATCGGTGATCTCCGGACAGAGGTTTCCTGCTATGTGATCGATGCCAATGTATCCTACAACGTCTTGTTGGGACGTCCATGGATACACGAGAACATGATCATTCCTTCCACACTTTACCAGTATTTCAAGTACGTCAACAGCGACGGTATCGTGAAGACGGAGTTTGCCGATATCGATCCTTTTAAGGGCATCGAAGCTTACTACGGAGATTCGGTACTTTACCAATCTCAGCCCCCCAAGGATGACGGCAACGAAGCTGACAATAAAGCTGAAGCAGGTTCATCCTCTAATGATGGTCCCTTGATCATCCGAGTCAAAGGACGTACTACTCCAAAAAGTACTCCGAAGCCTTCCACAATCTGGGTGAAAAAAAAAACCCTGACAAGGACAAACCATTGACCATCACACTCAGTAAGACACCCCGGGAGGAACCTACTGATGCCCGTCCTCCCAATCCTGAAGAATTACCCTACGTGGTGAACTCGGCCAAGACTGTGGCTCCTCTTCCAGATGATAATCCTCTCAATGAGTATACCAATACTTATAATAATGTACCTTCAGCGGATGATGTTATCCCTGAAGAAGAACTTGTATATTTTCTTAGTAAAGGTTTATCTTTGAATTACTCCGATGTCTATCAAACTGTAAACCACTATATAGATACGATATACGCTCTAGAGCAAGGTATAGGA
>JANAVB010032265.1:0-10000 GCA_029216955.1 Iris pallida
TCTGGGAGCTTCACATAAGCCAGACACCCCCCACACTCGAATGACATTCAAGTTAGGTTCTGACCTTTGAACCAGAGTTCATGAGGGGTTATGTTCGAAGTTGCATACGGTACTCTATTGAGAATGAAAGTAGCCGTTAATGCAGCTTCTCCCCAGAAGCTCTTTGGAAGACCCGCAGTCAACAGCTAGATTCATCTCTGTCAACGTTCTTTCTTCCTTCTGCTACTTCCTTCTGCTACTTTGGATTGAGGAGTAGTACGGAGCCGTCGTCTCATTTATGATTCCATGTTCTTTACAGAATGACGAGAATCATGAGACCGATACTCCCCGCCTCGATCACTCCTAAGCCTTTTAGTTGTTGTCCAGTTTGCCGTTCAGCCTCGGCCCTGAACTCCTTGAACTTCTCGAATGCTTCGTCTTTAGATTTGAGCAGGTAGACAAAAGCATACTTTGAGAAGTCGTCGATGAAAGTAATAAATACTTCATCCCGGCTTTTGTAGAGAATTGCTTGAAATCACAGATATCTGAGTGAACCAACTCCAGAAGATCTGTGCTACGATGGACCCTGTGAAAGGGTTTCCTTGTGATCTTCGTCTGAGCACACACTTCACATTTCTCTACCTTACCCCCACACTTGGGATAAGTCCTAGGCTAGACATCTTGTTAATTCTTTTACAATGAACATGTCCTAGCCTATTATACCACAACTCAAAAAATAGTTCAAGTAGAAATAGCATTAATATCATTTTTCTGGGTTACAACAAGCTGAACTTTGTACATTCCTTCAGTCTGGAAAGCTTTTCCGAAGAATGTACCCTTCTTGGACATCACCATCTGGCCAGCATTGATGTCCATCCTCAAGCCTGCGTTACAAAGCAGGCTCCCAGAGATCAGGTTCTTAGCAATTGCAGGAACATGCTTCACTCCTTGAAGCGTCAGAGTGTTCCCCGATGTGAGTTTCAGCTCCACCGTCCCGATCCCCAGTACTTCAGCTTGTGCCTGGTTCGCCATTATGACTTTCTCGGAAGTTGGCTCATATGAGTCGAACCATTCCTTGTCTGAGCAGACATGACACGTAGCACCAGTGTCTATCCACCAGTCCGAGTCAACCCCCACATTTGCAACCTGCGCTATCATTGCAACCAGATTAGTAACCAAAGAAACCTTACTAGGTTCACCTTTTTCTGGTTCCTTGCAGTCACTTTTGTAGTGGCCCTTCTTGCCACATTTGAAACAAGTCACATGGGACTTGGATTTCTGATTCTTGAATGAAGGATTCTTCACTTTCAGATTAGTGAAGTCCTTCTTCTTCTTATAGGAGAAGCCGCCTGCTTCCCCTTGTACTCTCTGGTTTGGACCAGATTTGCTTTCGCCAGTTGTTTGGACAGAGAATCCATCTTCTGTTGAGAGCGCATCTCGTCCTCAACATAGATCTCTTGCAGGAGATCTTCCATACATATGTCCAGCTTCTTGCGGTGCATCCTTGCATAGAAGTTGCTCCAACCTGCAGGAAGTTTAGAGACGATTCCTCCAACGCCAAACTTGTCGACAGGAGGCATCTTCTCGTCATCCAACTTTTGGCGCAGCTTCAGAAACTCCTTTACTTGGGGCAGCATAGCCTTCTCATCTTCGAAGGTCCACTTATGGTATCTTTCAACCAAGAAGATCTTGGACCGATTCTCGTCATCTTCGTACAATTTCCCCAAGGAGTCCCAAATCTCTTTGGCAGAATTCTTCTTGGAATAAACTCTGCCAGAGAGTCTTCCATGCTATTGAGAATCAACAGTTTACAGATACTGTTTTCTCTAATCCATTTTGCCTGCTGGACTTAGCAGCGGCAATAACTTCTGCGGTTCCGTTGTTGGAACGACCGGTTTCCCTCATTCAGCACGTGATCAACTTCCACGAGTTGAATGTTTAATGTTACTTTCCGTTTCCAGATTTGGAAATGTTCGCCGTCAAATTTCTCCAACTTGTTAAAGTCGGTATTGACGAGCGATGCACGTGAGTTATCCATCTTTTCGATATAGCTTTGAGATTGTTAGTCCCTTGGCGAACAATCGATGGAAAAACACGAATTCAGAAACTATTGTAAAGACAATGTTTCCAGCAACGACACCTTAAAGAAGGTGATGTTGTATTACGAGAATCTAAAAAGATTATGTCGTAATATTTCTCGAAGGCAACAGAACCGTTTAACTTCTAAAGAGAAGCGACGGTATTATCGAAGGCAACAAAGGAAGAAGAACCTGCTGGGGTGAAAGATCACCGGCGCTCAAAGCTATATCCGCCTTACGGACAAGCCTCCAGGAACCAGCAAGTTCGAAGAGAACTTTAGAACGCTCGCTGGCCAAAAAATGTCGACTCCTCGGAATAGCAGCAGCACTTCTCTCCTCTCTGGAAATTTTTCTAAGTATTTCCTGTAACCTTGGAGAGAGGAGATGCTTCTGTTTATAGGCACGAGATGGGCTTTTCAAATTCTGAACGCACGCCCTGTTTAATGCCAGATCCGGATTTTCTGGATCTGAGCCTTTTCCGGATCTGAGCTCACAAGACCCGCGGACGTTACATAATTTGAACGGCCCACTCGACCCGCACGACCCGTACGCTCAGTACGCTCAGTACGCTCGTACTGCAAAGTGCCATCAAAAAGCCTCAAAAGCCCATTAGCCCAAGCCCGAGCCCGAGTCCGAGTCCGAGTCCGAGTCCGAGTCCGAGTCCGAGTCGCTAAGCCCCTTCGGGGCTTAGCTCCAATAGATTTAAATCTATTTTCATTTGGCCAAAAGTTGGTTTCTTATTCTCACCTCTATGTAAAATCCTCCCACATGGCACCCTCCATTGGGCCTCAACCCATGTGCATCTCTCTATTCCTTCATAAGTAATATATAGAGATACAACTTGGTGTGTTTTTCCGATGTGGGACTATCTTTTAACATAGAATGTTGTGAACACACAACATGTAGAATAAAACCAACAAACATTCAGCTCTGAGAAAGTGATTCTTTTAAATACTTGTCCACCTTGTGCTACATTCATGACCTCATTGAGCTAATGCAAATTATGTTTTCGCCTAAATGTAGTATTTTGTCAACCGATGGTAATATAGTAAAATATTAGTATGAACTTCTGAGTAAAGGCTTGGCAAATGACAGCTGTCAGATCATTTATCAGAGTCAATTGCTGGTTTGGATTGTTATTTGGGATTTGCATTGCGAAGCAAACTTGCTACAGGATTGTGGGTTTGACAACTTTTGGATTTCTCCATATTCTAAGTTTGGAAGAGCCTTAGTTAGGATTTACCTCGTTCTGCATCAGATTGGCTATTTGTATAGATTTTTATTGTCTGTAGAATAATGGATACAGTTCATGTGCATGTGGCTATGGCCAAGTACTTTGAAGAGATCTAAACTTCATTAAATATACAGCATAATCACCTAACTTTGATAAAGTAGTTTGTCTAGAGTAACTTCCTTTGTATATGGATTCCAGAGGAAAACTTGTTAGTCTGTCCATGTTCACGAGGGACATCCTCCTCCTTAAAATTGAATATCTGCCTCGACTATATATTGGCTTTTAAAGCAAAGGCATGATAGAGTTGGTCTATTTTTAGGATATAGCCTCCATGAACAAGACGACTTTTTTCATTTGTCATTTTCAACTAAAAAATGAGGAACGTTTATCTTTGTCATCATCGTATATACAAAGGAAAATATAACGAAGAACCATCAACATTATCCTTATCCTATTCTCGTCTTTTCAAACGGATAAACAAATTACCATATTAATAATCAAGTGGCTCATCTTTGGTACCCAAAATTCATTCAAGGTTTGCTAAAGGCTTGACCTAATTTTTAAATGGAATTTGCACCAACTCCAACATTTATATTTTATGCAAACAAATGTTGCTAGTTGACAAGAAGAAGGTTCAATCATGAGAACAAAATATAGTGGTACCGAATCTTGTCATTTTTATACATAATAGCAAATTAAAAGCACCAGATAGATTACAAATTTACATAGTAAGAATTCTTTTTATCTAGCATACTTATGTATTGTCTTGGAAAAATACTTCATGATAATGATTGCTCAATCATGGGTGGCAATCCTGGTCCTTGTGCACTCTGTAATTGTAGGTTATTATGCTTATATTTAATATGTGTAGCAATTTTCATCCTTGCCTTCTAGTTTGTTATAGACATTCTATTTTGTGTTCTCGCCTATTTTTCTCTTATTAATTGATGTTTGAATTATTTGCAGCCTATACTTTTGGACTATATAGTATACACTTAAACATTCTTTTGCATTCTTGGCTTAAGATTTTGTTTTGCACAGTTTGTAATTGCAAGATATGTTATGCAGGTTGCTTCATATGTTTTGATGGATATGCCACGTGCTGGTGTATCCTCAGTGGATTCAATTTCTCTTTCTCCGCTTGGTGAAGCTTGCTTGAGAATGGATTTGACAGCAGTTCATGAGATTTTAGATCAAATTGGGTATAAAGACGATGAGGGAACAGCAAATGAGGTTTGTCTTTCAGTTTTAAGCTTTCCAGTGCATGTAAATCCAAACAGTTCCATCTTTCTCTATGATTTTCTTACATGTCAATTCTTACTTTAAGACACATATAGGTTTACATCACCTCAGCTTATTGCACTTGTACTAGTTATGTTGCTTCTTGTTACTTGCTACTGTAATCCTATAAAGTGTGATGTCAATATGATAGATTCCTTTTTTGCTTGCTGTTTATTATGTCTGCAAATATCCGTATGCATGTACATCTTGATCACTAAATTTTATCAAATTCATCTGCAACATTAGTACCATTCGGTGTACAAATATATTTTGGTGAGGTTCTTCTGGCGCAGTATGTTTTTCAAAACTCATGAATCCTTCGAGTATAAGTTGGCCCTTTTAAGTTGAACCTTCATTTATGTTTCTGATGCTTCAATTTAACAGATGACTTTTGCAGATTTTGCTATGCATTTGAACAGCATTCCTTGACATTATTATCGTGATGTTCACTTATTCATTGTGTTTCTTTGTTCTTCTTTTCCAGCTTTCCTTTCAGATGTGGACCGATCAAATGCAAGAGACATTAAACTCAAAGAAAAGGGGGATGCTGCTTTTCGCCATAAAGATTTCAGCAACGCAATTGATTGCTACTCACAGGTTATTCTATCTTTGCTAATTGTTTCATGAATCTGGTTGTTGATTTAGAAGAAATTTGTAAAGGATTTACTTCATGAAAACTGATACTCCTTCCGACACGTTTAATGTTACAACACTAATTTTGGAAAAAGCTACTGATTATGTTCAAGATTCTGTTTATGTTCAAGATTCCGAATCTATAGTTTTGTGAATCTATATAGTTACTTCTACATGATTAGAGCACCAATCAGATTGTGACTCCTTACGACTTGTTTATGTTACAACACTAATTTTGGAAAAATACCTTAAACGATTTTAGTTGTGGCTTTAGTGGCTCTTATAGCACTTCTACAGTATGTGGATTATGTCCTGCTGTCCTCCTGGGAGTGGGTGCTATATCTGCTGATATATCCTGTTACACGCTATAACAGGCTTCTGACATGCTATCAAACGCTTACCAAGTTTTATATATTAGCCCGATCCAAATTTCAACCTTATCCACCTAGAACTGAATGTAAACATTAGCCTCATAATCTCTAGCCAGTAATCTCTTTCCCTACCCTTTATCTTACCCTTTTCCTAGACCTAACCTATAACTTGCAAGTTCTAGCCTGTTACCCTTTAGCGATCCAAGTCTAAATGCTTAAATTGACTCAGCTTAAAATTAATCTATGTAAAACAGTATATGAAAAGGTTTTGCTGCATATGTGCTGTTGGAGGGAACAGATAAATATGAGTACCATCCTGATAAACTTCACATAATTTAGAAACTAGAATTCATGTGCATTTGACCCTTTAGTGAATCATAAACCAATTCAACAGCTTATAATTAATCTATGTAATCGACTTACAACACTATATGAAAAGGATTGCTGCCTATGTTGCATGAATATCGACGTGATATGGATAGATCATAGGTACATTTTCAAATTTCAAATAGGTACAAGAGTAGTTACCTATGTTGCACAAATACAGACACGGACGTGGGTACAAACACGATACATATATCATTTTGCTGTGTGTTGCTGCATAACTGTTATTAGAGGGAATGGATAAATATGAATACAATCCTGATAAACTCACATAAATCAGATGCTACATTGAACTTCACTATCCTGATAAACTAGAACTCATGATTTCAATTCTACATTGAAAAAAATTCAGATGTGCTTCTAGTTGTTATAACTTATTCATAGTGGAAAAAGATAATATTTATTATAGACACTCTAGGAGGTATACTGTTGTTCATGACCATCTCGATATATATATATTACAAGCAAATGACCTCTAGCCTAGTGGTTAAGAGAGATGCATGCGGCCCGAGTGGTCAGGAGATCGATTCCGGTGGGAGCGTTCGCCACAATTACCTTCTTTCAAAAAAAAAAAAACATATATATACATTACAAGCAAAAAAAAAAGGAATTTTTTGACTTGCCTCCCACTTTTTTTGCCCGAATTAAGGGTGCATCCCACTGTTTTGCATTAATGTACATTACCTCCCACATTTGACGGATTTCGTCAAAAATTAACGGTCAAACGTTTTGACCAAAAATTTTGGACCAAAATGTCCTCCTATTTTTTCTTCCTATTTCCTCTCTCCCCACCCTCCCCTATCCCCCCGCGGCCACCGCCCCCGCTCCCCCCCCCCTCGCCTCCGCTGTTGCTGCTGCTGCTCCGCCCCCGCCGCTGTTGTTGCCGTCGTTGCTGCTGCAGGGAGGGAGGGGGGAGCGGAGGGAGGGGGGCAGTGGTAGAGGGGGAGCGGAGGTGGGGAGGGGAGGGGGAGAGGAGGGGGCGGTGGCGAAGGGGGGGGGGGTGAGCAGAGGCGGGGAGGGGGGAGCAGAGGCGGGGAGCGGTGGCGGTGGCCGCAGGGAGGGGTTAGAGAAAAGAGGAGGAAGAAACAAGGACATTTTGGTCCCAAAAAATATTTTTGACGGAATCTGTCGAATGTGGGGATGATGTACATTAATGCAAAACAGTGGGTTGCACCCTTAATTCGGACAAACAAAGTGGGGGGCGAGTCAAACAATTCCAAAAAAAGAAAAAAAGAAATACAAGCATTGCCCATGACCCAGTGGTGAGACATGCGGCCCAAGTGGTTAGGAGATTGATTCCCAGTGGGGGGGGGGGTGGTGTTCACTACAATTACCGATTCCCAAAAAAATGATAAACACTCCTAGCCCAAGTGGTAGGAGTGTGTGTGTGTATATATATATATATATATATATATATATATATATATATATATATATATATATATATATATATTTGAAAAAGGTAAATTTTATTCCAAAGCAAAGTAATAATCGTACAACATACAATCAAAGTGGGACTCCCACTCATCAAATCCCTATCACTTTTACATCAAATTCGATGTTATGAAGCATGCCCACCAGAGGTGTGACCAGACCCTCAAATATCCGACGGTTTCGTTCCCGTCAGACATGCCAAATTGAAGTAGCCAGACGAACTCTGGCGGTCCAGAACCAGTCCTCCCCTCGACCTCTACTATCCCGGATCACCGTGATGATGTCCCCCATACTCTTCCCGGAGTCGCATCCTCCCAACTCTCTACTCTGCGCCTTCCAGATCTGCCAAGCCAGGTCACACTCGAAGAAGATGTGTCTAATAGATTCTTGCTCCAGACTACACATCACACACTTGGGATCTGGGACCGGGACTCCAAAAGAACTCAACCGATTCCTAGTCAAAAGGCGACCCAGTAGGAGCTTGTAGATACAAAGCTGCATCTTCCTGGCCAGATCCTTGCACCATACGAACTCGTAGTCAGGGCTTTGAGAAAAAGCGCGCCGGATGAGATTGTAGCAACTCCGGAATTGGAACTCCCCAGTTCCCGGAGATGCTCCAGTCAGTTCCCAAATCCACCGATCAGCAGGCAAGTCTGGATCGATGGCAATAGTGCTAATGATCCCTCCCAGCTCCACAGTAAATCGATAAGTCTCCGGCCTCCACACCCCGGCACGAATGATCCGGCTACACTTTAGGTCCCGTCTGTCCTCCTGATGTGTCTGGGCCCCCCTGATGTCCAATAATGAGCGCCGATCAATCCAAGGATCCCGCTAGAGGTCCGTTCCAGATCCATCCTTCATGATTTTCCTGATAGCAGATTTAAGAATCCTCCTATGACGTAGGACAGTCTTGAACGTGACGGAATGATTGTTGTCAGTAGCACACGTCCAAAAAGTTGTCCTGCTTCACGTATCTACTATGCATCCAGGCAGCCCAGAGAGACCCCCTATTGATGAATTTCCATGCCAGCTTAAGCGCGGAGGCCTCCCTAATCTCCAACAACGGCCTAATCCCCACTCCACCCTCCTTCCTGGGACGACAGAGCTGTTCCCAAGATATCGCATGTATACCCTCCCTCCAAATGAAGTCTGCACATATCCGATCCATTTTTCTCACAGTGGCAGTAGGAAGGAGGATGGATTGCAGCCAGAAATGCGCAACAGCCGTAATCACCGATCTAACCAGCTCGATGCGCCATCCAAAAGACAATCCCGAGGCTTGCCACCCTTCCACTCTCCGCTGGACGTAGTCCACCAAACTTTGGCAGTCCTGATTCCGCGCATAGTTGACCGTGAGAGGTACGCCTGGGTAGCGCACCGGAAGATCACTCCTCTCGATACCCAGCACGGCAGCCCGCTCCTCCTTCTGGGGACATAAGGAGCTGAAGTACACCCGGTTCTTCTCCCTGTTCAACTGAAGGCCCGAGAGGGAATGTAACTCTCCCATAATCTCTGCAAGCGTCTGCATACCCCCCTTCGAAGGCTGGATAAACACCAAGAGATCATCAGCATAAATGAGGTGGGTGACTGGAGGATCCACCCTCTGGAACAATGAGACCAGTCTCCCTCGGTGCACTGCTAAGTCCATCTGGCATGTGAAGTATTCCATAACAAGCGTGAACAGGTAAGGAGACAGGGGTCACCTTGCCTCAGCCCACGATTGCTCTGGAAGTACCCATAGGGGATGCCCTGGATAAGGACAGAGAAAGTGGGGGACGTGATGCACTCCCGGATCAGAGCAACCCAGTGGTCTCCAAAACCCATGGCGGACATCAGATGACAGAGGAAGTCGCGGTTGACCATGTCATACGCCTTCCTCAGATCCAGTTTCACGCATGCCTTCTCCCCTCCAGGTTTGCTAAAGCCCCTTACCATCTCATGAGCCAGGAGACTGTGCTCAGCAATCGACCTCCCCATGATAAACGCAGCCTGGTTCATGAGATGCCTGATATATATATATATATATATATATATATATATATATATATATATATATATATATATATATATATATTGTGTGTGTGCGTGCGCGTGTGCCAAAGTCTCCTAGTTCAAGTGGCAAGGAGGTGGAGGTAGGATTTACGAGGAATTCCCAAAACAAGTCTGTGTGGATTCCTGTGGAGAGTTGGCAGGCCATCTAGCTGCCATGCTCGTATATATGCCAGACCGCAACCATGATTGTAGTGTTCTTGTCATGCCTGGAGGTAGGGGTGTAAACGGGTCGGACGGACACGGACAGTCCACTGTCCGTGTTCGGTCCGAAAATAAAAATGAGTTCGGACGAACGGACGGACACGGACAGTCCACTGTTCGAATTCAGGCCGGACGGACACGGACAACCACTGTTCGTTAATTCAATCGGACGGTCCGCGGACAAATTAAATATATTATCAAAAACTATTATTTTATCAAGATTACTTGATAGTTGCTAAAAAAATCAAGTTGAAAGAAAATATAATGGAAGGTTATAGAATACAACAAACAATGGTAAAAGATTAATGAAAATCTAGATCGGACAACAATAAATTGATGCAAAACCAAAATGA
>JANAVB010032265.1:12500-37087 GCA_029216955.1 Iris pallida
GTGGGACTCCCACTCTTCAGTTCCCCATAGCATTAATATCAAACTCTATGTTATGGAGGATGCCTACCGGAGGGGTGACCAGCCCCTCAAAAATACGACGGTTTCGTTCTCTCCATATATGCCAAACTGAGGCCGCCATATATATATATATATATATATATATATATATATATATATATATATATATATAATATATTGAAAAAATGGTAAATTTTATTCCAAAAGCAATGCAATAATCTTACAACATACAATCAAAGTGGGACTCCCACTCTTCAGTTTTCCATAGCAATAACATCAAACTCTATGTTATGGAGGATGCCTATCGGAGGGGTGACCAGCCCCTCAAAAATACGACGATTTCGTTCCCAACATATATGTCAAACTGATGCCGCCAGTCGAAGTCTGGCGGTCCGGAACCAGTCCTGTCCTCTACCTCTGCTATCCCGGAGCACAGTAATGATGTCCCCAATTCCCTTTCCGGAGTCGCATCCACCCAACGCTCTACACTGCTCAGACCAGATCTGCCATGCCAGGTCACACTCGAAGAAAATGTGCTCTATAGATTCATTCTCCACCCTGCATAACACACATTTCGGATCTGGGACAGTCACCCCAAACGAACTCAGACGATCCCTAGTCAAAAGGCGGCCCAGTAGAAGCTTGTAGACACAAAGCTGCATCTTCCTGGCGAGCCCCTTGCACCATACGAACTCGTAGTCAAAGCTCTGAGGAAAGGTGCACCGGATGAGATTGTAGCAGCTCCGGAATTGGAACTCTCCAGTTCCCGAAGCTGCATCTGCCGGCTCCCAAATCCACCGATCAGCAGGCAAGTCCGGATCAATGGCAATAGTACTGATAGTCCCTCCCAGCTCCTCGGTAAACCGATAAGACTCCGGTCTCCACTCCCCGTCGCGTATGATACGACTACACGTCAGCCCCCGCCTGTCCTTCTGACGTGTCGGGGCTCCCCTGATGTCCAATAGCGAAAGCCGATCTATCCAAGGATCCCGCCAGAGGTCCGTTCCAGACCCATCCTTCATGACCTTCCGGATTGCAGATTTGAGAACCCTCCTTTGTCTCAAGACAGTCTTAAAAGTGACTGGGTAATTGTTGTCAGAAATACAGGTCCAGAAGTTGTCCTGCTTCACGTATCTGCTGTGCATCCAGTCAGCCCAGAGTGACCCCCTGTTGATGAATCTTCATGCCAGCTTTAGCGCAGAGGCCTTCCTGATCTCCAGCAACGGCCTTAGTCCCACTCCTTCCTCCTTCCTGGGTCTACAGAGCTGCTCCTAGGAGATTGCGTGCATACCCCCCGCCAAATGAAGTCTGCGCAAATTCGCTAAACTTTCCTAACGGTGGCAACATGGAGGAGGATGGATTGCAGCCAAAAATGAGCCACAGCCGAAATCACCGATCTGACCAGCTCGATGCGTCCCCCAAAGGACAATCCGGCAGCTTGCCAACCTTCCACTCTCCTCTGGACATACTCCACCAGACTATGTCAGTCCTGATCCTGCGCATAATTGACTGTGAGAGGAACTCCTAAATATCTCACCGGTAGATCACTCCTCTCGACTCCCAGTACATCGGTCCACTCCTCCTTCAGGGAACATATGGAGCTGAAGTACACCCTACTCTTATCTCTGTTCATCTGGAGGCCCGAGAGGCATTCCAACTCACCCATAATCTCCGCAATCGTCTGCATACCCTCCGTCGATGGCTGGATGAACACCAAGAGATCATCTGCATATATAAGGTGTGTAACTGGGGGTTCCACCCTCCTGAACAATGGGACCAGACTCCTACGGTGCACAGCCAGGTCCATCAAACATGTGAAGTATTCCATGACAAGCGTGAACAGGTAAGGGGACAGAGGGTCACCTTGCCTAAGCCCACGGTTGCTATGGAAGTACCCATAAGGAATGCCTTGGATGAGGACAGAGAAAGTGGAGGACGTGATGCACTCCCGGATCAATGCAACCCACTGGTCCTCGAACCCCATGGCAGTCATCAGATGGCAGAGGAAGTCCCGATTGACCATGTCATACGCCTTCCTCAGGTCCAGTTTTACACATGCTTTCTTCCCTCCGAGTTTGCTAAAGCCCCTCACTATCTCATGGGCCAGTAGGCTGTGCTCAGCGATCGACCTCCCCTTGATGAACGCAGCCTGATTCGGAGATACCAAGTCCTGCATGATCCCCTCCATCCGCCGGCACATAAGGTGCGTAATTATCTTATAGAGATAGTTACAGCACGCAATAGGTCTGAAGTCCGCCAGTGAAGTCGCTCCCTCCTTCTTAGGCACCAAGGTCAGGAAAGTGTGGTTCAGCTCTTTTAGTAGTTTTCCTTTGGTGAAGAATTCCTGCACCACCTCCAAGACCTGATACTTCAGAATGTCCCAGTGGCGTTTGTAGAACCCACTGCTAAAACCATCTGGTCCGGGTGCCTTGTTGGGATCCGCCAACTTGACAATTGATTCCACCTCCTCCAAAGTAACAGGGGCAAGAAGAATGCTATTCCCATACGGAGTCACCAATCTCTTCGTAACATCTGGAAACACAGACAGGTAGTCAGTCTGAAAAGATAACTCGAAATAGTACCTGACAGCCTCGCCCTGGATCTCAGCCGGCTCCCCCACCAGGTTGCCATCCACATCAAGAAGCTGGGAGATGTGATTTCTATGCTGTCTGGTCTGGATGACATCATAGAAGAACTTGGAACAACGGTCGCCGTCCTTGAGCCAGGAACATTTGGCACGCTAAGTCGTGCCAATCTCCTTCTGCAGCCGCAAGATGTTGACTTCTCCGATCAGCTCCTTCTCTCGCACCGCCAGGTCACCATTAAGCATGTCAGATTGCATGTCCTGTTGAATAGCCCGCAGCTCCACCTCCTTATCTTCTAAGGTAGTCTTGGACAACCCCTTCACCCAACTCCGTATAGCCTTCTTCGTAGCCTTGAGTCGACGCACTAAGCGATACTGGGTCGTCCCCTCCTGACAGCTAGTAAGCCCCTCTGAGACTGCCTCCAGGTAGCCCTCCGAGAGATACCAACTGTTGTTGTACCTGAATGGACGGGACTTCCCAGGAGTCCGAGTAGTGAAGCCTACCCTGATGGGGGAATGATAGCTCGTCCCAGCGGCCAGGCCCTCAGCCGAAGAATTTGGGAAGTGTCGGAACCATTCCCCATTGCCCAGAGCTTGATCAAGCTGGCATGCAACCCTATTCCGGATAGCTTTGTTATGCCAAGTCCAAATGAAGCATGAGCGCGACAATCCCTGGAGCCCCCCCTGGAGGAGACATTTCTGGAAATCATACAGAATAGTCTGGAACTGGCGTCCGTCCACCTTCTCCCCTCGGTGCAGAAGGGCATTGAAGCCCCCAATCAGAAGAAGCGGAAGAGACGACGAATTAGCAGCAGTGGCAACACTGGAGATGTCGCTCCACAGGGACTTCCGTCTCCTTCTGTCGTTGTGGCCGTAAATCGCCTCCAGCAAGAACCGAAAACTACCCTTGTTCGAGAAGGAGATGGCGATCAACTGCTCCGTCATCAAGATGAAGTCAACTTCTCAGCTCTTAGAGTTCCATCTAACCCAAATCCTGGCCATGTCACATAGAGCCAGGTTGTGAAGTTGGGCCCAATGGGATGGGGTCCTCCGAGCAAGGGTTTTTTCATCTTTGATCTTAGATTCTAACAGTACATAAATGTCGCACTTCTCTTTGTGAAGAACCCCACAAATCTCTCTCCACCTCCCTAGCGAACACGCTCCCCTCACATTCCAGGCGATGATAGCCATTAATTAATGAGAGGACGGGACCCCTGGAAAACACCTGGATCGGCACCTGGGGAATGTACCACATCCGACGATAGTATATCCTCCTCCATCCCAGTCGGAATGGCCTGCTGGGGAGCGACCTGAGAAAGCACCATCGCCCAGGCAGGGTTGTCAACACACACCGCCTCCTCTCTGTCAATAGGGTGCCCCTCCTCCCTGGAGGGACCGTCACTCAGCGGACCAACAGCACGTCGCTTCCTACAGTAAACATGCCCCTCAGTCGATCCGCCACCCCCACGCTCCTCTCTCTCCGACGCCACCATACCTCTGGTAATCATACTACTCTGACTCGGACAAGTGGTCAAAGCCCCACTCGTGGGAATTAGCTGGATAGAGACAATGAGGCTCATTCCGCCATCGCTCCCTGGAGGAGTAGCCTCTCCCACCAAGACCTCCTCTCCACTGTCATCTCTGGAGTCCATGTCACAGGGTGCATCTGGAACCTCACTAAGAAGAATATTAAGGTCCACCGGAGGGCCTACTGCCGAACAAGCACTGGCCAGATGGCCAAAACAAGAACATCGTGAACAGGTAGGTGGAACCCATTCGTATTCCACCTTCTGGGTTAGCACCTCTCCAGAAGGAATTTCATATTCCACCATCTTCGGTAACTCCCCCCCAGCTCGAATCTCCACAAAAATTCTGGCATACATCAACCGCGATCGGAAGGCAGTAGCTTCATCCGCCTTGATCGGGGTGCCTACCAAGCTCGCCAGACGCATCAGCAATGGGATACTCCAGAACCGGACAGAGAACTCAGGGAATTGAATCCATACAGAGATGACATTCAGGACTTCCCTCTCACATCTAAGTTCTGGGGTCCATTCCTTCAGGATGATTAGCCTGCCGTCGAACGTCCATGGGCCGTCTTGCAGGATCCTTGCGACATCCTTCGCAAGCCCAAACTTCACATAGTAGAAGCCGTTCTCGCGAGCAAAAAACTCCATACCGTCCTTAGGCTGCCAGACTCGTGCCGCATAATCCCGGATCTGTCCGTAGAAAGGCTTGTTGCCTAGGACGTACAGAACCAGAGTATTCTCCCAGTAGGCGGTCACCTTCTCTATCTCCTCCGCAGTAAAAGAGGCCCGGAAACCCCTTCCTGCCTTAATCGGCGGCACGTACTCCATCGATGTGGGACTTTTCGGTCCCACAGGTTTGCAAATATCAGCCCAGGACCTTCCAGCCTGTCCTGTAGTCGCCCCGTGTGGTTTGGGGACAGCCCCCGGGGGGGGGGGGAGACCCCTGACCGCCGGGTTCTGCCACCTTGCTCTTCCCTTTCTCCGCCGCAGTCGTCTTAGGCCGCCAGTCCACCAATCTCCCAGCAGACGCCACAGGGCCACGGGCCGATGGCCGCGCCCCTGACCCGCCTTGTCGTCTGTCAGGAGTGTAGCGATCCCTAAGATGGCCCTGCCCTCCTCATACCTTTCCTCCAGTCTTCGCCACGCGATGACGCGTAACCGTCGTCCAACCTCCTCCCTCCATCTGGCCCACCTGAGATCCAGATTCTGCTTCGAATTCGAAAGTCGCATCGTTAGAGACACCCAGAGAGATCCAATCCCCGTCCGATCTCATAGTCGGACCTACCGTAGCCGAGCCCGTCTCGCCCGCCGGAGGGGGTGCGCCCGACCCCCCCGGAACCGACCCCAACACCTCAGCCACCGACCGGGGGGGTCCGCCCGACCCCCCCACCGACGCTCCCGCCCCCCACCCCCTCCCCCCACCGCCTGGGGGGTCACCGCCGCCTGAAGCCGCCCTGGGGGGTCCGCCCGACCCCCCCACCACCGCTCCCCCCCATCCCTCTCCGCCTGAGGGGACGGCGCCGCCGACCAGAGAACCCTGCCCGACCCCCCCCTTCTTCTCCGACTTCCTTCCCCCGCCGGCGAGGGGGTCTGGAGGCCGCGGGGGAGGGGGGTTCCTCGGAACCCTAGCCGTCTTCTCGCTCGCGCTTGCCATCTTTATATATATATATATATATATATATATATATATATATATATATTGGAAAAAGCAAAAGAAATAAAACAGGGAAGGGGGGGGGGGGGGTTTCGAACTCGGCCTAGGGGACACAGGGGGAAGGATTTAAGTCCACACGCGCTGGCAACAGGAGCCTTTGGGCTCGTCTATATATATATATATATATATATATATATATATATATATATATATATATATTCACAGAGAGAGAGAGAGAGAGAGAGAGAGAGAGAGAGAGAAGCTAAAATCTATTGTATGGCGAGATTAGGTAGATTTAAAATTTGTGTACAGGGACATTCTCTTCTTAAACGAACCATTTTGAATTGGTCATATATAATATATTTTCTCTTGCATACGGAACTCTTTATATCTCATCTGTATAAATCGTTATAGTAACTTCATGTGGGATTATGTATCAGTTTGACTATTTGGTTTATACTTTTTGTAACAATGACCGAGTTGAATGCAATAGTCCATTCATTTTGCCTCTTTTATATGACAGGTTGCTCCCTAGTACAAGCTTTACACCAATCATAGTGTTCATGGACACGTACCTTTCACCTAGACCTGGGCCCTAGGCAGTCCAACCTGTTTTGGGTAGTAGTTGCCATCTAGTCCCTGCCTTGCCCTATTTAGTCCACCTAGGCACCCCTAGGTAGTGTAATACCCCTTAACATGCTTACCCTTTTCTAAGGAAAGTGAACAATAATTGTCTCATTTGTATACTGTCAGGACTTTTATTTTTTGTCTGTTAGTAGTTTAAGTTGCTTAATTAGACCCTTCAACTGTTTAATTTATAGTTACTAATGCCCAACTTAGGATCTTTTAGGTTTAGCATGGTTTTATTTTCCTTTTCAGCATTTCAACATTTTTTTGGTATTTTGTATAATTTTACTAATTAGAAAATGCTAGTCGCCTAGGCCCCTCTCAGCCACCTAGATGCCAGTTCAATCTTTTACAGCATTGTCAATAAGTATTTAGTGGTTTCGTGCCAGATAATTTTGCAGGTTACCTTGGCAAGGAATATTCCACCATAAAGGTTGACAGCTAGTCATAGAAGTTTGCAATCTTCTGTACCTATTTTTATGTTCTTATATAGCCTTATGGAGATGTTGCTCTGTCCATGACTATATTGCTTTCCAGCAATGAATTATGAACTTATGGAGAGCTTCTTTGTCGCGTTGTTCCAATCTTACTCCTTCAACCTCATCATGATAAAATTTGACATCATATTGTTGTTTAATAGCTCACCATGAATGGATCCCTAATTCTGTAATATCAATGTCCTATGTTATGCAGTTCATTGACGTGGGAACTATGGTATCTCCAACTATCTTTGCACGTCGGTGCCTGTCTTACCTGATGAGCGACATGCCACAACAAGCTCTTAATGATGCAGTGCAGGCTTGGTCGTATCTCCAACATGGGCAACTGCATTTCTCCAGGCTGCTGCCCTCTTTGCCCTCGGAATGGAAAATGAAGCTCGAGAAGCACTGAAAGATGGATCAGCCCTTGATACAAGAAAAAGTAAGAAACAAGGGCTGATGGTAGGGAAAAAAATATCCCGACATTTTCGGTCAATCACATTTTTTGGCTGAAACTGGATCTTACACTGATTCACTTTCTGAAAAATGTTGGAATCGCCAGTAACATATATTCTGTTATCGTTTCAAACAATTCATCGTCACAGTTTCACTAGGTTGAGTTTCATAACCTTGAAACTCTGTCGATACCCTCCATGTTATTAGAAAGTGTATATAAGGAAGCTACTGAGACACGCCCGCCTGGAGAAACTGCAGTCTAATAAGTCCTCTGTTGGCTTGGAAAATGGAGGGGTGGGGGTGGGGGGAGGGCACACCATTCTTCATATAAGGATTTGCGGTGTATATGATCTTGCTGGTGTAATCATGTGACTGTGTACAGCAGTGGGAATTTTCTTTTGTTATTAATTTTTCTGTGAGCTTTTTTTCTTCTCCCTCTTTTTTTTTTCTTTTCCATATTGTGGAGTACTGGATCATTCTTCTAATATAGTTCTGCTTCATTATGGAATGTGATTTGTTTTGTTCCTTGGCTAATAAACGTTGGGGATTTGGTGCCATGTGTTGTATATTCTTGTTATATATTTTGTTATTCCTTTTTATGGTGCTTTCATAGTGTTCCTACCTATCTGCTGCCTGCAGAATTATTGATAGAAAAGATATGTAGATTCCTAACACTATATTTGATTTCTGAAGTTACAATTGAAGAGTGTTCATGGTCTAAAGTGTTCTTTAGTTTTCCGCCTATACCTTCTTCTACTATTTCTTTTGGCCAATGCCAAGGGCACTACACAAAGTGTTAGCGGTTGTTACCATTTCTGCAGTCCTACTTATAGTCAGGATTCTAGAAATTTTTGGCAGTTATGCTTATGCTTAGGACTGCCGAAATTTCTCCATCAGCCAGTCCAGTCGAGTCCTGGACTGCGTTGGCAGCCTTTGGATATGCATGACTACATAATGTTGGCAGCTAGGTGTAGTGCTCTCAGCATTGGCTGCTTTTTCTTTCCATAGTAATTACATTTTGGACATTCGGTCTGCTTTCCAATCCACGCCATTGTTCTTTCCTTGTGAATTTTCTGACACTGGAGTTAATTATGAGCTGAATGTGGGGAAGTGAACATGAAAAATGTAGTGAAAGCCGGAATAATTAAATCTGCGTAGAACTTTATCCAATGGACTGTATATGTAGTTATGTATTGATTGAACTTGTATGTAGGGCTGCAAATGAGCCAAGCCGTTCGTGAGTTGCTCGAAGCTCAGCTTCGCGAGTTGCTCGAAGCACGGCTCGATAAAAGCTCGTTTGAGCTCGGTTCGTTTAGTAAACAAGCTGAGCTCAAGCTTTATTTTTGAACTCGTTTAATGAACGAGCCAAGCTCAAGCTTACAAGTACTCGGTTCGATTGAGCTTGTGAGCTGGCTCGTTTAGGAGCTTGTTTAGAAATTCGTTTGTTCTTTGTTGAATTATATATATATATATATACATATAATTTTATTTTTGAAAGAAGGTAATTGTGGCGACACTCCCACCGGAAATCGATTTCCTGACTACTTGGGCCGCATACATCTCTCTTAACCATTTGGCTAGAGGTCATATATATATATATATATATATATATATATATTATATATATATATATTATAATATATATAATATATATATATTGTGTGTATATATTTATGTCCTTAATAAGTGATATTAAAATACTTTTTTTTAATTAACTTTTTATAAATAAATCGTTAATATTTCAGATACTTGAATTCAAATCTAACTAGCTTGAAATTAAGCTCGTTGAGCTTGAAATCAAGTTTAATGAGCTTGAAATCAAGTTGAACGACAAGCTTGATTTCAAGCTTATCGAGCTTGTTTATCAAGCTTGAACCAAGCTTCCTTATCAAGCCAAGTTCGAGCTCAAATCATGCCAAGCTCAAGCTTAATATAAACAAGCTCGAGCCAAGCTCAAGATTCAAAATTAAAAACTTATCAAGCTCGAGCTCGAACTCGAATAATTCTAGTCAAGCCAAGCTCAAGCTTTCAAAAGTTGCTCGGCTCGGCTCGTTTGCAGCCCTACTTGTATGATTGAACTACACTAAGCCAGCCTAAACTATTTTTCTGGTCTATTTTCTTTATACAATATAGAAAAAGATTTTGTACGTCAACCAACCAACAACAAAAGTACATTTTAGTATGTTGACAAACCAACAGATAACTTTATTTGGTTCGAGGAAAGCAAAAGAAATCAAGTTTTTATTTTTATTTTTATTTATTTTGCTTTTTTCATGGCCGTAAAAATTTGTATTTTTTTTTCGGTGTTTGGAAATGTTAGGCCACCTAGCCCATATTTAAACATTCTCTCATTTGAGAACTCAAAAAGAAATATTCCTATATTATGCTATCCTCAAAATTTTACAACTCCAACCCATCAATCCTCAATAATAAAACAACTATTATTTATTTCTAAATAAATTTATTTCTTCATAATATTTAATATAGTCATACTTAATGTTATACTATTAATATTATTTACCTAGATAATTATTATTTAAATTATTTTATAATATTTATACATCAATTTTTTAATTAGTCTCTTCCTAATCCTACTAACTTTTTTTCCTATAAAAAAGGTTGATCACCACTCATTTCACCATCCACTTTCTATAAAAAGGAGAATACCATGTAAATGGGGATGATTTACCACCATTATAAAGTTTTAAACTGTTTTAATTTTAATGCTGTTGTAACGTTTTAAGCTTTTATAATTTCAATGTTATGGTGCGTTCATAATTTTTAATTTCAATGTTGTTGTTGATGGTGTTATTTTAAATTTTGATGCACTTGTTTATGTTTTTAAGTCAATATATTTTAATTTTTAAAAAGTTTGTTATTATTTTCTGCAAATTATTTAAATTTTTTGTTAATCAAATGTATCTAGTAAACAAATAATAATAATAATAATAATAATAATAATAACAAAAGTATTCAATATTATATTTTATTGGAAGATCTCAACAATAACTTTTTAATTGTATAATTATTATTATTTATACTTATAAACTAAAAAAATATGGTAAGTTAATTAAGTTAGTGTTATCATATGTAGGATATTAGTAACTAAGTACAATTTGAAGGATAAAATAGCCATGAATAGTGTATTCTCAAATTTAAGACGATTTTCTCAAAAATTTTGAGGAAATTTCCTCAAGTTGAGGGTGGGTTGGAGATGGTTTTTGAAGAAATTTCTTCAATTAGGTTTTTGAGGATCATGGTATTGGCTGGAGATGGCCTTAGAAATATAGTTAGAATAAATGTGAAAAAACTGGGAGAAAAAAAATGAATACTTGGGGTGGGTGGGGAATTTTTTTTTTTTTTTTTTTGACATCAAAATATGGAAAATGAATAAGTTTCCTTTCGGAAGGTTCTGATTTTGTGAGCCAAAGGTGGCCTATAATTAAGAAATTTGTCTAAATTATGTTTGCATGAACTTTCTAAGAGCATCTCCAACCTTATTGTGACTTTGGAAAAAAGTTGTTGCCACATAGGAATGACAAAATTTTATTCAAAAGTTCTTCTTCAATGCAATTGTCAAGTCAATTGTGAAGTTTATGTGGCAAAAATTAAAGAAGATATTGTGAAGTTGATTGTCTTGTTCTAGACAATGCACTTGACAATGTCTTCTCTTCCATGTCATCAATTATGAATAAAAAGTATTAGAAAAAGAAAGAACATGAGTAGTTGTCTTAAAAGTTGTCTTGGAAGTTGGAAAAAATAATTTTTATTGTCTCCTCAATACTTTGCATTGGAGAGAGTTTTTCTATCTCATTGTCTTTTGAGATATAATTTGCCACATAAACAAGACATTGTCTTGTGGTTCATGCCACATAGGAGCCACCTAAGACTCTCCAACCCTATTGTGAGTTTGAAAAATTGGTTGCCACATAGGAATGATAACCTTTTTTCAAAAGTAATTCTCCAATGCAAATGTGAAATAAAGTGTGGAGTTGACATGACAATGACATGACAAAGACAATGTGAAGTTGGTTGTCTAGATCTAGACAATGCACTTCACAATGTCTTTATGTCCAAATCATCATTTGTGAATAAAAATGTTTATAAAAAGAATTAGAAGAGTAAAAGTTGTCTTGGAAGTTGTATAAAATTATTTTCTATTGTCTCTCAATACTTTTGCATTGGAGATGACTTTTAAATCCAGTGTCATTGTGAATATAATCTTGCCACCTATACAAGACATTGTCTTGTGTCCTATGCCACTTAAAATTCACAACACAAAATAAGACATAGGGTTGGAGATGCTCTAAGAGATTATTTTGCTCTTGTGACAATGGAGAAAGGCAAAGAATACCAAACCAAAGTATGAGGTAATGACATCAATATAGTCCAAATCTATTGACAGTATAATCTCTCCCACTCTTTGGTAAGATGCACACATCATGCATCTAATTGTATCTCTTAAACGTCCCTATAGATGGATCCATTGACATGAAAGAGAGATGTATTTTCTTTGATATCAAATGATCTCCCTAGTTTTTTAATGTATATAAAATCGTCGGTAATCGACTAAATTAATCAATTTTAGTTTGGTGGTCGACTTCTTTCGAATGCAAATGATTAGAGTAGGAAACACAAGGGAAATGATGAAACCCTAAGCTTGCATTTTCCGAAAATGTGAGAATAAAGGAATACTCGATTTTTTTCTTTCTTTCTTTTTTCTAGTTTCTTGCACACAACTATATGAATAGTGTCTTGTCAATTTCCCGAACAAGCGATGGCCACCCATGTTGTGGTAGTACCTCACATAATTGATGCAAAGAAAATAAGTTTAGGTCGCGTGTCTATAGAAGAGGAAGGCGTCATCGTTCCGTCAAATGATTGTCAAACGTCTCAAGGCTAGTGATTGTGTTTGCCGAAATTCCTGATAAGCCTAGGGGACTCTGTGGCAGTCCGAAGGCTGATCCGATCAATGGAGGACCATCATGTTAGCCGTCGAACTGATATTAGTTAGCCCTCGAATTGTTATTTATTTAAATTTGTTGCACACGTACTGTTTAGATTTTGTTAGTCCCGGAACTTGATCAAAGATGGTAGACTCGATGTCGAGATCAGAGGTTCAACAAACGTTCACCTTCTGATTATTCTCGAGATCCAAGAGAAACACTAATATGAATCTGATTACAAAAACAACAACAATCAGAAAGTAAATCTCACGTTCTTCCTCGCAATCGCAGTTGCTGACGGACACAACTGAGTTCAGAAAATAAATTTCACGTTCTTTCTTGCAATCGCAGTTGCAGACGAACAGAACTGAGTTACAACTCAGATGAAGGAGAAGAAGAAGAGAGAAAGGTTCTTGCTGGGGTAATTAAGATCACCGTTGCTCAAAGCAAGATTCGCCCCACCACGTTCTGCTTCCAGGAACCAGCAAGTTCACGAAGAACTTCTGGAACGCTCGTAAGTCAAAATTTGAGACTTGAACGGGCTTCCTGGACTTTATGGACTCCCTTAACTCTCTTTGGTGCATCTTTCAAAGGAGGCCAATGGGCTCTATTTATAGAGTGGAGTTGAGACTTACCTATTCTCCTATCCGATGTGGGACTAAAATACCAATACTCAAAATAGAGTTTGATATTTTAGATCATCCCACAATCAGCATAGAAGTGTGACAGTCCACGCCTACCCCCCGAACACCCGTGCATATACGAGACATCCTGGAGTCCGTGTCCGAGTCCGAGTCTGCACAACAAAAATTAACTTACTTCTTTGTTGGAATTAATCCTTTTTTCTTCTAGAAAAATACTCCCACATGGCACACACTTGTGCCCCACTACACCTCATGTGCACACCTCAACACAAGCAATGCATTATATTGAGATACTCACCATTTGGTGTAGCCGATGTGGGACTATCTTTCCTAGTCCAAAGGCAAAAACACCAACAATCTTCCACATATCTCAATATATGGGTTGAGCGTTCCCCACAGTGACTGTCTATCATGCATTAGGAGAGATGTCGCTATGACTTGAATCTTTCCGCATAGGTTAAATAACAGCATGATACAAGAATGGACTAAGCCTTGAATTCTGTACTATAATTGTAATTCTTCCTACTCACATAATGACATCAACTGCGCTTCTGGTGCACATTAAAGGCCTTGTGCCAGCCTGATTTCAGTGTATAATTTTTGGACGTCTACAAGTTACCCTCAAGAGACGGCCTGATATCTCTGTCCATATACTATATGTGAGTTCTTTATAAAGAGTCATAGCATGAAGCATTGCGCTTCTTTGCGGTGCTACGCCGCTATGACATGGCTTAAAGACGAGGCTTTATCCCACCTGGGTACCTCATCGTAGTGTCATACTGTAGCATGAGATCACAAGCCTTTGTAGTGCCAAGCTACCCAGCATGAAGTCTTGCGCTTCCGTGCGGTGTTACGTCGCTATGACATGTCTCGCCGAGTCGAGGCTTTACCCTACCTGGTACCTCTTCGTGGTGTCATGCCATGTAACATGAGGACATCGTCCTCTTTGTAGTGCTGTCTACCTCTCTTATTACGATTATCATACAACATTAGGCTACCTGCCTATTTGCGGTGCTACTCCGCTGTGACTTGACTCACATAGCCGAGACATTACCCCTAATCGGGAACCTCATGGTGGAGTCACCCCACTATAGCATGGAGTTACATCCTTGTAGTACTGCGCTACCGTGCTTCCTGTAAAGCACTCCAGGCATTCATTCACTCTGCCTGAGAACTCATTAAGGCATTTAAGCCAACCTTTCACATGATCCATTTTTCGCAGAAAACAACAGTAGACAACAGTGGTTGTAGGTCCGTAACCTCTCTATGCCACAGAGAACAAGTACCCACCGTTCCTGATATTCTTTCGGTTAATAGTCTTTCCTTGAACCAAAAGCTAGATGCCTAGTAGATTTCTCTTTGAACTAATAACAAAACTTTATGGTAGGAATATAATAACACAATATCAGAATGCCTTCAAGCCCATTTTACAAGCTGTGTCATCGACCAGCTGGCGCTTGAGGCCCTTGGTGAATGGATCTGCCAGGTTCTCCTGACTCCGAACATCAATCACTACAATAACATCCCTCTTGATGAGATCGTGTACTACCATGTGCTTCAACCGCACAGTCCTCTTTTTCTCGTTGAAGAGGTCATTTGATGCCACCGCCGCAGTCGCCTGGTTGTCGCAGTATATCGGTATCCCCGGTATTTGTGTCCCAACCACTGAAAGATCAAACATGAGCTCCCGAAGCCATTTTGCTTCCTCCGCTGCGGTATCAAGTGCAAAGAACTCAGATTCTATGGATGACCGTGAGAGCATAGTCTGCTTCTTCGATTTCCACGATATAGCAGCTCCATCCATTGTGAAAATGTATCCACCTGTGGACCTCTCGCTCTCCACTTCTGAGTACCAGCTAGCATCACTGAAGCCTTCCACTACCGGCGGATCTTCGCTGTAGTGCAGTGCATATGTCTGAGTCTTCTTGAGATATCTTATAACCTGTTTTACAGCTTTCCAGTGCTCAATACCTGGGTTGCTCGTGAAACGACTCAGCATTTCTACGACGAAAGCTATATCAGGCCTTGTGGCAGTAGTAGCATACATCAAACTTCCGATTACACTTGCATACTCCAGCTGCCTGACGCTTTCTCCTGAATTAGGCTTCAGCTTCATATCATACTTGTACGGTGTATCGATCCCTAGAAGATCCTGATACCCGTAACGAGTGATAATCTTCTCAATATAATGAGACTGTGACAGCGCTAGTCCAGTGTCTGTCCAGATGATCTTGAGTCCCAAGAAACATCAGCATCTCCCAAGTCCTTCATACTGAACTTCGTCGAGAGGAACTTCTTTGTCTCAGTGACACAGCTTATTTCGTCGAGAGGAACTTCTTTGTCTCTGTGACACAGCTTATATCCGTACCTAGGATTAGCATGTCGTCCACGTATAAACAAACGATGACTCCTCTTCCGTCAGCAAACTTCGTATAGACACACGTGTCTGTTTCACTGACCCTGTAGCCATTTGACCTTATGACTTTGTCAAACTTTTCATGCTACATTTTAGGAGCTTGCTTTAAACCGTACAGAGATTTACCAACTTGCAGTCTTGTCTTCAGACCTTTGACGACAAACCCTTCTGGTTGTTGCATGTAGATCTCTTCGGTCAGCTCGCCATTCAGGTATCCGTTTTCACATCCATCTGATGTATCACTATCTTATTTATCGCTGCGAGAGCAATCAACATTCTGATGGTGGTCATCCGGGCTACTGGAGCATACATGTCAAGTAGTCGATCCCTGCTTCTGAGAAAACTCCTTTGCCACTAGCCTGGCCTTGAACTTGTTAATGGTTCCATCAGCTTTCATCTTCTTCTTGAAGATCCACTTGGATCCGATAGGTTTTGCTCCTTCAGGTAGATCAACCAACACCCAAGTGTTATTGGAGGTGATTGATTCAATTTCATTGTCTATCGCCTCCTTCCAGAAATAACATCTCTGGTCTTTATCTCCTCATCATAGGTAAGCGGATCTGCTTCCACATGATAGGTGATGAAGTCATCTCCGAAGTTCTTCGGCCTCCTCGCTCTGCTGACGGCTCAGCGAGTTCTGGTTCAATCGTTGTCTCCTCAGCAACAACTTCATCTAGGACAACTGGCTCGTTGAAGATCTCAGTCATCTTTGCACCTTCATCATTCTCTGGAATGTCCGTTAGAATAATGTTCTTGTGCCTTAAAAACTTGTCTTCAAAATATTTAGCATCACGAGATTCGATGATATGATTTGACTCAATATCAAGAAATCTCCGAGCATCACTCTCCTCGGCATACCCCAAGAAGATCGTCTTCGTACTCCTTGTCCCCATCTTCTGAATCATCAGATCTGGGAGCTTCACATAGGCCAGACACGCCCACACTCGAATGACATTCAAGTTAGGTCTGACTTTGAACCAGAGTTCATGAGGAGTTACGTCCGAAGTTGCATACGGCACTCTATTTAGAATAAAAGCGGTCGTCAATGCAGTTTCTCCCCAGTAGCATTTAGGAAGACCCGCAGTTAGCGGCATTGAGTTCATCATTTCTGTCAACGTTCTGTTCTTCCTCTCCGCTATCCGTTAGGTTGAGGAGAATACGGAGCAGTAGTCTCGTTATGATTCCATGTTCTTTGCAGAATAATGTGAATTTATGAGAGCGATACTCTCCGCCTCGATCACTTCTTAGCCTCTTGAGTTGTTGTCCAGTTTGCCGTTCAGCCTCAGTCCTGAACTCCTTGAACTTCTCGAACGCTTCGTCTTTAGACTTGAGCAAGTAGACGAACGCGTACTTTGAGAAGTCATCGATAAAGGTTATGAATATTTCATCCCGACTTTTGTAGAGAATTGCTTGAACTCACAAATATCGGAGTGCAACTCCAGAAGATCTGTGCTTCGATTGTGTGACGTCCCAGAACCAGAATACTGGAGAGCGGGGGCGCACATAGCCAGCTACGTATATCGAAGTGCAACCCACCTCGCTATACAGTCACGGCTGTCTAGATACATAAGGGTTTAACTACAAGCCAACAGTCTCCTATTGTCACGACCGCACCCTAGAGTTAGGGCACGAGAACGTAACAACGCCCAGCCTATGCCGCAGTGTCGGCGGTAGAACGCTGTCCTAGGTCTCAATGCATCTAACAGTATAAGACTAAACAGTTTATACCCCGAATGGGGGTGACATAGCATAATGTAAACTCAATCACATCTAAGGTAGAGCTAAAGGAAGATAGATAAAACATGAAATCGAAAAGAGATACAACAGATAGAAGTCTAAGTGTCTAAGATACAAACTCAGAATACATCTCAAAACCCAATACAGTAATCCATAAATACAACTCAAGATGACTGAAAATAAACTAAGCAAAAACCCTAGCTATCTATGCAACCTCTACTGTCTCCTCTAGGCTAGCAGGCAACCTCCAGGCTATCTGTAAAATTTATCAACAGGTCCAGTCAGGACTGGAGCGAGCACAAAACATCTCACGCAGTTCATAACGAGTTAGGAAATATAAAGCATGCAATAGAGTAAAGTACATAAAACGTTGAAAGAAGAAGATATATAAAAAACGTAGAGATTTGATAACAGGAAATATCTAAATATGATAAGTAAGACTGTCAGGAACATGTGATTTAGAGCACAATATGGTTATGTAAACGGGCTAGGTTATACAATAAAATGGGACTCCTTTGTACGTGGGTGTACAGTGGACATATACAATTTTTTATACAATACGATTGATCACATAACCATTTCTACCCCTCCCCAATCAATACATAAGGATCCAATTCAGTTACGTTACCTTATACAATGACTTGTACAATGGCTTGTACAATGGCTTGTACAATGACTTGTACAATGGCTTGTACAATGGCTCAATGTGATACTGAGAGTACAATATGCACAATGAGTGTACAATGATAAGGGTATTCAATAAATACAACATGTAAGTGAAACGCACATCACAATATATACTTAGTGAATACAAGAAGATAACATCTCAGAAGAAGATTCATATAGTACCAATCCGTGATAATGAATCGTGTCAGCATCAAGTACAGTAATCTAGAGCAAGAATGTAATCCATACAAGTATGAAACGGTCAGAGAATGTACTCGCCTGATAGCCTGAGTGTCTGAAGAGAATATACTGTCCGAGGAGTGGTGTCTGTCTCCTATAGAACAGCACAAGTCACAACATGTCCAGAAGGGTAATATAAAATATTACAATACATTCTACATGAATCTAGGTCAAACTAGGCCAAAGTCAACCCTTGGTCACTCTGGTCAACTGCACTAGTCAAACTAGGTCAAACTAGGTCATGTCCTAACCCAGTAAGTTACTAGGCCTAACCAAGACTATCCTAGCAAGCACACATCAATACAAGGCTATACAAGCCAACATACACCCAACTCTATATAGCATGCAATTATTCAATACTCAAATAGGCAAGAATTCACATTGGATATACGCTAGGTAATCTATTACTTTAAGCTATATATGTCTACACATATAACATATACATATATTGGTATTCAATATTAGGTCTATAATCTGGCATTTCAAATGGTTATATAAACTTATATATTACAACACATATGCTAACATATATATAATTACTACATAGCTAAGTTAACTATATCATAATACTTATTTAAGAGGCTATGTGTGTGTATGTGAACATGGCAAAGGGTGAGTGAGGGTTAAATGGGCATACATAGTGTATACATATCAAGGAGTGTCAAAGTGGAAGTGAACAATGTGTCAAGTGTGATAGTGTCAACATAGTGTAAGGGGTCATGAGGTAATATATGATTTGTGTTAACATAGAACATTACATACATTAACTTGTATATGCATACATTACATCTATTATTACATTACATTCATGCTTGCTTCATCATCATTCTTTCTCTTGCACTACTATATGCACCATACATTACATACTATGGAACCTAATATTCATACAAGCCATACTATACATGCTTACATTAGATAGGATACTTATACCTCATACATCATTTATTTAACCATTTACTCATGCTTGCATTCTTTATTTAGTCACATAATGTATACATTAACATGGGTTAAAATCAAATAGAACATTATATTACACATAAGGGTGCACAAAATGCATATGCCGAATAGTAACTCCTACTAATAATCAATACTGTACCAACTCAGCATGAATTAAATTCTAGAATTAAAGTACGTTATAGATCTATGTGTTAGCTTTCCGAAACTTCAAACGGATCGCGTTTTTGTTTCTGGAAACTCCCGGAATCGCGAAAACACCGAGAACGCGTTTGTCTTTCGTACAGCTGACACTCAAATTTCTCCAGAAAGTTACAGAAAGAATTAGGCCTATTAATACATGTTTTTGGAAATCTAACTTCAATACGCTTCTTTTAAAAAAAACGGGAGATTAAATCGAGCTTTGAGCTAGAAGTTATGACATTTGTAAGTTAGGGCTGAAATTAAAAACGTGGATAAAAATTATGACGGATTTAGATAGTTTGAGCCAAAAGAATACACTATATATAATATCCACAACAATAATAGCAATAATATAAGGAACCACACTCACAAACTTGATTATAATCATCATGAACCATTTATTACATATAAAATAGATACACTCTCATTACAATATATTATATATATATATATATATATAGATATATATATAATTATATATATATATATAATCTATATGTAACATGAACCATCCACAACAAAGGACACTCCTATGACCCCAAATGGACACAAAATGGACACAATGGAGATACAACCGGGGATCATTCCTATGGGTTTAAAATAGACCTATATGCATGAGGAAATGAAAAGGAGAAGGGATTTATACCTCCCGGTAGATCGAATCGAAGAAAAGCCTTCCCGGAACGACACCGACACGTAGAGATTCCAAAAGGACACGAACGAGCTCCGAATCCTCCCAAACTTGGGTAGCTTCCTCCTTGGCTAGAATGGAGAAGGAAAGAAGAAGATTTGGTGGCGAATGGAAGGATTTGGTGGAGAAATTGCTAGGGATTGCTCTCTAGGAATTTGGGGAAGAACAGAGAGAGAGTGGATGAGAATAATGAATGAACTTGAGCCTATCCTCTCCAAAGTGGCTGATCATATAGGCTATTTGTCCTATTATGGTAAGGTCCAAAATGCCCCACTAACCTATTCTATGAGTATTAGGAAAGGGCTAATTTGTTGGGGCTAAATTAGTCATTCTAAAGTCTCTAATCACACTAACCTTATCCATAATATTAGTCTAACCTCTAACTAAAATATTTCTATCATGTGGACTAAAATTAATATTATGGGGCCATGCCTAACTAGTGTGGGTCCACTAGAGTCAACTACCCCCGGGTCCCGTTTCAAGTCGGATTGAGTTGAAATTCGAACCCGACTCAAATAACCCCAAATATATCATAAATAAAAAATAACATCAAACTAATTCAAAGAGGTCAAATGCAAAATATCCTTAGGCTAAAAATGACATTAAATATCATAATCACATGGTTAGCTCTAGGTCAAACAGTCTCTAGGGTTCACTAGCAAACGTCAAAACCACAAGTCATTGATTTAAATAATTTAAAAATAGTTTAAAATTACCAAAAATTATATCATAATTAAATATCATTATTAAAATAATTATAAACACGAAATTTCAAAATTACCCTCATTTGGAAAACTGGGTGCTACAACTCTACCCACCTTAGAAAAATTTCGTCCTCGAAATTAAAACGTCCATACTCCCTCTAGGTCAAACCCCCCAACATCAAAGTCCCATAACTTAAACAAATCATACCATCAAAAGGACGGCATACAGGGTCATGGCATACGGTGACAGTGAAGTCTCATCTAGGTATACTAGTCATGCTAATCAAATCGGTTATAGGGTATCAAAACACACAAGCAATCCAGTGCTAAACGAGAAAAGATACAAAAATTCAAATCATCAAAACTGTAAGACAGTCTACCATCCTATGTGAAAACTGGTACTCATCAAAAAAATAAAGAAAGGTAACCACCAATCATCTAAAAGGGGTACTATCCCAAGAAAATAAAAATCACAAGTTTAATTAACGAAAGTCGATTACATTGAAATCCAATCACAAATATAGAGAGAGAGACGCTAGAGAGGAAAAAGCTAGCATTATGTGTATGGGGACATGTTCATATGGTAGATAGTAGGCATGGTGTACGTGAATATACATGAAAGTGTATATGAGGATTGTGTTTCAATTCAACGGCTATCAAGTTACACTAATCATGGCATATTGGTTAAAGAATCTACCATACACAACTTATTTAATCATAACATGCATAGCTAAATATATATCTATATATATTATATCTATTAATATATATATATTATATATATATATTATATATATATCTATATATATATATATATATTTAAAGGTAGAGACTTAGTTATGTATTATATATATTATAACATGTATGCCTAAGCTCTATATATTTCTAGATACAATCATAACATAGAGGGGAAGGGTTTGGTTAAAGACAGTATAACTATGTTAGAGTGTGTGTGTGTCCTTGTACAGGGTTATAACTTAGTATGAAAGGTTAAACCAGTTTTAGTTCAACGTTTACATATAAAATCTGAAAACAAGCTAACATTTAAACCAGTGCAATATTAACTAATACATTTCAAATTTAGGGGTTGAAACATCACGACTAATCTCAATGCTCCCAATACATCCTAACTGATATAAATGAAAACCCTAACATATTACCAATACATTTATCTACGCATACAGTTCGATATTACATGTTAAATATGAAATTTAACTAAACATGGAAATCAATGTAAAAATGTTAACATGTAACTAGTTTTCAAGATTTTGGAGAAATTTGAACATTAAAACCACTCAATGTTTATCACAAACTAACATGTAAGAATATGAAACCTAACTTATATCCCTACATACAACAATGTACACAGCTTTAAATATTATACTAAAGAAATAAAACAAAATTAAAACTAAACATTTGGAATTCAGTATTAAGGGTTAATAGCACACAGTCTCTATTTTTCAAATTTACACACAAAACTCAACCAAATTTTTTTTTGAATGACTGAACAAAAGTAGAGAAAACCATGTTCAAAAAATTAAGGTGCAATCTGATAATCATATGCGTCTATCCAAAATCATGGTACTCTAAATTTCGTCATACTAGTAAACAAGGCTACGAATCACAGAGCCCTTGACTTATGCACATATCTCTAGAATCATGGTATTTAACATTTTGTGGTGCGCTAGCTTGGCTGCAAAAACCTTAAATTCCCACACCCGAAATATATCCAGAGTCAGACTATATGTCCTCACCATGCTGGCTAATACGACTATAGAAGACTAGATTCCAACATAGATGACCTAGCCCATATAATTTATCTTGCCAAAAATTAAATTAAATCAACAATGAATACCCAAAAATCAAATCAATTATCAACGAACACCAAAATTCAAAAATGAATAAAAATCCATCAAAATATAAACTCGGATGCAATAATCAAAATTCAATTCGACAATCATCCATCAAAATCAATAAATACAACTCGATTCAACAATAATCTATAAAATCAAGTTTAACAACAGAAAGTAAGATAATTAAATTAAGGGAAGAAGAGTTTTCAAATCGAAGTTAAAATAAGATTCTCAAGGGTCGTCCCAGGAATCTCTCAAGGGATCCTAACTGTGATTGAGTACCTTCAAAAATATATCCTAATCCTACTGCAGGCTGTAGTGGTACTCAAGTTCGAATACCACTACATAAACTCGACCTGCATGGCCACCACTAAAAAAGTGTCACGACCCCACCCTAGAGTTGGGCACGAGAACGTAACAACGCCCAGCTACGCCGCAGTGCGGGGGTTAGTGTAGGTTTTTAGAACGCTTTGTCCTAGGTCTCAATGCATCTAACAGAGATAAGACTAAACAGTTGTACTCCCGAATGGGGGTGACATAGCATAATGTAAACTCAATCACATCTAAGGTAGAGCATAAAGGAAGATAGTAAAACATGAAATCGAAAAGAGATACAACAGATAGAAGTCTAAGTGTCTAAGATACAACTCAGAATACATCTCAAAACCCAAATACAGTAATCCATAAATACAACTCAAGATGACTGAACTATAAGCAAAAACCCTAGTATTATGCAACCCTACATCTCCTAGGCTAGCAGGCAACCTCCAGGCTATCTGTAAAATTTATCAACAGGTCCAGTCAGGACTGGAGCGAGCACAAAATACTCACGCAGTTCATAACGAGTTAGGAAATATAAAGCATGCAATAGAGTAAAGTACATGAAACGCTGAAAGAGAGATATATAAAAAACAGTAGAGATTTGATAACAGGAAATATCTAAATATGATAAGTAAGACTGTGGAACATATGATTTAGAGCACATATGGTTATGTAAACGGGTTAGGTATACAATAAAATGGGACTCCTTTGTACGTGGGTGTACAATAACATATATAATTCTTATACATATGATGATCACATAACCATTTTACTCCCCCTCCCAATCAATACACAAGGATCCAATTAGTTATTACCTTATACAATGACTGTACAATGGCTTGTACAATGGCTTGTACAATGGCTTGTACAAGACTTGTACAAGGGCTTGTATAATGGCTCAATGTGATACTGCGAGTACATAGCACAATGAGTGTACAATGATAGGGTATTCAATAAATACAACATGTAAGTGAAACGCACATCACAATATTACTTAGTGAATACAAGGAGATAACGTCTCAGAAGAAGATCCATAGTACCAATCGTGATAATAAATCGTGTCAGCATCAAGTACAGTAATCTAGAGCAAGAATGTAAAGCCACAAGTATGAAACGGTCAGAGAGTACTCGCCTGATAGCCTGAGTGTTGAAGAGAATTACTGTCCGATGAGTGGTGTCTGTCTCTATAGAACAACACAAGTCACAACTGTCAGAAGGGTAATATAAAGCATTACAATGATTTACATGAATCTAGGTCAACTAGGCCAAAGTCAACCCTTGGTTAACTCTGGTCAACTGCACTAGTCAAACTAGGTCAAACTAGGTCATGTCCTAACCCAGTAAGTCTTATAGGCCTAACCAAGATCTAGCAAGCAACACTAATACAAGGACTATACAAGCCAACATACACCACAATCTATATAGCATGCAATTATCAATACTCAAATAGGCAAGACATTCATGGATATTATGCTAGGTAACTATACTTTAAGCTATATGTCTACACATATATAACATACATATTTGGTATTCAACATTAGGTATAATCATGGCATTTCAAATGGTTATATAAACTTATATGTTACAACACAATATGCTAACATTATATAATTATACTAGCATAGCAGTTAACTATATCAAATACTTATTTAGAAGGCTATGTGTGGGTATGTGAAACATGGCAAAGGGTCAAGTGAGGGTTAAATGGGCATACATAGTGTATACATATCAAGGAGTGTCAAGTGGAAGGAAAGTGAACAAATGTGTCAAGTGGTGATAGTGTCAACATAGTGTAAGGGGTACATGAGGTAATATATGATTTGTGTTAACATAGAACATTACATCACATTAAATTGTTATTGCATACATCTATATTACATTACAT
>JANAVB010032266.1:0-34347 GCA_029216955.1 Iris pallida
TTGAAAACACAGGTGTAGGCAACTCTAGAGGGGGGTGAATAGAGTTTGTGTCGATAATCACCAAATAAAAATTAACTCTATATCACCACCACAAATAACTATCAAGATAGTAAATAAATCAGAAGAAAATGCGGAAGTAAATAAAGATCAGAAGAGCATACGCAAACACAGCAGTTTTAACCTGGTTTCCCTCGTGGAGGACTAGTCCAGGCCTGAGAACTCTAGCTCAGGATTCAAATCCACTATTTGTGAAATAGTAGTTTACAACCCGTGCCTTTTCTTCAGAAGAGCACGTCAACTTCTTACAGAGGATCGCAGTGGCGATTTGCTTGGATTTTTCCAAGCGACTTGGAATTGTCCAAGTGACTTTTCTTTTCAACTCTTGCACAAAACTTCTAGCTGAATCGCACTTGAGCACCTTGGGGCTTAGGAAGTTTTGTGGCTAGTAGATTGGAAGAGTAAGGCTCTTGACTATATAGGCTATGTAAGAGAAGAAGAATAGAAGAGTGGATGGTTTCAAATGAGAGAAACCAAGGCCTATTTATAGGGTTCGGGACAAGCAGAATTCGGCCAGAATTCTGTCCTCAAGATTCAAAAATATGGCCGTTGGACAGCTAGCAGCAAGCAGGCCCTAAAAATCAGTTCCTGAAAATCAGGAGACAGAGTTCGGCCCGAACTCTGTGTGGAGGCAGAGTTCGGCCCGAACTCTGTCTCCAGAAGACAGAATTGGTCCATTGGCTTTTGGGCTTTGTGGAGCTTGGGCTTGGTTTAGGAATTGGTCTGTTTGTATGGTAGAGCTTGGAGAGATATGTCTAGGGGTTGAGATGACTCAGTGCGACTCAACGTACACATTCTCCTAGACTCAATAAATTGAAGATTACAGATATGGAACAAACAGGAAAACCAAGAGCCCTTTGATGATGCCTTTCTTCTGATATTTGAGCAGCCCTGAAGACGCCTTTTTCCTTGACAGCAAGCGGAACCCCCGATGCGAGGCCCCGGATAGGTCGCTAGGCGGTTCGGAGAAATCCCTTTATATGACGCCGTCTTTGGTCCAACATTAATTCTTCATTGCCTATGTCCTGTTTGATCATGTTAGATCATGCTTACTGCATGTCTACAAATACATGTTAGGCCAGCAAAATATGTTACAGTATGATACAAGCATAGCAATACAATATAGGACAATTAGGACATTGCTAAGTTTAAGTAGCAACATGATAGTGAGTATATGAATATTAGTGACATTATTATGTTAAACTTAACTGATTAGCCATATTCAAAAATACGATGTAATCTTTGGGCTTACAATCTCCCCTTTTTTGATTATGGCAAATCGGTTAAGTTTAAGACAGATATGATAGATGCATATATCACTAATAAACACATACTACGAGAAGATAGTGTGCTAACTTAAACTTATTTCTCCCCCTTTGACATGATCAAAAAATAAGCTCCCCCATATTAAGAGATAAAATGAACTTAAGCATAAGAAAAGGAGGAAGGCATAGACAATCATGATCAAGATATACTAAAAGAGGAACAATGGAAGAAGTGTGTAAAGATAAGTATAGAAACTCCATACCAAAATGTAGAGTGCCAAATAGAAAACAGCTTGTCAAAACACAAATATTTGGTAAAACTAAAAGAATTTGAAAATAATCAATAGATAGTTTACCAACATAAAATCCAAAAGAGACATCCAAAAACATAGTATAATATGAAATATTTCTCTAGTTTTGCAAGAGAATTAAAAAATTTAGTCAAAAATCATAGGGATTAGATAACTGCAAAAAAATAGATATCAAAGAAGAAAGATACCAATGAAACTAAAGAAGAAAGATACCAATTGAAATATTGAAATATACAAACTTGATATCAATTGAAATATGTAAACTTGAAACATTGATCAATGAAACTATGATAGCACAATTGTCCACAGATAAATAGTGAAACAAAATCAAGGAATGATCAAAGTAAAATATAGCAATTGAAATAAATAAACTTGAAACATTGATCAATAAAACTATGATAGCACAATTGTCCACAGATAAATTATGGAACAAAGTAAACGAATGATCAATGTACAATAAGGCAATTGATATAAAATAATCTCATTATTTACAAATCTATTTGATTATCCAAAATTCATGCATTTGAACTCAATTACCTTATCATGCTTTATGAATACTCTTTAAAATAAACATGAAGGTAAAGGAGAAAAATATTTGAGAAGGAGAAATTCAATCGACTTAAATGCTCCCCCTCAAACGTTTACCAGTATAGATAAAATCATGAATTTTGGGTAAGTCCTCAACAAGGAAAGCAAAATCAATTAAACATACAAAAAGTGCCAAATCATAGAAAGCCATATCAAAGAAAGCACAATAGTCATCAAGATAAAATACGAAAGTAAATATTAACGAGATGACTCATATCAAAGAAATATGATGAAAACAATTGCATAAACTCTCAATAACAGTATCATGACCTCAATCACTAAGATATAAATAATGATAAAAATATGGGTCAATGATGAACTAGGTATACGACATATTAAAGGGTATGAATGAATTGAACCAATTTATTTGCTCCCCCTTAAAATATGCGTATCTAGTTCCAAAGCACTTATAGCATAAATAAAATGATAACTTCAAGATCTAGGAGTAAATCAACTATTGATTTTTTCCCCCTTGCTCAATGCTTATAAGGCTATAAAGACGACATAAAACAAATAATGTCATCTTTAGGAGAGATATCCAATAAAATAGTCACTAAAGATGAACGATCAAAATAATATCTCAATTTAGCACATGTAATCAAAAGACGACATACACTAACCTATATAGAAGAATATCATATTGAAATATGACAGATCAATGCATGTTATCTTTTGAGAAGAAGATCATCATGAAAAGAGATAAGGTCCATTAGAAAAATATTATTATGATCAAGAATAATAAGGACCATTAGAAAAATATCATCATGAAAAGGAATAATAAGGTCCATTAGAAAAATATCATTATGAAAAGGAATAATAAGGTCCATTAGAAAAATATCATCATGAAAAGGAATAATAAGGTCCATTAGAAAAATATAATCATGAAAAGGAATAATAAGGTCCATTAAAAACAATCATGATGAGAATCACAATATAGCTCAAAAGATAAAAATACAACTAAAGAAAAATGTCATCATGAATAAAGTCAATTAAATCAATCATGAAGAAAGTCAATTAAATCAATCATGAGGAAAGTCAAAATATAGCTCAGAAATAATAAAGCTCAAATATCATGTCCATGATTATCTAATTAAGAAATGATCAACCAACTTATTGCTTTACAAGGACTATGCATGTTTTACCACATATGTACCCATCAACGGGTAATAATCCAACCTTGCTAATACTAAATGAGAAACCAATGAAGTTCAAATAGCAAAGAACATATGTGATAATCCATGAGTAGTCAAAGTAGAGTAATAAATTAACTTGATAACCACATAATTAGATAATATAGGACTAGTCAATCATTAGGAACATTCATAAAGTAAACCAATAAATAATTATGATCCGTCATAAATCACATCAAAACAAACCATATAAATAAACCAATGGAGAATATAGAAAAGAGTCAATCTTATTTAAATTATTACAGATTTAATCTAAAGAGATGTAATCTGATAGTATGATAAAATCATGACTACAAAAGATGAGAGAAGTTTAAAAGATGCTTATCAGTGACTAGTATGGAAGGAAGTTAAAGTGATGAATCACAAATCTCAACGAAAACAAGATTAAAATAAAGAAATTTGTTAAACTAGTTTTAGAGACCAAACATATGCATCTAAAATAGAATACAAATCTCATCAAGCAAATTCATAAATCTTGTTTTTGTAAACTAGCATATCACATATAGATTGAAATTCAAGAAGATAGCTAGATGAGTGAAAGTGAACAAAAATTATGTAGCTTAATAAATACATCGTAAATAAGCAAGCTACATAACTAATTAAGATTAATGAGGTAGGCCATTAACAAGATAAATATGCTCATTAAATCTTAAGTCACTAACACAAAAAAAATACATGCTTAAGCATAGAGTTCGCAATAAGGATAATACATTTTGAATGATCAAAATGATTTATATACTCTTTGCTAAGCAAGGATGAGAGTATAAAATAGCAAATAAATGAATTAGACTCTCATCAAGTAAAAGACAAAAGAGATGTTCATGAAAACACAATAGAGCAAATCTCTTTGACAAATATTGAGATTAACCCAAGATAATGAAATAATAGAATGATCTAGAGAATCCAAAAATATTATAGCCATTTTGAAATAAGTGTATTCTCTAGAAATGGAAAATCTCAATGTAGAAGTTTAACCCATAGTAGCTAAAGACATGAGAAGTATGATATATCAATTACATGTATTCTCATGTGCTACAAAACATCATTGGGCAATAATAATAAAATATTTATAGCTCAAAATATAGGGCTAGATATGATGAAGTATTCTGGAACTTAGGGGTGGATCCAGAACTAGATAATGGTTGCATATAGACCTTAATAAATCTTCAGTCTATAAAGTATTGATCACTTTGGGTTAGCTGTAGGGGCCGGTTCCCAGCTAGCGGTAGTCCGAAGGCTAGTGCATCGTGTCGCTTCAGGCTATTTACACCTGTAGGACAGAAGGACCCTTTCGACTTGTTCCCAAAATGTTCTTTACATTTAAGAACTTAGATTTAAAAGAATATATGCAGTATCATCAAACAACATCAAAATCCAAAAATTCTAAGTATAAGAAAGGTAAATACCCAAATAACAATCAAAGAATGATCATAAAAATTTGCTAAGGGTATTTTCAAAACAAATATTTTCATAATACACTTTATGAAAATAAATATATAGAAGATTCATATTCAAAATAAGTATGATGATCTCAACAAGTAAGGTAAAGCACAAAACCAAGCAATTCTTGAAAGAGCTTCCATAAAAGTCATGAACAAGACACTAATAAACATTTTCTCTCAATATTCCAACTTAAAGGCATTTAAATAAATAAATATCAACATTTGGAATCAATAATGGCCATTGGATCTATAATTTGATCAACGGCTGAGGCTGTTTCCGGTTCTGGAACAGCCAGGCCGAATTCGGCCCGAACTCTGGTACGGGCAGAGTTCGGCCCGGATTCCGGATTCTGGTGACAGAACTGGAATCAGGCTGAAAATTGGTTAAGCGAAAAAGATCAAAATAAGAGTAAAAGACATGTATCCATAAAGTCAACAAATAAAAGTCAATAAGATATCATCAAAAAGAAGACTTTAAGGAATAAGCTAGTTGATTCAAGTAGAGATAACACAAATTTGGTCAAAAGAATCAATAGCTAAAGTATGAGGTAAGCACAAGTATGAATAGATACTCATCAAAATAATATGAAACTTGAGCTTAACTCATATGCCCACATAAAGATATTTATACAAAAAAATAGATATCAATATAATAAATACATGATCTACATGTAAATGAAGAATTAATGAATATAGTCATGTATCCATTATGAATGTTTGAAAAACTATCACAAATTCAAAAGCACGTATAAATAGACTTTATTAGGCAAAGACATAATTGATTCTCAAGAGGATAATCAAAATAAAATATGAGAATCAATAATGAATATATTATGCAAGCACAAGATTAAAATAGAAGTATAAGTATATACTTATCAAGTGATAAAAAGCTTGTGCTAAACACATATATTCACAAAAACCAATGATATATTAAATACAAATCGGCAAGAAGTAACTATCTCAAAACATTAAAAAATGAAGAGATAAAATCATATTAACTCAAATCAAAACCAAGGTCATATGGACTAGAGTGATATGCATGCTTTGTAAATAAGGATTAAGAATACCGAGCATGCATATATAAATGTATCACACTACTAGAAAATGAGTGATAAACTACATAGTGTGAACTAATCATATAAAGCTATGTAACTAGTCATGCTATATAAAAGAAATAGAAAGAAAATCAACTAAGCATGCTAGTATTATATCTCACATTAATTTATATAATAAGCAACTAAAAGATATCAATGTGAGCTAGTAGCAAGACATCAAAAGAAACATGCTAGATTCAACAAATATAAACCATTTAAAGAGACTCGTTTAGCATGTTACCAAAGTGGCTCTAGTGGCCACACTTGTGTTGGTGAAATTGCTTATAAGATGACCTTTGAGCTTTGCAACCACCAACACACTTCCTCGGTGCTATGTCCCGATACAAGAAGCTCCACCTACAACATTAGGCGAAGACTTTGGTATCCAAATAAACTTGGATCCACATTTGTTAGCTTTAGGGACCCATATACTATTTACTCTAGCATTGGTAGAAAAACTCCTACGAATAGGACAAGTTACACTCATGTGTCCAATACGAGAGCAATAGAAGCACCTAATACTAGTGTGTGCACATGTATCGGAATGAGCATGATTATGAACATGTGACATACTAGAATGATGAATATTTCTAGAGTGAGCATGCATGGATTTGGTCTTAAGACTATCATGTTCTAATAGCAAATTATTATGCATACAAGTAAGAGAATCACTATGCATGGATTTGGTCTTAAGAATATCATGTTCTAATAGCAAATTATTATGCAAACAAGTAAGAGAATCAAATTTAGCATTTAAAGCATAATTCTCTTTTTCAAATAAAGCAATTCTAGAAATAAAATTATCATTTTATTTCTTTAAAGAGTCAATAGAAGAATCATGCAAATGATTTAGCTCATGTGCTTGCTTCTTAAGATCTTCTATTGATGAGAAAAGAGATTTGATTTTCAAAATTAAAGAATCATTCAAACTCTTTAAAGAAACACAAGATGAGTTTTGAGAATCAAGTCTAAATAATAAATCAATGTTTTTATTTCTCAAAGACTCATTAGATTCTTCTAAATGAATAACCTTTTCTACAAGTTCTTCATTTGTAGAATGAAAAGCCTTTGCAAACTTCAAGGATTGGTTAGCCACGGCTTTCCACTTAGAGCACTTATTGCATTTAGAAGAAACATGATTGTCTATGCTACTAGAAGTAAAACCCTCTTCATCGGAGGAGGAAGAATACGATGCCATACACAAATAAACAAAGATCTACTCTAAGGATGTTAAGCCTTACAATAGAGACCTTGCTCTGATACCAATTGAAAACACAGGTGTAGGCAACTCTAGAGGGGGGTGAATAGAGTTTGTGTCGATAATCACCAAATAAAAATTAACTCTATATCACCACCACAAAATAACTATCAAGATAGTAAATAAATCAGAAGGAAATACGAAAGTAAATAAAGATCAGAAGAGCATACGCAAACACAGCAGTTTTGACCTGGTTTCCCTCGTGGAGGACTAGTCCAGGCCTGAGAACTCTAGCTCAGGATTCAAATCCACTATTTGTGAAATAGTAGTTTACAACCCGTGTCTTTTCTTCAGAAGAGCGCGTCAACTTCTTACAGAGGATCGCAGTGGCGATTTGCTTGGATTTTTCCAAGCGACTTGGAATTGTCCAAGTGACTTTTCTTTTCAACTCTTGCACAAAAACTTCTAGCTGAATCGCACTTGAGCACCTTGGGGCTTAGGAAGTTTTGTGGCTAGTAGATTGGAAGAGTAAGGCTCTTGACTATATATGCTATGTAAGAGAAGAAGAATAGAAGAGTGGATGGTTTCAAATGAGAGAAACCAAGGCCTATTTATAGGGTTCGGGACAAGCAGAATTCGGCCAGAATTCTGTCCTCAAGATTCAAAAATATGGCCGTTGGACAGCTAGCAGCAAGCAGGCCCTAAAAATCAGTTCCTGAAAATCAGGAGACAGAGTTCGGCCCGAACTCTGTGTGGAGGCAGAGTTCGGCCCGAACTCTGTCTCCAGAAGACAGAATTGGTCCATTGGCTTTTGGGCTTTGTGGAGCTTGGGCTTGGTTCAGGAATTGGTCTGTTTGTATGGTAGAGCTTGGAGAGATATGTCTAGGGGTTGAGATGACTCAGTGCGACTCAACGTACACATTCTCCTAGACTCAATAAATTGAAGATTACAGATATGGAACAAACAGGAAAACCAAGAGCCCTTTGATGATGCCTTTCTTCTGATATTTGAGCAGCCCTGAAGACGCCTTTTTCCTTGACAGCAAGCGGAACCCCCGATGCGAGGCCCCGGATAGGTCGCTAGGCGGTTCGGAGAAATCCCTTTATATGACGCCGTCTTTGGTCCAACATTAATTCTTCATTGCCTATGTCCTGTTTGATCATGTTAGATCATGCTTACAGAATGTCTACAAATAAATGTTAGGCCAGCAAAATATGTTACAGTATGATACAAGCATAGCAATACAATATAGGACAATTAGGACATTGCTAAGTTTAAGTAGCAACATGATAGTGAGTATATGAATATTAGTGACATCATTATGTTAAACTTAACTGATTAGCCATATTCAAAAACACGATGTAATCTTTGGGCCAACACTTGTGGCATAATTCTAGGCACCTAAAGAACTTGGTTGTTCAAGTCGAACGCATGCGTGACACGTTCCCTCGAGGCAAGGCTTGTCGCAGCCTTTGTTCATCAAGTTGTTGTACGAATAAGTTAGGCAAAGTTATGTTGGTCTATCAAAGCCATTTCTAGCACTATTTCACTCTTTCTGCGGTTGTCAAGTCACATAGTCCCACGATCTTAAGGCTCATCATATAAGTATGTGACTTGAACGATAGCATCGCCTAGAGAATAAGGTCTATCTATGGCACGAGTCACAGTTGGGTTAAGGATAAGCATGCCACGGACAAAGAAACACGTTACATTCAAGTTAAGATGTAAAACTACTTAGTAGTCGTTCCTTGGGTTCAAAAGCACGCGACTGGTTGTCGCCGAGATCGGTCCCGCTACATGGGAGTCTCGATAAGGAAGTCATGAGATCGGTCCCGCTACTTGGGAGTCTCGATAAGGATCGAAGTACACAAGATCGGTCCCGCTACTTGGGAGTGTCGAAAAGGAATATACACGAGATCGGTTCCGCTATTTGGGAGTCTCGATAAGTAAGTACATGAGATCGGTCCTACTACTTGGGAGTCTCGATAGAAAGTTAGAAAGCATGGTCATGATTAAAGAAGGACTTGGTAGATCAAATTAAGGCTTACATGGTCATTGGACAACTTATATGCAAGGTAAATTCCTCGGACGATCCCGGGGCGCCGGGTTCGTGTCGGCCTAGAAGGAATTACAGATATTGTACGGCCTTCATCAACGGTATGACTCGATTGAAGTAAACTGTTACAATATAGGCTGCGGGTCATTCGGTGGAAGCTCGAACACGAACGGTCACCGTATGTAAGGATCCAGGATAACTTGACATTGCTAGTGACCACTCATATAGATGTGTCTACATAAGAGCGACTATTCGCGTGTATGCCTTTGGATTGCATCGAGTACTAGCAAGATACGTGTTGGGTTAACAAGGTATACTTATAGCAAGTGCTAACCTTGAATCGGTACGGGTTAGGTGTGCTCGGTTGTAACACCATTATGGAGCCTAAGATTTGGCTATAGCATGGACACGTGCTTCGACATGAATGTGGCATCGACATCGAGTCATCTCGAGTTAAGTCAGGAAGGGCCATAAGGCAAGTTTCTTAAGTCTGGTTGACCTTTGGATGGCACGACCTCGACCTTAAGGAACGATCAAGTCTATTGGCACGACCAGCACGAGTCGTCCCTTGACGTCATTGGCACGAGAATGGTCTAGAGGCATATAAAACAAGTGAAAGTCTTGGCACGTTCAAGTTTGCATAAGTTTCTACTTAGCGAGGCACTGCCTCGAATATATATTATAGCCATAAATAGAGTATAGCACGACCCTGTCGTTGCGTTGCAAAGTATAGGCCAAGGCGTTTTTGTCCTAAAATTGATCCTAAGACAAGACTAGAAAGACAATCAAAAGGATTAAGCTGTACAAAGTAAATGGTCAGTTTTGTATGGGTAAGCGAGGAGCTCACTCCACCAGTGCAGTTGAGTACTAACACCCACACAGTTTTCATGTGCAGGCACAGGTTGAAGCCCGATGGCGTAGAGCTCGCTTGGATGCGTCGAGGCATGGAGTTTTCTGGCATTTCTAGGCGTGCGACCGTATGGAGTCAAAATTTATACGGGACATAATGTATGGATATCGCTATTTCGTAGAATCTGCCACTCATCCTTTAAGCTTGGACTAAGAAATGAGAGAGAGCATAGTGACTTGTAATATGAGAGAAAAGTGAGCTTGAGAGACTTGTAATTGGCCTGGTGCCCACAATTGTAATTATTGTTCAATATCAATAAAAGAGTATTTTGCATGACTTGTGTTTTGCTTTAAATTTCTGCTGCTGATTATTCAATGTTTCTGCTTGGGACTTCTGTGTGATGACCCCCGTCGCTTAGCCTGTAATCGGCCGTTATGGACCTGCCTTATGTGAGTACAATCTAGGCTCACGCGGCATCACGCCTTAGTGAGGACGATCGCTCCTACGGGAGCAGGTCGTGACATAATGGTATCAGAGCCCGGCTTTACGTCCTTCAACTTCAAGTCAAATCTCTCAGTTCTAAAAGCTCGTCGTTGATAAAGAAGTGTACGCCATCTCTCAAATGTCCCATGGCATGTCCATACAATAACTCTAAATATTTTACAAAATTGCATAAAAAAATTTGGTTGAACAAAAGTTTAAGTAAAGAACGGTTGACTAAGTCGGGCTGGGCATATACACCAAGGATCGTTTCGACCTTAGCAAAGTCGCATGTGAGATACAAATTGTGTCGAACAAGAATGAGTTAGACTCGATTCATAGAATGTGGGATGATTATAGAAGTGCTATCGAACGATATTATCGTCGATGCGATATGGGCAAATCGTGCTTGGGTTTTGGTGGAATGGCTCGAACGAGAATTCGAAATAATCGATTGTGATTCATAACTTATTCCGAAGATTTGTTGAATGACCTTTTCCCTGAGTGGTGTATGGGATAGCCTCGGAGATGTAGATCGATTGAGGATGCGAGGTCCCAATGAGTCTATCAGCAAGCGTTGCATGCATACAAAGCCATAGATTGAGTAAGTTATAATCTTAAAGATTTTGACCAGTTGATTAAAACAAAATTAGAAAATAATGCGCATGGGATTGGAATTGCGATAAGCGCAAAATGCAAGTGATAAGGGAAATAATAGATTGAATCGAGGAAAATAATATGGATCATATGTGAAAAGATAGTACGATTGGATGATAGCGTGCATGGAAGTGATTCAGATATTTGAAAATAACTTTAAGGATTGGAATCAATATGGCTCGAAGGTTTGAGTTAGCAAGGATTGAGGCAAATTGATAAAATTTGTTGTTCGATGACTTAAGATAGTCGGATGAATGTACGTGATTTTGATTTTGAACGAATTGAACAAGTAACAGGTTTAGAAGATAGTGATCGAACTTGATCTTAAATGTCGAGGAGATTATCCAGTTCGTACGATAGCATCAGTCGCATGACTCAAAATTTGTTACAAATGAAGATTGTCAGGTTACGTATATCATCGATGGTATTGAGACGTATCAAAGATTGATATGCGATAACTCGGGGATACTCTGATTCGAGGAATGACGATCGCGCAAAATGTTATTGTTCCGATGGATGCCATGCTTAGGATTTTGATGAAATAAATTTTGGGTGAAAATGATCATGTCTTGATGGTTACGCCGATAACCATAATGTCGACGTTCTTGTCTTGCACGAGCGCCACTCCAGCCTCGCCCATGCATTACGTCTGATTTGGGGACGATCGTTCTGCGTGAGCACGGACGTGGTGATTTATGTTATAAAAACGATCGAACTCGAGAAATCTAGATGTAGCAATATGGATTGCTTTGACTTGTGGTTTTAGACGAAGGTGGATTCGAGGATTGATCGAACTTGTGATTGATGATTGAGTAAACTTGAGGATTGAGGACATCCAATCTGCTTATCGAAAATAATTAGCCTAGACTCAAAAGAAGAGTTACTCTCCGATAAGAACGATTATTCTGGGGGAGCGTTGCATGGTAATTTCATGCCGACCGTGGATAATCGAACTCGCATGGGATTAGGGCATGACATATTATTAAAAGTCAGATGACCTCGTGATCGATTACATGAATTGGGATAAATGACTTAAGGAATATGAAATAAGAATTATTGTTTAGCGATAAGTCATGTCGTAGCGTGCTTGACTTAGAAAGAATAGATAGGCAGATTGTATCGAATATGTTGAAAAGATAGACTATGCAAGTTGCTTGTTGGATGAACGATATTAATATGTCGAGGAAATGGTTGAACATAACTCAGTGTAGGATGGCTTTGTTGAATGACTCGGACCCTTGGACTAAGTGTTGCAAGTGCGAATAGGATATATATATATATATATATATATATATATATATATATATATATATATATATATATATATATATATATATATATATATGCTCGATGTTTAGAAATCTGAGTGATACGAGCTTGGGTAGAAAACCCTGTTTGATAAACCTTGGTTTGACCCTAGGATTGGCGTCGGTGTTGGCATTATTGTTGGGGGACTATGATTCCAATTCTGATATTGACTTTAGCCTTTAGAAATGGCCTACCGGTTAGGCAAAACGTCCATGTTGCAAGAGTTAGCATTGGAATGATTGATCTTGAAGATTGGTATTGATGGATAGAATTGATTCTAAAGTATGAAATACCCACTCACGAGACTCGGCTGACATGCATATATTTTAGGGATGCCTGAATATATGCATGATGCGACTCGAGTGAGAATGGCGAATTCTCTATCATGCGGCTTGGCTGAAATTCCTGTATTTCGGGGACGCCTGGGATATGTGCATGATCCAACCAAGTGATATGTTGAATTCAAGTGAGACTTGAGGAATAGAAAAGTATCGAGGATTTTGAAATCATATTTTAAAGGAAAGATTGATAGTAGTGCGAGCGTGGCACGGATTGAAGAAATGCATAGGCGGAGTGTGTACGGGAGTCCATGGATCAAAGTGCTATATAAGTAAGTACTCAGTTAGTTTCGAGGATGAAACTTTTTCTGAGTGGTGTATGATGTAGTGCCCCGTCCCACTCAGTCAATCGGAGGAATCAAAACGATGACGACGTTCGAACTTAGCCTTGCAATGGCTGCTCGAAGACCCGCTCGGTCGAGGCGACTCCTTGCTCAGGTGGGGTAGTTTCAGTGAACTTACCTTATCTTAGCCTTCACATAATAAATCACATGTTTTCAACTTGCACAAGTTAAGCTTGATAATAAAAGAGACGCATCCAAATAGCTAAGGAAATAATCCCGACAGGTCGGAATGTGTTAGAATATGGAAAAAGGTCCCACGATCTGCTTAGAAGTTTGCTCAGCGTGCTTTTAAAATGACACTCGATCATTCATCCCGTGGCTTGGGAGAAGGGAAGCTGGTTTAAGTTACCACGAAGTTAAGAACTTATCCTTAAGTTATAGGCGTCGCCCGTATGAATGCTTGATAAAGCGTACATGCTCCCATAGTCCAGGGTTTGGCATTGCCTTTCTCATCCCACGGGTTAAGTTACAGTAACGTTGTAGAGCATAGCTTATGGCGTAAGTCTAGGCACCTAAAGAACTTGGTTGTTCAAGTCTAACGCGTGCATGACACGTTCCCTTGAGGTAAGGCTTGACATAGCCTTTGCTCGTCAAGTTGTTGCATGAATAAATTAGGCAAAGTTATGTTGGTCTATCAAAAACATTTCTATTATTGTCCCGTTCTTTTTGCGGTTGTCAAGTCACATAGTCCCAAGATCTTAAGGGTCGTCATATAAGTATATGACTGGAGCGATAGCATCGCTTAGAGAACAAGGTCTGTCTAAGGCACGAGCCACAGTTGGGTTAAGGATAAGCATGCCACGGACAAAGGAACACGTTACATTCAAGATAAGCTGGAAGACTACTTAGTAGTCGTTCCCTTGGTTCAAAGGCACGCGACTGGTAGTCACCGAGATTGGTCCTACTACTTGGGAGTCTCGATATGGAAGTCATGAGATCGGTCCCGCTACTTGGGAGTCTCGATAAGGAAGTACACGAGATCGGTTCCACTACTTGGGAGTCTCGATAAGGAAGTACACAAGATCGGTCCCGCTACTTGGGAGTCTCAATAAGAAAAGTATACGAGATCTGTCCCGCTACTTAGGAGTCTCGATAAGGAAGTACACGAGATCGGTCCTGCTACTTGGGAGTCTTGATAGAAAGTTGGAAAGCATGGTCATGACTAAGGAAGGACTTGGTAGATTTAGTTGAGTCTTGCATGGTTATTGGACGAGTTAGGCGCAATGCGAATTTGACGAACGATCCTAGGGCGCCGGGTTCGTGTCAGCCTAGGAGGAATTATAGATATTGTACGACCTTCATCGATGGTATGACTCGATTTAAGTGAACCGTTATAATATAGTCTACGGGTCATTCGATGGGAGCTCGTACCTCGCACGCGAATGGTCACCGTATGTAAAGATCTAGGATAGCTTGACATTGCTAGTGACCACTTATATAGATGTGTTGGCATAAGAGCGACTATCTGTGTGTATGTCTTTGGATTGCATCGAGTACTAACAAGTTACGTATTGTGTTAACAAGGTATACTTATAGCAAGTGCTAACCTTGAATCAGTACGGGTTAGGTGTGCCCGGTTGCAACACCATTCTGGAGCCTAAGTTTTGGCTATAGCAAGGACATGTGCTTCGGCATGAATATGGCATCGTCATCGAGTCATCTCGAGTTAAGTCAGGAAGGTCCGTAAGGCAAGTTGGTTAAGTCTGGTTGCTCTTTGTGAGGCACGGCTTCGATAAGTATCGGCCGATACCGATCCGATACCAGCCGATACCCGATACTGACCGATACCGACATTATGGGTCTCTTTTTCGATCAATTTGGCAAAAAAATTGAATGAAAAAAGACAAATCAACAAGGGTTTGAATCATAATAAGATTGTAAAAGCATATAAAAGATGAAAATTGATCTACTGAATGTAAATCAATCGGTAAACGTGACTACTATTTCATTTAATTTCAAATTTACAAAGAAATAACACTGTCAATAATTAAAATTATGCCTACATGTATAAATATATTTTATAAATATTAATATTTATTAAAAATTATTTGGTTTTTGATACCAAAAAAATCTGATAATCCGATCTGAAACCGTCGATACTACCGATATTGCCGATACCGATACCCATAGGAATGGTCCGATACCGATTCCGATATTGATACTGCAAATCTTATTACATGTTTACCTAATCATTTCATACTCTGACCTTACAAGCTTAGGCCTAATTTATACCATGTCTAGAACTTTTTGGTTATATTCAGTTCAAAAAGTAGGTATTAGCACACAAGGAAAGAAGAAAAAGGTAAATAAAACCATCTTATTTACAAGTTACTGTGCAAGGTTAGATAGGAAGATTTCTCTTGCAATCAGCATTCTTCAAAACATACATTCTTATAGAAATGAGCACATGAACAGCTTAAAGACTAGCAGACCTCAGTATCGAACTTCAGACAGATCCCCATGCTGAAGAGTTCTTGGTAGAGCAGCTTTGCGCCACAAGGAACATTGATCTTCACAATGTGCTCAGACGACTCACAGAACCCCGTGTCTTTCCACCAGGGACCGGGTCGCTGGATCACATTTGCCGCCCTCGCACATGTCTAGCATATGTGCATCTGGGAGAAATCGCTGAGGTTCTTCGCAGCATTGTTGTTCTTAAATTAATCGACTCAGTTATATATAAAGATACTGCAAAAGCCTGACACGAGAAGAAAATATGATAAGTCACTGTGTTTCAGTAAAATAGATGGTAGAGCCTAGCCATATTATTATCCCTACGAAAACCTCAAACAATCTTATTCAAGAAAAAGAAAAGAAAAAAGTTACATTCAATATGTTCCATTCATAGTAGAACTAATTCAACTATGGAGTTGTAACTAAACCGAATGGGTAATGGCTGAAGTAGACCTCTTGGCCTCTGGCTTTCTGCTTTGACCTGCTGGCACATTAAGCAACTGGATACAAACTGTGCCACCTCCCGCTTCATGCCATACCATCACGTGTGCTCTCTCAGATCCGTATACATGTTGGCACCAGGATGCATAGAGTACTGAGAACGATGTGCTTCCTGAAGAACCTCCTCTCGCAACTCTCCACTAGGCACGCACAATCTAGTACCATGCCTCAACGACCCATGTCCCCTCGATGAAATTTTGATGATAGAATATTATGTTTAAACTTGCTAAAGTATCTACAAAGAGGCTTCAATTGGATTACCGAACTATAAGATAGGCAGAGAGAGTATATCTTGTTGCCTGTTACCCGAAAATAAACCTTACTAGTTAACAAATACATAACATGGTTTCAATCAACACCCTCCTTGATCATTATCTCATTATCAGTGATTTTACTTGGACAACAATGGATGGAGTTATGTCAATTTAATTTTTGGTGCGTACTCTGTATCAATTCATACAGTTGGTATTAGAGCCTCCTTCAATCATGTTGGTATAGCATTTGGAAAGGGTACTGAGTGAACTTTGTCATCCTTGAATTTAGAACAATGCACTCAGAGAAAAGAATACAAACATTACTTTTATTAAAGTGATCAATTTTAAAAAAAATATATTCCGATTTCTAAAGAAAATTATCTTAATGGTTTACACCGTTTCGTGATCATAAAATAATGAACAGGTTCTCTTAGAAATATGTTATTGGGTCCAAGGTTTGAAAAGCGCTAGGCGCTACTCGGGCGGGCACCCACCGCCTAACGCCTAGCCTGCCTAAGCGGCCATCTAGGCGGTTCAAAAAAAAATAAAAAATATGAAAAAAATACTAAAAATTGCATAAAAAATCCATAAACCCCCAAAACATGCATATCAGGCGTCGGGTGGGGGGGGCAGGGGGCGTCTAGGCGGATGCCTAGACCGGCTTTTAAACAGTGATTGGGTCTCTCAAAAAAAATTATTTGCTTATATGGTCGGTCACTTGAACATGCTATTTACCTGTGCATATAAGTTTATGTTCTACTTATACAAAATGCTTAATGTTTTCGATAGATTTGAGATAATATATAAAAGAATCCATATGCAAGTGTAATACATGTTCGGAACAAATTGGGTTGTTTTATCTATCTGATCTGATGTCATTTTATTAAAGGTATTAACACCACTTTGCCCTAGGAATGGCCTTGGCATCCTAATCATTATGATGCGTGATTTATTAACACAATCTCATAAAGTATAATAGTCACGGGACTACTCTTATTTGAATGACATCTAAGTTACAATCAACTCGTTAAATTTATTAATCGGCCCCTTAGGGAGGTAATCATTTTAATGATTTAATTGGAATAAGATAGTGATATAGACATTAAATATAAAATTTTATATGCTCATATGTGTGAGGTTATATTTAGTATTTATATTCACTAGTTTTTTAAATAAAGTTTAATGTAAGTTTTATGCATGTTAAACCTCTATCCCAAAGGTTAGGAATTAACATATGAATTTGACATCACTACAAAAAATGTCTTTTTGGGACGACACTATTACGAACACTAGTCTAAAAAGTCCTAAAAGTGTAGTTATAGGGACGGCTAAATTCTTGGTAACAAAAAGTTGTATTTTTTTTGGGACACATTATGAAAATGGATCACTATTTGGGACTAATAAAACTTTCTGTTCCAAATAATTTATATTATCGTCCTAAATAGATCGGCGGGAATGTCAAACATTTGGTAGCTAATTGCCAAATTTTAGGAGGGAACGTTTCCCTCCACATGTCACCATTGTGACCATTCGACTGGATGAACTAAATCTAGACCGTCTATCACAAAATCATTCAATCATTCTGAAGTTATTCACTATTTGATCAAAACCAACCTAAATCTCTTTCTTTCCGATCAAAAACTATGGCTGCTTCTCTCGGACCTTTGCTCTCTTTCTGACCTTTCAACCGTAGGTGCTCCGAGATCTCTCTCTCTCTCTCTCTCTCTCTCTCTCTCTATAATATATATCCCCCATTATCGCCACTCCGACCCCGAGCCAGGCCTCCGCGACCACCGCCATCAATTTTGTTAGGGTTTGATTTTATTAGGGTTTTTCTCTCTCGATCGGTTTTGCAGGAGAGATGGCGAAGGATAGTAGCAACGGGGGATGCTAGAGTGCAGCGTGTGCCACTCCAAGCTGCCGGCCCCGAGCCCCAGGGCCGTGTCCAGAGCCTACGACAGGCACAGGAGCAAGGTCTCCTCCACGAGCCGCGCCCTCAACTTCCTCCTCGTCGTCGACGACTGCGCCCTCGTCGGCTTCCAGGTGCCCCCCCCTCTCTCTCTCCCTCTCTTACTTTTCTTCCTCAATTGTCGGTTCCTCTCAATGCGTCTAAGTGTGTTCTTTCCTGCTGCAGCCTATTCCCCATCTACATGTTAAGGTGGACTGGAAGTTCAAATTTAGTCCCGTCAACGTCAACTTCTTGACGGAGGCCGCCAAAGTCCTCTTTGCAATTGCAAAGCTCCTGTTCCAGGTTCTTTTTTTGGACTCCCTCTCAAACACTGTGCTATATGAAATAAATTGAATGAAGCGGTTGGCGCGGTTAATTAGTGTATGTAATATTGATTATAAAATTATTAGATTGGTAAATATGCGATCTATGCATTTAACTAGTGTTATGGAAAGTGTGGCCTAGGTGGGGATGGCTCACTATTCACATAGGAACCTGGCCTTGGCTGGCTGGGTCAACCCTAATAAAAGGTGATGATGTGCGCCATTTATTAGGATTGTTCTTCTTCAATTTTGATAATATGCGATCTATGCATTTATTAGGATTTTCTTAGGGTTTGTCTCTTCCCTAATATCGCAAAACTTAGTGTTGGTTACCTGTTTCCAGAGATTAGTATTTTAGTATGTATTTTGTTTGTATTGTATAAAAGGTGATGATATGTATACACGAGAGCCATTACTGTGAGGAGATGGTGGGTTTTATCTCTCAGATATTGTAGCATTTTTCTTGCCCTAAAGAATAAATATCTAAATAATAGATAGCCATATAAGATCTACATTAGGCTTCCATGAATGCTTTTTTTATATTTTAAACTACTTTTGCACGGTATCATGTATCTGACCAAAATGTACCAGTTTTAGTCTTTTCGGATCAATTTCTGTAAGGATGATCCAATATGTCTTAAAATTGGTTTCATTTTGAAATATTGTTGGTTTAATAAAAACTTGCAAACTTTTATAGTAATAAGAAGGGTCCAAAACTGTATTGCGAACCTTGGACTTCAATTATGATTTTTTTTTTGGCATTTTCACTTTGCAACCATGAAGGGAGTAGAAGATAGTAATTAAGTCCCAGGCTTAATATAGTTGTGATTGGAGGGGACCTCGAGTTTGTGTCAACAAGAGATGACTGTGTCAATTAAATCTCAGTTCTAGAATCTCGGTCAACATATAAGACTATCAATTAGAGACATGGAATTGGATTCTAATGTGGACACAATATAGATCCGGTTTACTTCTTTCTTAGAAAATTTAGGATACTATATGAATACGGTTATATACACATGAGAATATATGCAATACATTAGATCTTGTTTTGGGCAGTAACTAGGTTTTAAAAAGTTTTAAAATTAAGTTTTGATTTGCCATATTGAATTTATTTCATGAAATATCATTTATGCCAATTTTCTGAACAAACGTAAAGATTTTTAGGAAAATATGTGAAAGTGGTGGTAGTGTTAGAATTTGCTTATGTAAAGACCATATAGAAGAAATTAGCCCCGACACTTTCATTTGCATATCACTTTCAACATGTTCCTTTTGCATATTTCTTCACATCATAGACCCAAGTTCAGTATCTGAAATAAAAAGAAATTTTTATGTCAAACGTGCAAAGATTTTTTTTTAATGATGTGCAAGATTGTCTGAAGAAGATAGATTATGTTATTGCAGATTCGACAAATATACAATAGAAATGGAGAGTAACGATATATAACTGCGAACAATCATTGGTCATCATGTTCTTTTTCATACTGGAGGATAAGGGTTCAAGTCGTCTAAAAGTCTCTACATAAATTGGTGATAAGGCTACGTACATCTTGACCTCCCCAGACCTTGCATTAACAGGAGCCTCATGGCACTGGACTCCCTTTACAAAGTCATTAGTTATAATATTTGTTTTGTGTTATAAGTAAATTATGAGAATCCCCATATGTGAAGTCAACAAATTAAAGTTGCAAGAAGCTGAAACAAAGTGGGAGTATCTTTCCTAAGATATGCATTATATGGTAGCTTCTTTTAGGAATCCCAATATCCTGACCCTCCCACTTGTTATGTCAAATATTGGTGGTAAGGCTACATAACTAACACACCCCCCCAAGTAACAGGATCCTCATGGCATTAGGACTCTTTTACAAACAATCATTAGTTATAATATTCATTTTGTGCTATATGTAAATTATGAGAATTTCAATATGTGACATCAACAAACTAAAATTGCAAGAAGCTCAAGTAATGAGTAACAAGTGGGAGAATCTTCCCTAAGATATGCCTTATATGTAAGGCCACTTACTCTCCCTTACACCCCACTCCCTGCACCCCCTCCTTGCGTAGTTTTTGAGCTAGTCTGGTAATGAATTCCATGGCCTTGTAATTGATCAAGGTGCTCTCTCCGTACGACAACTACCTCTTTCTGGATTATTTTAAGAATAAACTATAGATTGTAGGATTGTGGAGGATTCACCTCTTCCCTCACACAAAGAAACAACTAAATAAATGATCTTCAGTATTGCATTCAGGTTATGGATAGGGAGAATCATTCAACATTTTAGAATAATAATTAACTTAGAAGATTCGTTGACTTGAGTCACTCTCTCTTACAAAAAGAAGACTGAGTAGTAATAAACTAATAATGTTCTATTGGTGCCAATAGTTCTTATATTCATGATGATTGTGTCGGCTATTCTACTAAGATTTTGTATAAGAAGTAATAATGAGATAAGTACATTTGCTTCCGGCATTGACCCACAAACTCACAGTGTTGAGATCAACAAGTGTTTGTGTACTAATAGTGGAAATGTATGTTTGTACTGGTGTCAACAATATAACAGAAGTATAGAGGTGTAGTTTTGGGTGGTATTGCTCTTCAATGATAGGTTCCACCAAATACTAGATATAGTGACAAACATTTTCTATATAGGTCAACTGACAGGCTCAAATGATACTGGATTATGCAGCGTAAGATGACAAAATTGGGTGGATAGCAAGTAGCAACTGTTCGTAAATTGAAGCACTATATTACAGTGTGACATTTCTTTTAATCATTGGTGTACTATTTTTGAACATTAACTTGTAAATGATTATCATGCCGAACTAAAAGTTTAACATTTTCCTGTAATTTGGAGACTGTTTGATGTCATTCTATTCTGTAACTTGAAGCACTACATTACAGTGTGACATGCTTCTTTTAATAATTTGTATACTATTTTGAACTTCGACATGTAAATAATTATCATGCCCAACTAAAAGTTTATTCAACATTTTCCAGTAATTTGGAGACTGTTGTGTTGTCATTCTATTCTGTAACCATTACTTGCATACTTATAAATTTCTCACTTTTTTTTGATAAACTATATACTGATCATGATTGCATCAGTACTTTTCAAGTACCTAATAGTAAGTATTAAGGTCATGTTTCCAAGTACTAAACATACGAAGAATTGAGGTGTTTATGAGAAATATACTATTTGCACTTATCTTCTGCCTATGATTGCAGTGATCGAGCTGATGCAAGAATGGAATCAGTTTGTTTGAGAAAGGCAAGTAATCCTGGTGAGGGAGATTTGGCATAAATGGGAGCAGAATTATATGTGCATCTTCGTCAATCTTATCTCTTTGCAGGGGAGTAGTAGTACTTCTTTCCATGTTAGACATCAAAAGCCCAACTATTATTTATAGGCCAATCAGGCCATCTGATCTTGAAGTTCTTGAGCAGATACATGCTTCTTTGTTTCCAGTAAGGTGATCTGCTTCGTTGCCTGCATATGAATTTTGAGTCTTGTACATCTTTATCCTGAGTGTCAGTTTGTTGGTGTTGATTAGCCAAACTGATTTGTGCTAGGTATGAGAGAGACTTCTTTCTGAATGTTGTCACTGGCCAGGGTATCATCTCTTGGGCTGCTGTTGACATTAGCAGGCTTGATGGCCAAGGTGATGAACTAATTGGATTTGTCACTACTCGTGTCATTGCAGCAAAAGATAGTGAGGTAATCGAGACTTCATTTCTTGAATTCCCATCTACAAATTTCAACATAGCTAATGTGGTCTACGTATGTTGCTTCAGATTGAGGATCTAATTAGGTACGATGTTCCAAGGAAAGATCAAACTCTTGTGTATATATTGACACTTGGTGTAGTCGAACACTATCGGAACCTTGGAGTAGGTATTGTCCTATATCATATTCTGATTTCAGCAACCCCTCCCTCTTATAAATTATGCTTCCAGCATTACAAATTGCCAAGCAGTGTATTTGCATGTCATTTCTTATAATAATCCAGCCATTCACTTTTACAAGATGCTTTTTAAGCTCATAAGAAGGCTGCCAAGGTTTTACTATATCAATGGCCAACATTATGATTCATACTTTTTTGTACTATGTCAACGGTGCCCAATCTCCATGCTCTCCACTGTAAGTTGATAAATTTTACTCCTATTGGAAGCTAATTAGTAAACATCTCTTGATAGTTTTGGTTATGTCATATCTGAGACGGAATTATTTATCTGGCATTAATTAATAGATGACTTACTGCCATCTTAATTTGGTCTCATGCACAATACAACTCCCAACTTCAAGTGTAGATCAACTATGAAGAAGCTAGATTTCCTTCTAGTATAACAAAATTCACAGTAGTGGAAGTTTATGTACCTTAACTTTTGGCTTCCATCTTCAATCAGGTAGAAATGCCTTTTGATGATTTATTCTAAAAGGAATGAACTCAGAATGGCTTAGGCTTCTTGTCAAAAGGGTAATCTTTTAGGTTTCTTATAGCTGTTGGTGTGTGCCTCAAGCATAGTTTCCAGTACGGCCGATACTGATGTGTATTCTCACAGTATTGGTTCCAAACTGTATCAATCTGATGTTGACCCCTAGAAGTACCAGCCAGTGACCAATCGATATTGACATTGGAGGCTCTCTTTAACGGTCAATTAGTGTAGAAAAGATTAAAAGCAAAAAGAGATTGGAAATAGTAAATAAAAGACTAAAAGAAAAAGATAGTAGATTGGACTAAAAAACTATGTCGTTAGAATGACTGGGACATGCGAAGATTGACATGATGATTCTTACAGATATACTGTTAACCATTACAATTTGTCAAAGTTGTATAATAGCTAAGAGAAACAAAAGTTCATAGTAAGTTCCTTACCATTGATAACCGTGACCGTCTATTGTAGGTGTATTTTGTCTAGAAGCTAGTAAATAGACCATAGTTCATATTGCAGGTGAACGATTCATCAATGTTGAATCAACAAATAATAGTTATTCCTAAATGTACAAAATATTTATAGTTTTCTAATATTTTTTAATTATTGTTTGGCTTTCTCAAATGAAGAACTCTGAACTTCTATCCAAAAGGTGTCGAAACTGCCATACTGATACCCACAAGATACTGCGAACCTTGGTCTCAAGGTTCCTCTGCAATTTCTCTAAGTTGTCTTTGTTGTAGATTTTGTGTCATTGTTTTCTTGCTTGATTAAGAACGAACTCATTTCCATCCATAGTTTAGGGTTGAAGGACTTCCTTTTTCTGGAAAATAGATTTTGCTTAGACTGCATGTCATAAATGCATAATGCCACTAAGTTTAATCGATACATATGAAAATTAATGATAAATGCACAATACATGCCTGAGTATATTAAGCATAGTACCAAATCATAAAAAAAATCAATGCAAATAGGCGTAATTAGAGAAGTTTTTCTTGATAATTCTTTAGCTGCATATTCACGTAATCAGATCATTCACCCTGTTGTTGGAGAATGGTAATGTAATAATTCTTATTCATTATGGCTGTCTTCAGCTTTGCTGTAAGAAAATGCTTAAAGATCCCTAACCACAACATTCCCTTAAATTACAGCCAAGATGAAACAAGTTATAATGGCAGAACAAGATTAAATCTCACAATCCTGACTTGAATGATTTTGGATCCACTGATTCCCCTTTCAAGGGGATACTAGGAAGAGCAAGCACTTGGAAATTGATGATGTTTCCGTGTTCAACATCGAATATGGCATAAGCCAACAAACACTCCAAAATACACTAAAATGAGTACCTTGTACCTTCAAAGTTTTGTTCTCTTCATGAGATATTATACTGAATGTCGTGTCCGTGTCTTGTCATGCTATTTACCTTCATTATTTTCACACATATCATGCTATTTACCTTCACCTATATATGTATGCCAATTACCAACTTCCAGTTCTAGATGAACATTTTTTTTTGGATTGCCAAGTTAATTTACTGATTATTGTAAGGCTGGAACACTTATTATCTGGTTGAACTTTTCTGTGAATCTGTTTGACAATAGGAGATTATTAAAAAATTAGAAAATTGTTGTTAACTAGTACCGGATTGATAGAGATATTTTGTAATATTATTTTGTTATTATGCTTTCTTTTCTGGTGGTTTGTGTACAATACCAGGTTGCTAATATATTGGCATGTCTTAATTTTATTTGCAGGTCCTTCAAAAGCATTCTGGATATACTTAAATGGTAGATGATGATCTTGTGAAAAAATTTGGGTTAATTTTTTGGTTCATGTTGGATATACTAAAACGTGATGTGGTGCTTAATATTTTGTGTTCAGAATTTTGTATATAATGGTGGAGACAATGGGTTCATTTTGTAACTGATGGTGTGTGTGATGTATTGTGTTTTGGATTTATTTTGGAAATGTTGGTAAATGATGCTTAATGTTAAACTTTTTTGTTGTTTATCAATTGAACATTATAGTTATATATGGATTTTGTTGTCTTCTACTTAATGGTAAAGAATACTTGATGTTGTTAATTTTTTGTGTATGGGAGCTCCGACACATGGATATACATCTGAGGACAAGCTTAAGCTTGACAACGGCCATGACCCTAAGAATTATGTTATATGTTCTAGATATAAACGACACCCTTTTGTGTCCAGTGAAATTTTTTAGGACGGATGTTATTCGTCACAAACTATTTTATTTTAGACAATTTAGTAAACCGTCATAGACAATTAATAATTCAAACTCTTTTGGTACGGTTAGATTTTTCGACCCTAAAACCAAGTTAGGACGGTATTTTTCGTCCTAAAACTTTTTGCCACGCCACCCTAATAGCACTGTCACATACCGTCCTAAAATTCGTCCCAAATTATGATTTAGGACTGATTTGGGCCTTTTTAAGACGGATTTGTTGGCGTCCCAGAAAGACACTTTTTTTGTAGTTTATTCATAATAAAGATGTAGTTTCATAGCTTTAATATATACATTATTGTTGTTATTTTAGTTAGTTGCTAATGATTTATCCCGTTTTCCAATGTTATGTGGTGATAATTTTTTTGACTTGTAAAAAAAATTCTCTTAACTTTCGGCTGCATAGACCTTGACTTGGCGTCTTGCGAGAAACAAGTGTGCCAAGTGTGAAGACTTCTCATGAGCGGTAGGAACGAACTAATTGCCTATGTTTGGCTCACACAAAGTCTTATTTAGTAAGAGCATTAGGGGACCAATACCCGAGTGCGAAAACAATGAAGTACAGTTTGTAAGTTCTTATAAGGCACTTGCCAGCACCCTAATGAAGGAGAAATTATTGAATGATCTGACCTCACCACGTGAGTGAGGCCGGCCACTAATTTTTTGACACTTGGCATAATCTATTATATCACTACATTTATCTTATTTTCTATGTGTCAAAAATTAGTGGCCGGGCTCACCATCTACCATTGCAACGTGACCATCCAATAATTTCTTCTAATAAAGAAGCTTTGAGGCATCATGGATGATAGTTCTAAGAATGTGGGTAGACCCGTCAGTTGGGCCGGACCGGCACAGTCCGGCACGAAAAAAGACCCATATGCCGGCCCGGCCCATTTAATCGTGGGCTCGGACCGGCCTAGCCCGGCACGAAAAAATGACCCATATGCCGGCTCGGCCCGTTTAATCGTGGGCCCGGGCCGACCCAGCCTGGCACGAAAAAATGAACTATATGCCGGCCCGGCCCGTTTAATCGTGGACCCGGGCCGGGCCCGCCCAATATAGTGGGTCGTGCTGGGTCACATATATCAGCCCATAAGTTAGGCCCGGCCCGGCACGACCCGAAGCCCAGGCCCAGGCCGACCCGGTCCGGCCCGAGGCCCAGCCCATAAGATAGGTTCATATATATTTGTAGCAGCGTGAGGTAGGGCGAATTCAGTCACTAACTGTAACTTTACAAGTCCTGGACTTCGATAATGCTGAGATTGTTAGTGGACTTACTAAGGCTCTTAATTTGGTAGCAAAGCAACATGCACATTGCTCTGTTCTGCAAAGCGACAGTCACGATCCGATCCCAAATAATTGGGTCGAACCGGATCATGCCCAGCCTGCACCGTTGTTGAGACGGCGACAGTAAGTTGTTCCAATAGCAGGTAACCACAACAACATCTATATTTGTCACAACTTAATATTCGAGAATTTAAAACTTTATTAAACATTGAAATAAATACAGCTGGAAGTAAAAGAACTGAATTAAATACTGAGTTCAAATAACAAATTTTTTTTCAAAAACAACAACCAAACTGAAAACAGGAAAGTCTAGCTAAGAATTCGGCTCATCGGCCTCAGTTCCTGCGTCCTCCAACGGGGACTATGGCAACACCACGGGTATAGAACCGGGTCGTAATAGCTGTTGTATAACAGCTCAGCATCCTCAATATCTCCTAAAAATATCTCCATCAGGAGGGAGCAAAGTACAATTCATGATAATCTAACAAATAAATAATAATAGAATCATGCACTTTTAAATAACTTGAAGTAAACAGTTTTCTAGCAGTTATAACATTGTGATTTGAATAGGCAATGAATATGACCGGCTTGGGTTGTACAGTTATCCTATTGATACGATATGGCTTAATCCCGTGTGTAAGAGGGGTAAGCTAATACAGTTCTAGGTTATTACTTTGGATGTGGTCATAATCATTACACTATTCCCCCAGTACCCAACAGTCAATCAGTCAGTGCTCGCAAAAAGTTCCGTGTTGCATTGTGGTTTAAACTTGCAGTAAAGCGATTATTAAATAATTGTAAACTAACACAAAATGTACTTGCCTCAAATTGGACTGGACTTGAAGGGTTGAAGACTTCGAGATGGGATTTAGACTCGTCCTCGAAATCCTACATTCGAGAAGTTTGACTCAGATTCCAGAGTTACCATGCTAACTATGCTAGTTGCAATCTCTAAGTTTGTCCTAGTCAAATTTTATTCTTTATTAGTAAACACGAACAAAACACGATTATCGGTGCGTTGTAATTAATAACGAGAGAAAGATCAATTTAACTTTTTATTTTGGAAAAACTCGTAGTTACCAATTTAATTGGTTAAAACTTTGTATTTTTGTAATTATACATATATAACTAAATTTCTTGTTTTAATGAGGAAACATGATCGTTGTGTTTAAAATATTACAAACTTGTAAATTTTAATGTAAAAGAAATCTCATTAATTTTTCTATATCAAAATAATATTTATTTTAGATTTACGTGTCTATGCTAAAAACCAGCAAAACCAGAAAAATAAAGAAAACTATGCTACAGTTATTACATGCCACAGAGAAAAATAGAAAAGCTGGGCTTATGCCCTTACAAATTATTGAATTTAAATAGGAAGTAGACCTGGGTTAGTCCTGAAATCTCTCCTACAATTTAATTATAATTAAATCTAATAATTAAATAAATTAATAGTGAGTCTCAGATATTGGTCTAATCGTCATATAGGCTAATGCCTCAACGTCCGGGCGTAATATAGTTTCGGGAATTCTCGAAATGAATTCGGAAATCACAACGCCTAAAATCCAGAAAATATATTTCAGAAAAGTCTGAAATAGACGCCGAATATTACAGAACATTTCCGAAAAAATACGAAGTTACGACGTCGCTAAAAACCAAATTCCCGGGAGGGATTCGGGGACAAATCTCATCATAGACAAATGAAAAAGGGACAGGACAGAGGTGTTATACCTTGGGTTGCTCGGCTAGAGCTCTCAGATGTAAATTAAAGAAGAAAAATATCCCCGGACAGTAGGTCGGGCTTGCTGGAACAGAGCACAGGAGCCGCGGTAAAACGCGGAAATGCCGGGACGACGTCCAAGCACGAAAACAGCGCACGAGGGATGCGAACAACGCTGGACGCGCTGTCGGAGACCACGGGATCGGGTCTCGGGATCGAGCAGCAAGGGGCAGAGGGTGGCTCGTGGGTTGGCGAGGCCGGCGGGGGGATCGCCGGTGGAAACTCTAGAGGGGTCGGCCGGGAAAGCAAAAGGGGGTGGGGCCGCGTGCTGGCGATGGCGAACTCCGAAGCTGGGCTCGGGGATGCGCTCGAGAGAGGGGAGCGGGCCGAAAAGGGGGTCGGCTGGGCGAACAGCGACGAACGCCGAAGAGGGGCCGGGATCGACTGGAGGTGGCCTAGGGCTCAACCGGAAGGGGCTGGGCGCTGGCCGAGAGAGGGTCGGCAGCCGGTTCGTCGGGAAGAAACTCGGCTAGGGCACCCGATGGAGAAAGGAAACGGAGTTGGGAGCTTCTCTGGAAAAAATGGAAGTAAAATGTGAGGTGAGGGAGAGGGAGAGGAGAGTGGGAGACTTTAAATAGGGGGTGAAGGGATGAGTTGAGAGGAGGAGAGGGAATAAAGGAGAGAGAAGTGAGGGGGAAAGAGTGGTGCTGAGGAAAAAGGGGGTGACCAATTCTTGGGGGAGGGGAAAATGTCCTGCTCGTGGGGAGAAAAAAAGGGGACCGGGTCGAGTGGTGACCCGGGTCGGGTTGGTGTGCTAGGATTCAAATCCAAAAAAAAGTAAACACTTATATAACCAAAAATATCAATTTATTAATTATGAAATTAATTTCGAATCCCACAATATAATAATAATAGCATTAATATTATAATAATAGTAATTAACATTACAAATCCTAAAACTGGGTTTCACAATCTTTCCTCCTTAGAAAATTTCGTCCTTGAAATTAAAGACAGGGTTAGGGGGTACCTCAAGTCTCAAACAAGTACGGATACTGCTCCCGCATCTGGTCTTCTCGCTCCCAGGTCGACTCGCCTGGTGAGTTGTGCCGCCACTTGACTCTGACTATCGGCGTCACAGAGTTCCTGGTTCTTCTCTCTTCTGTCCAATATTGCCACTGGCTTCTCTGGCACTGTAAGGCTGGGTCCAATTTCCAGCTTCGAATGGTCCAAGATGTGGCCCGGGTCCGGGATGTCGTCTCAACTGCGAAACGTGGAAGACATTGTGGACGCCTTCGAGATTTGGGGGTAGAGCCACCCGATAAGCCACTTCTACAATCCTGCTAAGTACTTCAAAAGGACCAATATACCTGGGGCTTAGCTTTCCTGTCTGTCGAAACGGATGGTTCCTCTGGTAGGAGAGATCTTCACAAACACACTGTCGTCTTCTTCAAACTCCAAAGGCCGTCGGCTGCTATCGGCCCAATGCTTCTGTCTATCCTGGGCAATCTTGAGCTTGTCTCTGATCATTCTTACCTTCTCTGCTGCATCGGTCACCATCTCAGGTCCAAGCAATACTCGTTCTCCGATGTCGTCCCAAGCAAGTGGAGTGCGACAACGACGTCCATAAGTGCCTCGAACGGTGTCATATCGATGCTAGCTTGGTAGCTGTTGTTGTAAGAGAACTCTACCAAGTGCAAATGGTCTTCCCAAGACCCTTCAAATTCTAAGACGCGGGATCTCAGCATGTCTTCTAGCGTCTGGATTGTTCTCTCCAATTGTCCGTCAGTCTTGGGATGGTAGGCGGTGCTGAACTTCAGTTATGTTCCCAAACTGTCATGCAAACTCTTCCAAAAGTGAGAGGTAAATCTAGTATCTCTGTCAGACACAATACTTATCGGAACTCCATGAATCCGGTAGATATGCCGCATGTACAGTGCTGCCAACTTCTCGGTGGATAGACCAACCTTGAAGGGGATAAAGTGAGCTGACTTTGTCAGTCGGTCCACGATTACCCAAATGGCGTCCTTCCCTCCTTGGGATCGAGGCAGTCCCGACACAAAATCCATTATTATGTGCTCCCATTTCCACTCCGGGATGTCGAGCGGCTGCAATAGTCCTGCTGGTCTCTGTCTGCTAGCCTTCACTTGTTGATAAATTAAACATCTAGCCACATACCTAGATACATCCTTCTTCATTCCTTGCCACCACACTATAGTTTGCATATTTTGATACATTTTGTTGGCTCCAGGATGTATGAAATACTGCGACTGGTACTCTTCTTGCATCAGCTCGTTCCTCAGTTCGCCAGTTGGTACACACAGCCTCGTACCATTCTTCAGTGCTCCGTCGCTAGCGATTGAGAATCCCTCAAGTGTTCCTGCCAGCACTTGATCTCTGAGTTTGCAAAGCGTCTCATCTTGGAATTGTGCCTCCTTGACTCTGTCCAACAGACTTGAACGCACTTGCAACTGTATCATTGTTGATTCAGCTCCTGGTACAATGGCTTCTCTTCCCAGTTTCTTTATCTCTTCTTCGGGCAGTACAATCTCCAGTCTAAGCTTTTCTATGTCCTCCAGCAAATGACGCTCCTTGGTCAAGAATATTGCCATCGGGTATCGACTAAGTGCATCTGCAACAATATTAGCCTTACCCGGATGGTACTGCAGGTTGATGTTGAAATCCTTCATCAGCTCCAGCCATCGTCTTTGTCGCATGTTCAGTTCCTTCTGGGTGAAAACATATTTCATACTTTTATGGTCTGTAAATATTTCCACTCTCTCTCTATAAAGGTAGTGCTTCTATAGCTTCAATACAAATATCACCGCTACAAGCTCCAAATCATGTGTGGGATAGTTCTTCTCATGAGTCCGTAATTGCCTAGATGCGTAAGCAATTACTTTCCCGTGTTGTTGAAGAACGCAGCCCAATCCTTTACCGGAAGCATCACTATAAATTGAGAAACCGTCGGTACCTGCGGGTAGCGCAAGTATCGGCGCTGTTGTAAGCCTCTTCTTTAGTTCCTCAAAAGCTGACTGGCAAGCTTCAGACCAAATGAATTCTTCGTTCTTCCTGGTAAGCTTCGTCATTGGTTCAGCAATCTTGGAGAAATCCTTCACGAACTTTCGGTAGTAGCCAGCTAAACCCAAAAGCTTCTGATTTCTGCAACCGAACTTGGTGCATCCACTTCTCAATAGCAGCTATCTTCTTTGGATCTACCAAAATTTCTTCTCCTGTGACAACATGGCCCAAAAATTCTACTTTGTCTAAAAAGAATTCACATTTAGATAGCTTACCATAGAGCTCTCCTTCCTCAAGGTGCTCAGAACTTTCCTCAGGTGCTCTTCATGTTCTTCTTTAGTCTTTGAGTAGATCAGTATGTCATCGATGTAGACAACAACAAACTGATCCAGGTATTCATGGAAAACCTTGTTCATGAGGTTTATGAATACCGTAGGAGCATTTGTCTGTCCCAACGGCATGACCAGGAATTCAAATTGTCCATACTTGGTGTTGAATACCGTTTTGGGAATATCCTCCTTCCTGACCTTGATTTGGTGGTAGCCTGATCTGAGATCTATCTTCGAAAATACCATGGCTCCACTCAGTTGATCAAACAGGTTGTCGATCCGAGGTAGAGGGTACTTGTTCTTGATGGTGATGTTGTTCAGCGTCCGGTAATCAATGCACATCCGTACGGTTCCATCCTTCTTGGGCACGAAAAAAACTGGTGCTCTCCAGGGTGAAGCTCCGTCTCTGATAAATCCTTGTGTCTTCAGTTCGTTAATTTGATCCTTTATCTCCTTTGCCTCCTTGGGGTTGACTCTGTAGCATCCTTGAGAAATAGGGGAAGAGTCGGGTACTAGATCGATGGCAAATTCCACACCTCGATCTGGCGGCAATCCTGGAAGACTATCTGGAAAGACATCCATGAATTTCGCTATGATAGGGTGAGGAGGCCCTGGTTCTTCGGTGATAGAGGAGTATGTAACACTCTTCATGTCTTCCGGAGCTCGAGAGATTTCAAACTCCGGTTCTTCTGGTGGGCTGAAGATTACACAACCTCTATGACAATCTATCAGCGCATGTTGCTCACTTAACCAGTCCATCCCTAGGACTACATCATAGTTGGGCAGGGGCGTCACAAGTAACGGTATTAAAAATTGATGGCCTGAGATAGTGATGGGACAGTTACAAGCCTCGGTGATGGGTATGGGACCACCACCAGTCATAACTCTACTAATCATCTTGCTAAGTCTCGTATCTAGGTGGTGTGTAGAAATAAACTTTGATGATATAAAACTATGTGATGCACCCGAATCAAATAATGCTAGAGAAGGATATGAAAACACATAAATGGAACCTGTGATGACATCAGCGGTGGGTTCCTGCTCTGGTTCTTGCTCTTCTGCTGCTAGGGCATAGGCCCGCCCGGTCTTCTGCTGGTGTTGTCCGAACCGTTGTTGCTGAGTGGGTAGGGGAGCTCTTTGCTGAGTTGCTCCGGTCCGGTGGACTGACGAGGGGCAGTCCTTCACTTGGTGGGTGGCAGACCCACAGACTAGACAGTGTCCTAGCCTCTTCCTGCATATATCGACTGATGTCCTAGCCTCTTACAAAAATCACATACAGGGATCTGCCTCTGAGGCGCTCTGTCATTGGTCCTTGCCTGATGGTGCGACTGCTGATGGTGCGAAGGCCTGTTTTGTTGTTGTTGGGCCTCTTCTGGTTACACTGGAAGATGCTAGTTCCAGGATACTCCCTCTTTGAACGAGAAGGCTGGCACTTCTCCACGTCCTGAGCTCGTATCTTCTCATATGTCTTGGCACCACCTGCAATCACAGGGGTACGAATCTCTTCCCTTAGTCTATACTTGAATCTTTCAACACGATCCTTGGGGTCAGCAACCAAGTTCTGGGCAAAGCGACTAAGTCGGCCGAACTCTGCTGCATACTCTCCAACAGTCATGTTCCCTTGCTTCAGGTCCTGGAACTGTCTTTCCATCTCCTGTATCTCTGATGTTGGGAAGAACTTCCTGCGGAACAGCCTCTTGAAGGTGTCCCAGTCAAGCTGTTTGTCCTGGAGTCGGGGTTTATTCCGATACCAGATGCTTGCCACATCTTACAGCTGGAGTCCTACTGCTTCGGTCTTGAGGTCCTCTGGAAGTCGAGCGCCTCTCAAGACGCTCCATGCTATCTAGCCATTCATCGGCGTAGATGATACCCTCGGTTCCTTTGAAAGGTCGAGGGCCCTACTTCTTGAAACTCTCTATATCTCCGACCTTCATGTAATAATACGCCTCTAATCAAAAGAATGGCCTTAATGACATATAACTTAACTACTGAATTTATGTTTACCTTGGCAGGTCGTCGCTCCAATGAAGTTGTTGCTCCTCTCTCGAGGGCAGCCATAGCCACATTGTGGGCATTCTCCATGTCTTCTCACATGATCGCGGTCTGCTCGCGATGGGCTTCAGCTTGGGCTGCAGTCTATTCTCGATGAGCTTCAGCTTGGGCTCTCTGTGCTTCAAGCACTCCAGTAGCATGCCCACTAGATCGGTGGGATCCACAGGCACTGGTGGGGCAGCTGGTGCGGGCACTACCGCAGGGATCTGCGGCTCAGTCCGGGGAAGTATAGGGTTCGCCGCTTGAGATGTAGTGGCGTAAGCGCCACAGAGTGCTGGAGATTGATGGGGACGGTCGGTCAGCTGCAACGGTGAAGGGTCTGGACGTGCTGGGGGAGATGGGGTGTGTTCGGGTGATGAGACCTCATCGCCAGCAGGGGTGGCCTTTTCCTTGGTCATATTCTGGAAGGTTTAGGATGAAAACATAAGCAAGGTATCCTACCAGTCTATAATCAAACAAAAATATTTTTATATATAATTCGGACCTATGTTGTGACAAATCAATGTTCTAGTGTTCTAATTGTTTCTAGGTATATTTTCCTAAGTTTTGGACCTGCATGGGCCACCACTAAAAACATGTCCACGACCCGATCCAAATAAT
>JANAVB010032267.1:0-67467 GCA_029216955.1 Iris pallida
CACTTGAGAAACTAAAATGGCCATCATTATTACCTGACATCTGACAGTACAAAAATCGAAGGAAATCCATTCGAATCCTGCGCAATGCGGTGCTCGAAAAGATCTTGTCAGTTATTGATGACAGCTAGCAGCTCACGCAGTGTATCAAGGTGCGCGATGGTTATTAATAAAATCCAAAGAATACTCAGAATATAGCGCAAGTTGCTAAGTTGCGCCATGCGCAACCTGACCAAGTTGGCGCAACATGATCAAACTGATGTCCGAAAGCAGAAAGACGTGGCACGTATGCCACTAATCTCGTAGAACGTGTCTACTATACTGTCCACGACCATGCACATCTCATTCAAACGATGCCATGTGTCTTTAGCATTTGGTATAATCGCTCGCACAAGTGAACAGAGGCGCAAATCTAAGGCGTGCGCAACCCAGAATAACTGCTAAACAGTTATTTCAAGAACTCTGTAAATAGAGTTTCAAATCAGTTCCAAGGCATTACTAATGTTCATAATCTACTGACAAAGTGTTGTTGCACCTTCCAGAGACTTGTGCTTCGATATCACATCGTCCAAGGGATAAAGTGATCGTCTTCTAATCAGATTCTTATAGTTGTACTTTCCCATAAATCAAATTGTACTATTGTACTCTTTTCTTAGTTTGAAATCAAACTTTTGTTTTTGCAAACAAAATAGCGACTCTGCTGGGGACGACTTTCTCCTCTGACGAGAAAGTGACAACTCAATGTGATACCGCATCGATCGGCAAGATGCAGAAGACTTTGGTCGTTCAAGTCGACAAACCGCCTACGAAGCAATGATTAGTACTAGGGGTACTAGGCGCACCGCAGTTGCTGCCAATAGTAAGACGCACACTGTGGGGACTCCCAAGTCCTCTACAGCACCAATTATTGCTCATGTACAACCTGCGCAGACTGCCTCTCTGCCAACCATTGCTCCTACGCAACCTGTGCAGACTGCTCTGTTAACCATTACCCCTACGTAACCTACGCCTACTAACTCTTCGGCGCTGAACAAAGGAAAATGCCTTTTGGCTACTCCCTTATTTTCTCCAGTTCTGAACTCGGAGAAGAACCTATCTAGCGAGAGTGCTAGACAGAACAAAGGGAAGCGCCCTTGGCCTTTATTCAACCTGCGCAACCTGTGCCTGTGGCCTCTCACCCATAAAACAAAGGAAAACGCTCTTTAGCTACTCCTTCTCCAAATTTGAACTTGGCAAGAAATACACATATTCTAGCCTCGTCACAGAATAAAGAAAAGCGTCATTTGGCCTTTTCTAATTTTTTTCGGTCCTTGATTCGGTAGAAAGAAACTCTGGTGGTGCCTATGTGCCAGTCAGTGTAAAAGCTCTTTTGGGAAGAAACTCTACTCATCTGAACAGAGACAATCAAATCTCTGCTAAAAAAGTGAGGTCTGTTCAAACTGAACTTTCTGTTACCCAGTTATGTCAGGCCAGGCACATAAGAACAGGTTTGTGCGCAACACAAAAAGGGATTCTGCCAAATCCCAAGAATGCAACTCCAAATCTTTCAACCCTGCGCATCTCAAGATCCAAGCAGGGTAAGCTGCTAGTATCTTAAACAGATACACAAGTAGCAGACCTATCTGACCTATGCACCTATCTTAACAGGCGCCAGCCAACACCTACTTCAGCAAAATACAAATAGCCTGACCCAGTAGCTAACTTGCGCCAAAAGCAGACTACTAAAGTCAAGAACCCCTTTACTTATGCTAACCAACTCAGCACTTCCTTGTACACTCAAGAAATGGAACATCTCAAGAATCAGAATCATGTTCTTAACATTATTAAAGAATATGTTCCTTCGACTTCTTCTCATCTTGTTGTTTAACCGATTTCCGTGAACTTCTTAAACAGAAGCGAAATATCACAAATCTGTCTCATCCATCTATAATGCAGCCCTAAGAACGTTACTGTAACCATCACCATGAGGTAGTTATCAAATGCTTTTGTCAATCAGCTAAACGGTCTGTCTTCGACCGTCTGAATTACTTTCAGGTTCCTCAATCAATGATAGTGGATGAAGACGAACTGTTGTATGCCCCTGTCAACATGTCTCGAAGCACAGGGGTGGAAAGCGTCCGAGATGCAATGCATCCCACAATTTCAGTCAATAATACTTAGATCGGATTCGTGAATCCAGCGAAGGAGTATACCAATATACCATATCAAGAAGACGAGACATAATCGATTAAATGAATCTTCCTTTCGACTAAGAAATAATCGGTCAAAAGAATCTTCCTTCTGACTAAGAAACAATTGGTCAAAAGAATCTTCCTTCCGACCAAGAAATAATCGTTCGAAGAAATCTTTCTGATTCTAACCAAGATGTCTTCAGTCAAAAGGATATCCCTATCACTTATCCTGGGGGGTAGTTCCTTATATGACTTTGATGCGGATAGTGAAAGTTTTGAATGGACCATCTTTTCTACTAGCTCATCTTCGATAGCTAGAGAAGTGACTGCTTATGTCATCACAGAAGATCAAGATGCTTCCAGTTCTAACAGTCAATAGCAGAGAATTGCTGATTTGGAGGCTAGTTTAAATAGCATGGTTGAGATGATGACAGGCTTGTATGCTGTAATTATGATACAACATACGGTTAAATTAGTTGTGAATCTAAGTCTGACCCAAGAACCTGTAATGACATCAGCTCCTGTCAATATTGGTCTGGGGGTACAGTCTCCTCACACCGCTTCCATACCAGTGTAATCTATTCCAAGTCAATCTGGTGCCGTAGGTGGTACTTATCATGAAATACCCCCTCCCAATATATCAAATCAATCTACTGCTCCACAATTATCAGGAGATAATAATGAGGCCATAAAACTTTTATGTACTCAATTTGATGTCTTCAAGCAGAAAGATGGCTTACAGATGCTTGAGATCAAACAGCCTTATCTGATAGAGTGGAAGGAAGTTCAATTTCCTCCCAAATACAAATCCCTTACTATTATGTTGTTTGATGGCAGCACATCTTCAAGTCAGTACCTCAATCACTTTGAGGTAATGACTGATCAACTACAACCAAATGATGCTCTACTTACTAGCGTGTTCGTCGGATGTTTAGCAGGTATAGCTTACGACTAGTATCGCAGTTCGCTAGATGGTTGTATAACCTCTTTCTCCGAATTCAAACAAATTTTCCTAGAATGATTTTATGAGGGAAAAAATGACATGACTATGTCTGCTCACATTAAAATTAAACAGCGACACAATAAAACAACCGAACGGTTCATTGAACGATTCTGCCGTGAGGCACTCAAAATGCCTCTCGGAACTCTAGATGCTTTGACTATAGACACTTGCAAATCAAACATGTACCTATAATCAGCATGTGGACTGGATCAACGTAGTTTCAGGATTGGCCTTCGTTCATAGTGAATGCTAAAGCGGCAGAAAAAGTGCTGATAAATTCAAATAATTAGGTATTCAAATGCCTAATCTTGACAAAGATGAACATGCTACATCAAATAACGGTGGTCGTCAGAACAACTGCAAGGGTAAAAAAACTTTGGATATCAATGTCAAAGGCAAAAAAACTCTAGCCATCAATATAGGTCAATCAACACCTACTCCAACGACACCACCACAGAGAGCACCATGTCCGAAAGAAGAATACTCCTTTGATGAAGATGATGTCATCAGCATCTTTTATTATCTGATCAAGAGAAATAAACCTCAACTACCGGATGCAAAACGGCCAAAGAAAGTAGGTAAAACTGACCATCCTAAATATTGTGTTTATCATAAATTTATCGGACATCCGAGTCGAGCATGCTATGTGCTTAAAGGCAAGATCTAGGAGATGGTTAATTCTGGTACAATCACTCTCCAACAAGACAAAAAGACTGTAACGACTAACATTGTATCTCTACAGTTTAGCAATTTTTCTGCTCAACTTGTGCAGGACGGCGTCATTCATATCTTGAGAACCACTTTGGAGATTATTAATCTCCCACCTGCACGAACTGATGGTCTTGTTCCTCTGTCTACTGATAAAAGAGAGATTATGTGGATCTATCCTGATTTGGTGGTTGACTTTGAAGTACCTTCTTCATCCACAAAGTCCAAGAAAGCAACCAAATACAAGTCATGTCATATGACTTCATTGGGTGAACATTGTCCTCCACCTTTAACTGCTACCTTCACCTAGGCGGTAGATTCTTCTTCTTCTTCTTCTAAGACAATGCTGCCAAAGCTAGAAACCAATTATCAACCAGCCTTCCATATATATAGTCAACAATCCTGTGAACTCATAAAGAAGATGGGATATGATCTACAAAAGGCTCCCGGTCTGAATTATGGAAAATGATCTCTTGTACCTCTTTCTCTATGCCTTTCACACAACCAATCTCGTGTTGGTTTGGGTTACTGGACAAATTCTTTAACTTCCCAAAAAAAACCTCCCAAAAGCAAGATTCGGGCAAAGAATTACAATATGGTGTCTTTCGAACCTGTATCCGAAGGAGAAGCCTTAACTGGTATCAGGCCTAGAAGACTTTACCTGAGACACTATTCAGAAGGTCAAGAGAGCCCTGCTCCAGCTCCGAAGGCTCCTCCAGCATCATTTTCTCCTGCTGTCAATGGTCTATAGGCTTCATCGCCTCCAGTGGAACCAACTCCTCCCAAACAGACGGCGGCTGACAAAGGAAAACAACTTGTCCGCTTCGATAAAGTATTAAAGAAGACTCCAGCTCTGGGACTCGAGAAATCGTATAACTTTGATATACTGGCCCAGCTAGCTAATATCCGGCAAGGTTATCAATTTTTAAGCTATTGCATCTCTCGAAGGAAACTCGAAAAATATTGAGTGAAGCTTTGATGCAAGCTGATACTTGTCTAACACTCCTTAAGAAGCCAGAGGAGGAGCCTGTAACCTGCTTTCATTGTCATAGTATGATGGATCTGATGCCCAACATCACTTTTATACAAGATGATATGATGCTAGAAGATAATCATCATGATCGACCCGTCTACTTCACGGGATATGTCGATACCATGAAAGTTGATCGTATCTTGATCGATCCTAGGTCTGCACTCAGTATCATGCCAAAAACTCTACTAGATGCTCTGAAGATCCCTGTGCATAATCTTTTCACAACCATCATGACATTCTTGGAATTTAATTCTGGAAGAAGTGAACCTTTGGGGAAGATTCGCCTGAAAGTTTAAATCAAAAATCTTCGTACAAAGGTTACCTTCTACGTGATCGATAATCATGGCTCCTATAATGCTTTGCTGGGAAGATCATTTCTGTATGAGCATAACATTGTGCCATCCACTCTCTACCAATGCTTCAAATATGTGGACGTCAATGGAGAAGTCCAAAGGAAGTAGCTGATCTAAATCCTTTCAGGGGCATTGAAGCATATTGTACTAATTCTCGGATGTACAAAAAAGAGTACATAAAGGTTGTGTTGGCAATAGATAGTGAGAAAGATCAGAAAGACACCTCAGATGATGTTCTCATAATTCCAGTCAAAGGACGTACTACTCGTCCATCTTCTTCTCAGACATTGACTATCCATCTTTCCTCTCATAATAAACAGCATCCTGCTGGAAAGATGGAATAGAGGGAGCTCACCTCTTCTGAGCCTCCTGTTATCGACCTTCGTCGTAACAAACCTCTTTCTTCTCCTTCTCCTTCTCCTCCTCTGGTTATCAACCTTACTAAGCCTTCTATTAAGGCCAAGAATCCTGTTGTAAATGATGACGTACAAATCAATGAAGTAACATCTTATTTACAGTATTCTGATGTCTTTTATTATACTCGATGTTATTTAAAAATGTTAGATAAATTTGAACCACTTATAATATGAGCAGTTCAACCTCTCCAAGACGAAGTTACAAGACTCCTTCTTCTTAGTTCCTTCCAGAAAGAAAGATGAATTTCCTATAATTTTTAGTAAAGGAACAGAACAGAAGATCACGCCCGATAGTGAAGAAGAAAATCACGATAACAGAAGACTTCAACTACGTCGTTATAGTCAACAATCAAAAGATATTATTCAAAAGACGGGCTATAATTTTAAAGCCGGTATCAATGATGGTAAGGGAAGGCGAACTCCTATTTGTATTCCTGCTCCAAAAGGAAAGTCACAATAATATTATAGCAAAACAAAGCGGGGATTGGGTTATACCTCGCCGATTCCGACTCCAGAAGCCTCTAAATTTGATAAATATGAGCGATCTAACTCTTCTGATTCTGTTTCATAGGATTCTGATACCAGAGTGGTCATGTCCATCAGGTGACACTATCTTCCAATATGGTGTCTACTGAATTCTCAGAAGACGATGATGACCTTACTGAAGTTACTGAAGTAGATCCGTGGGCACAAAGGATAGACACTCAATGGGAACTTTGCTTTGAGCAACGGGAACCCCTACAGAAGATCAATTAATTCAGATTGATGTTACAGATAAAGGTTTGTCGAGGCCTATCTTCATCAGCAAGAGTCTCCCAGAAGAGGATAAATAAGAATTCATTCAACGTATCCGAGAATATATTGACATCTTCGCCTAGAGTTATAAGGATATGCCGAGACTGGATCCTCATATTGCTACCCACAGGCTCAACATCTTGCCCAATGCAAAGCCAGTCAAACAACAACAACGTCGATTTTGACCTGATATGATGGATGCCATAGAAACTGAAGTCAAGAAACTTATCTCTTGTGGTTTGTCAGAGAAGAACAACATCCTGATTGAGTTGCCAATGTTGTCCCAGTTATGAAGAAAATAGGGAAGGTCAGAGTCTGTATTGACTTTAGAGATCTCAACAATGCTTGTCCCAATGACGAGTTTTCTCTTCCGATCACTGATGTCATGATCGACAATACTTACGGATTTGAACGAATGTCTTTTATGGATGGATTCTCAGGATATAATCAAATCAAGATGCATCCAGAAGATGAGAAACATATATCTTTTTGTACTCCTCTTGGAGTCTATTGTTACACTGTCATGCCGTTTAGTCTTAAAAATGTTGGTACAACTTATTGGATATGAGTACTATCTTCTGTAATCATTTACGGAAGACAGTTGAATGCTATGTAGATGATATTGCTATCAAAATTCGTCTAAAGAAAGACCACATCCAAGACTTGAGAACTATATTCGATCTAATGTGCCAATATTAACTCAAGATGAATCACACCAAGTCATTCTTGGGAGTCTCTAGTGGCAAATTTCTTAGATTTGTTATTACCTCTAAAGGTATACACGTTGACCCTGAGAAAATCAAAGCCATTCAAGAGATTCGTCCTCCACGCAACCTAAAAGAGCTACGAGGATTCCAGGGACGGCTTGCGTACATCATGAGATTTATCTCAAATCTCTCTGGACGCTGTAGATCGTTCACTCAACTCATAAAAAAAGGTATGTCTTTTATTTGGACTGAAGAATGCCAGCAAGCATTTGAAGATATAAAGCGGTACTTGATGAACCCTCCAATTCTAGTGCCTCTAGTCTTAGGAGTACCCTTCCTGATGTATGTTCGAGCGATAGATCATTCATTGGGTGCCTTACTAGCTCAGAAGAATAAAGAAGATCATGAGTAAGCTATCTATTATCTCAGCCGTACAATGATCGGAGCTAAATATCGATACAGCCCAGTGGAAAAAGAATGTCTAACTTTGATGTTTGTTGTTCAAAAGACGAGACATTACATCATCGGCTAAACTATTCATGTTATTTCCAGAGTTAACCCTCTCCGGGTCTTGATGAAGAAGTCCAGTACACTCAATTCCAGGCTTGCTACATGGGCCATATTATTAGCACAATATGATATGGTTTATGTTCCTCAAAAGTCTGTTAAGGGTCAAGCTCTTGCTGATTTCCTGGCAGCTCATCCAATTCCCAAAATATCTAAACTCTATGACGAGATTCCGGATGAAACTTTGGAATCCAACATGATTTCAGAAGAAATTCTTGCCTGGCGTCTATTCTTTGACGGTGCATCTAGAATCGAACCAAAAGGTGCCATTATCGTTGGAGTTGGGATTGTTTTTGTATCGCCAGAAGGATTAGCTATTCAAAGAGCTTATTCTTTAGATGAGTCATGTTCCAACAACGTGGTTGAATACAATGCTCTGCTCATTGGTCTCCAATTGGCTAAACAATTAGATATTGAATATCTTGAAGTATATGGAGACTCTAAACTGATCGTCAATCAGGTTAGAGGTACGTATGAAGTTCGACACCAAGATCTTGTCCCATATTATGAAGCGGCAGTTAGGCTGGCTACACCGTTCAAGGGCTTCTTCATTGAATATGTACGTCGGGCATGTAATACGGAGGCTGATGCATTAGCTAATTTGGCAGCCGTATTAGCAATCCCATTGAAGAGGCAACAAATAATTGTCATCCCCAACAGAGAGTTATTTTATATTGAGAATAACTCAAATATTGAGTTCAACAATTCAACTAAAATCAATATCATTAGTGAAGGCTGGAGATCTCCTTTCATTGACTTCGTGGTACATGACATTTTACATAAAGATTCTAAGGAAATTACAACAATCCGTAGGCAATCACTCCAATTTTATTACAATCATACTTCTAAAACCCTTTATCACAGAACATTTGATGGTCTACTCTTACGTTGTCTTGCAAGAGATGAAGCAAAACAAATACTACGGGAAGCTCACGATGGTGTATGTGGTGCACATTAGCCTGGTCCTAAATTATAAGATCATATCCGACGCTATTGGCCCACTATGATATCAGATGCCATTGAATATGCAAGAAAATATCGAGCATGTCAAATCCATGCAAACTTTATCCATCAACCGTCATAGTTCCTTCATCCGACTACCGTATCATGGTCCTTTGAAGCTTGGGGTATGGATGTCATTGATCCTATCAATCCACCGTCATCTAGAGGATATCGACTTATACTGGCTATAACCGATTACTTCTTGAAGTAGGTCGAAGCCATACCTTTATCTGAAGTCAAGACTAGCAACGTCATCAATTTTATTAAACATCATGTGATATACAGATTCGGTACTCCTCGACGAATCATTCATGATAATGGACCACAATTCATCAGTCAAAAGTTTACTCGGTTTTTGGATGATAACAGAATCAATAATGTTGCTTCCACAGCCTACAATCCTGCAGCTAACGGTTTGGCTGAAGCATTCAACAAAACTATCATCAAGCTTCTCAAGAAACTTGTTTCTACCAATAAAAGAAACTGGAGTGAAAAGCATGGAGAATGTCTATGGGCTTATCGTACTACTATACGCACTCCAACCGGTTACACACCTTTCTTCTTGGTGTATGGGTGCGAAACTGCTCTACCATTAGAGATTCAGATCCCTTCCCTAAGAATTGCCATTGCTAATGAACTCACAACAGAAAATAATGATCGTCTTAGACTTTAGGAGCTTGAAGCGCTTGACGAGAAATGGCTCCTAGCTCAACAACACATTGAGTTATATCAAGCCCGCATATCAAGAGCCTTCAACCATAAAGTCAAAATACAAGTATTTCAAAAAGGAGAATTAGTCTTGACTGTCAGACGTCCTATGACTATGACACACATGAGTAAAGACAAGTTCAAAGCAAAGTGGAAAGGTCCCTACATTGTAAGCAAAGTTTTCTCAAATGGAGCTTATCAACTGACTGGTATGGATGGCCGAGTCGCTATGATACCTATCAATGGCAAATTTCTAAAGAAATACTATGTATAATATGTTCTCTAAATTTTGTCCAATTCTTAGCTATCCGAATAAAATCTCCAGTGGAGCCTATTCAAGTCATTTTATCATAGATATCGTCTTTTGGAACTTGGTTGCTTTAGACATGATATCCTGTCTTTGAGTCCCTGTTAACTTGAAGATCATTAATAGAAAAATGAGTTCACATCCACATTACCTCTGAATTCTATTTTCTATATCAAATGACTTATCACGTCCATATTACCTCTGATAAAGTCATCTTTTAAAATAATAATATCTCAAGAATTATATTCTGCCACGTCCACATTACCTCTGAGTAGATATAATAAATATTTTTATTTTCAACAAAGAAATATGTCACGTCCAGTAACTCTGAATATATTTTCTATTCTATTACTTATATCTTTAACAAGATATGCAACAAGTAATGGAACCACAAAAATTTTATTTCATTAATGATGTTCAAAATGTTTTTAAAAGGTACATCATATGAAAGATATCAAAAAAAGACAACAAATGGGATCGCTTTATTCTGGAGGTTGAGTGCTAAAGTCTGCAATCCGCTTCTTCAAAGCCTTGGCTCTTTCTACACAGAAATCAAGCACCCGTTGTCTAGCTTGGGCCCTTCCAGACTTTGGGTCGAAAGGGTGCGAAGTAGTTGTCCGGCGTGCTAATTCTTCATTCCGCATTCTAACAAAGTCGTCATTCTGACACCTCAAAATATCCAACTGGCTTGCAGCAGCTTGATGCAGTTGGATTTCTTCTTCTATATGTTGCTTAGTCGCCTTGAGCCATTCTTGGAGCCGAGCAATTTCAACTTCCAGGTCAAAAGCTTCTTTCTTTTTCTCTGTAGTTGCAGTTCTATAACACTCGATAGTGGAGTCCGCTTCAGTAATTTGGACGTCCATCTCTACGGAGCGTTAGGAGAAAGCCATCAAGAAAGCTTCAAACTTAGCTATGTTTGTTTCAGCTTCACGAGCCATGGCTTCACATTCTGCGTCCACGAGTTGTTGAATATTCCCTCTTTTGAGGTCCGTGTAGGCTTTATTGGATTCCTCAAGCTGCTCCAATACATGCTCTAAGTAGGTGGCCAGATCCCGATCTCCCATATCGCGGATACCTCTGATTTGATAAGATGAAGGGCTTCTGACTGTTGTAAAAGGAACATCATCCTTCTCCATCACCCTTTGAACCAGAGGCCTCAGAGATGTATAGAAGACTTTGGTGAAAGAAGCCATAACAAATCTGTTTTTCGCTAGAGCGCTTGGAGTGGCCACCACTTCCACCTGAGTTTCTACTGCTGCAGTAGTTGGAGGTACTTCAGATTTTGCACCAGGGGACCCAAATTTAAGCATCTGGGATGAGCTCCCTTCTCCTGCTTGGGTTCCTCTGTCCAAAGGAGCCATTATCGAGCTGGTCGCTCCCACAGGTCCTTCTGAGATCAACATACACCATTGTTAAAACATTATCAAAGGGATCAGGATAAATGAAAATCAGAAATTTACCAGAACCTGGCAGTACATATGGCATTTCACGAGGCAGGGCTGATTCCATACGAAGCCTCGATATAGTGTTCTTAGACACTGCTGCTTGGCTGCTTCCAGCTTTCGAGCCTTCCGATAAGAAGCGGCTACTTCCAGCCCCTAACTCTGTTTGGAGGGACGGAGTGCTGGTGTTTGTCTCCTTATTCTGTGGGGTTTGATCTACAGGTGTTTTAATCCCCGCAGTATTAGCTTTAGGATTCTCAACAATCCTAGCTGCTTCAGAAGCTCTAGGCTAATCTTTATGAACCTCTTCAGGAGCTTTGGGTTCATCAGTTCTCAGGCCTAAATGCCATTCATTATCAATGGGGTGCTCTTCACCCACAATTGTGGTCTAGCCCTCTTCGGCCAGTCCTTCTTCGTTCAACATAACTTCTACCGAAGCTTGCTCACCTTTGACAACAATGGTAAGATCATCTTCATTCGAGAAATCTCCAGAATCACGTCCCTTCAGAGCATCTATCATTTCTTGGTCTTCTTGAGAAAGAGTAGGAGTTTGAGCAATAGGAGGATCTGTGACTTTATCCATCTGAGCAGGAGAATTTTTAACTCCTGTCTGAGATTCTGTTGAAGGCAAAACCTTCTCAAGGGGTTCAGGTTCTGGGATTCCAGGAGTCGGAGATGACATCATCACTCTTGCAGAAGCTAGAATAGCTGCAGATACAGGAACACTATCCTTCATAAATGCTGGTTCTGGAGTAAGAACCGCATCCAGCATGGTGGTTTAAATCGGAGTGTTCATCACTGTAACCTCTACAAATAAAAAAATAATGTCAAATTTCATTTAAACATGATTATACGAAAGTGATATTAAAAACTACCTTTTTGAAGTGGCAAATCCTGCTGCGAAGGTGGTGGTGTCTCATGTTGACTTAAAGACTCCTCTGGCCCGGATAGGGTAAAGGAAGAGCCAACTCTTGGACGATCTGCTTTAGTTGCCAGCAATTTTCTTCTGGGCTTCCGATGCAGGGGTGCCACCGATTCTTTTTCGTCGAGAGTTTCTTCTTGGATGGCTCTGCTTTGCTTCAGAACCGACGAATGAGTTATTTCTACTCCTCTAAAGGACATCCCAGTGTGCATCTGCTTCGACTGGGATCGTGTCGTCCTTGTGTTAGCTGGTTCAGTGGTTGCCATTGCGGCCCACTTTTTCTTCCTCTTTGCAGCCTTGGATGAAGAAGGAAGATCATCAGGCTGAATTGATGATTCTGCAGCTCTCATCTTCTTGCTCAGTCCTTTAGCGGGAGATTTATCTTTTCGTGTCTTCAATGACACATCTAACAGATCGTTTACCTCATCCAGAAGAACCACAAGGGAAGCTTCCAGTGGTTTATCAGCAAGGTCTTGGTCCTCAACATCTCTGAATGATATTGTAGTACGAGTCCCAGACCTCGTACGTTTGTTGCTAGCGAAGCTGTGGAATAGATAGAAGTTCTCGACAAAAGTATTCGCCGAAGTGTAAAAATTTGAGTATGTGTATAACATACGTGGGCCTGTCTGAGCAGGGGTGTTTGGCATTGAGAATATGGCTTTAGTGCCCCTAGCGTTATAGTATCCCCACGCCCTAGCTCCATCGATCAAATAGCCTCTGGCTTGCAGATAGGTAGTGGCATTCCCCACATGTAATTGATCGTAGTCGAATTGACGGGCAAATCGGCTCGACAGATATGGCTCTAGAAAGCACTCTCCTTCAAACTGATACACTAAATGAGACGGCTGGATTGATTTTAACCATTCAAAGGTGGACGGAATCAGATGGAGTGATCTGGCTTCCATATCCATAAGATTGGAAGGAATATGCTCATGCCCTTGAGGGGAAGGGACATATTGGAACCTCCACTCAGAACCCTTGATCAAGTCTCTTCGGCATTCTGATAAGGTATTGATATTCCAACGAGCATTAGAATAACGCCTTATGAAGTTTCCTCCTACTACACTCATATCTGGGTCCATCAAACCGGGATAGTGCATATGCAACCACCCGAACAGATAGGTGTAGGGCATCTCAGTACGGGGGAAATCTTGTCGGACATTTTTGTGATGAAGCATAGTATACACAAAAGAGCGCAGGCCCGTATTTAAGCGATAAGTTATCGCTGAAAGGAGGTCTCTTACAGCCAAACATAAGACGTACCACAGCAAACAGAATACCGCGGTAGAATCGATCAACTGCACTTGCTCCAGGGACCACAAACTGCTTCAGCCATATAGAAAGAAAGCCCGCCAACTGGGCTTCTTTAGACATAGTTCTATAACCTTGTCTGAGATAGCTTTCGATCGGAGTACCTGCCTTGAAGGAGAACCAATCCTCGTCCAGCTTGTTATCGATGTATTTGTATTTCTCCATCAATTTCTGAACATCGTTGTCGCTGAGTGGCTGGAAGAAACGAGGATCACAAGTTTGAGTTTCAAATATCTTGTCTTCAAAGGCGTGGCCCAAGAACAAATATGACAGCCACTTGGATGTGTAGCATGTACCTACAGTGGTACTCTTGTAGTATAAGGAGCATATCTTATAGTGACACAAGAGTTCCTCGAACACAGCTACCATTTCAGGATTCTCTGTTAACATGATATCCAGTTCTTCGTTTGTGGGTACGTACTCCTCATACGGGTTATTACCCATTGACAGATGGGAAAGGAACTTAATCTCATGAAGTACGAAGCCAATCTCCCCGTGAGGAGTCATGAAGGTACCAGTCTTATAATTGTACCTTTCTACCAGAGCCAAAAATATGTAGGTATTCGGACGGAAGCCATAAACCGTAGCCTAGACTGCTTCATAAATACCTATCTCAAGAAGCTTGTCCTTAAATTGGTACAAGACCCAATTAACCAAGCAACTCCCACGCTTCATATCTAGGTTCACCAGGCCTATCAATTGCATGGTTTGATTTAGGTATCTTCCCTCAGCTTTTGCGAATTCGTTCGCAAAGATTGGTACTCTAACTAGGAATAACAGAGAGGAGTCTTCTGGAGGTACACAGTCAAGCATCAAACCCCTCAGATAAGAGCTGTATTTCTCTGAGGTGCTGTAGAATTAGTCTCTGCCCTTCTGACCCAGCCTAAAATAGATCCTCCCCACTCTTGCCTGCTGTATCGGAGTTATGTCTCATCCCATCCGGCGAGGGTAACTCAAAAATTCGTATCGAGACAGTGATAGGTATCTCGAAACTTCAGTGAGTTACATAATCCTGCCCCCACTACACTGATAAACTCTACCTTCCTTCTTGGCCCTGGGTTGGGACGTCCTCCTGATAGCCTCTCCGAACAAGAAAGTTGGTTTCTTGTGGACTATGTTATCCACACTCTCTAAGGGCTATCCATTCATCAAGCATAGTAGAGTGGTATTCTCTTGAGCAGTAAGTATAGCTTTCCTAGCTTCAGGAGGGTCATACTGTGGATATGACACATGTGATAGGTCTTCTTAGTACTCTGATACATTGAATGTTGAAGCGAATCTTTCAGCATTTGGGTCTTTTCTGAGATTAACTATATAAAGGCAAGCAAACAGAAGTTAGTCTCAAAAAGTGTCTGGTTCAATGAAACAGAATATATGACATCACAGGTTGCGCAACCCTTATGTTGCTTGACATTTTGTATTGCACCACATCTATGTTGCACGATATATCAGGATGCACCACATCTGTGTTGCATGACATTTCTGTCGAAATAAACACTTGTGTGCGCAACATCTCAAGTTGCGCCAAATTGATTTCACAGAATCAAAAAAAGCACAACTCTCGAAATGTCGCACAACATGGTTCATAAAAAAGAACATAGTGTGGATAGCAACCAAGCCCTAAAAATGGTGGCACAAGTCATGAAGTACGCCTAACCCTAAAAGAGAAGGCGCACGTTGTCCAAATCAAATCAAAACCCTAAAAAGGGTTGATCGATGCTCGGTTCTTTGTCAAACATTCACCTTCCATTGCTAGGTTAGTTGTTTCTTGTCGTGATGAAGGGGGAGCGTACTGAGGCGCGCGTGTGGATGGAGCATGAGATGAAGGCTCGACGACCTTCTTTCCCTTCTCGACGGTGGATCGCTTGGATGCCATAGATAAATTGTTGAGAAGTTCGGGAAGAGGGGTTTTAGAAAAGATCGACTGTGGTAAAGAAGGAAAAGCTTAGAAGTGTACGGCTATTTATAGCCCAAATAATAAAACTGATTGCACAACTTGCGCTCAAAAAGTAGAGTCGGGTGAAACAAGCGTGACCTATGACAGAATATGCATAATTCAAAGTATTTCAAATTTTTGAAGTATTTCAAATTTTGAAAACTTTGAAGGGGGTCTTGTAGAGGCTAAAAATCAAGTTGCACCACTCAAATGGAAGTCAGAACATCAAGTTGCATCACATTATCAACTTGCGCCACCATCAAGTTGCGCCACATTATCAACTTGCGCTACCATCAGGTTGTGCCAGAGCCAGGTTGCGTGAATGCCACGTGGTAGTCCCCTTGAAAAACTATAATGGCCATCATCATTACCTGACAGCTGACAACACAAAGATTAAAAAAACTCTGTTTGAATCTCGTGCAATACGGTGCTCGAGAAAATCTTGTCAGTTATTGATGACAGCTAGCAGCTCGTGTAGTGTATCAAGGTGTGCGATGGTTATTAATAAAATCCAAAGAATACTCAGAATGTAGCGCAAGTTGCTGAGTTGTGCCCATAGCAATGTAAAGCCCCTAAATTTCTACTATTTTTTAAAAATCTGGTACTGATTTATTATTTATACGTCGCGTAGTTGCATTGTACGTCGCGCGCAAATTTTATTTTTCGTAATTGCTCGACGAATACGAATATGTGCGAGCGTACATATTTTTAGAAAAACATTTTTCTATTTTTATAGTTTCAAAATAATATATATAATAATTATTTGTATTTGTATTTTACTTAAAGTTGTGAAAAGTATCGTATCAAGATGGCCAAATATTATTACTTTTATTTATAAAGGGCTAGCTTATTAATAGTCGTAATTTAGAAAACTATCTTTATGCAAATATTCCTTACACATGAGGAACATGAATTTGAATTCGTGTATATAATTCCATTTTCGAATTTAATGATATTAATATTTTATTATTCAAAAAGATATTTAAAAAATATTTATTATTTTTGAAATTTTTATTATTGGTATTTTTGGAAAATATATTTCAAAATTATTGTGGCCATTTTAGATCTCGATTTGATTTATGGATTTAATTTAAATAGTTTAAAGGTAGAATTTATATTTAATTTGAGATTTGATTACATAGATTTAAATTGGAATTGAATTTGAATTTAGATTTGATTTTATTAATTTAAATTGAATTATCTAATTAGGTTTAAATAAATCATAATCATTATCCAACTGGGAATTCCCACCTTCTATATAATGAGAGGTACTCATCCACCAATTACGCCACAAGAATTCTCTCCACAAAGGTGTTGTGTATTGTGTCGCTGTCCATCATTTCCACTATGATCGATTTTTACAAATACATTTGTCCCGTCCGACACCCCGGACACGACAACCATAATAACAGAAACTGTTTTCGTCTTCGCTACCATCATCACCACCAGCCACCAGAGTCTGACCCCAATATTGTCGTGCCTTCTTCCTGTTATCTCCGACAGCACCACCCGTCCTTCTTGTACACCATCATGGCCTTCACCACCATCACCCAACTACTGCCATCGGAGTCGTCCCTCCACTCCCGACTACTGATCTCCGATCAGTTGCCTAACCATGTCAACACCACCCGCAACATCGTCATCACTACAGCCGCCGTCACCGCCACCATATCCCGGCCACTAGTGGACAACACCACCACCACCACCGCCCCGGCTAACCCAGCCACCAAAAACACCACCACCACCATCAAAGAGTAGAAGGAAGAAGGGAACCCTAACTCACCTCGCTGAGCCACCGTTCCGACCGCCGGAACCACCTCGCCCCCTCCGTCGTCCGTCGCGGATCCGCCACGGCGCCCGCGCCCATCTGCCCGCAGGAGGAGTCTCTCTCGCGCAACCGTACGCGTCCGTTCCACCATCCACAGCCCCCGTAGCCTCCAGGGCAGCGCCCCCTCCGGCGTCCTCTGCCCCGCCGTGCCGGAGCACCCTACCGCCGTCGCCTCGGCTGCCATGCGTCCCAAAACAGGGCCGCCCGACGCAACGAGCTGCCCACTGAGTCTCCGCCGTCCCAGGAGGCAGTGACCCCGCGCTCAGGCTGACGTCGTCCCCATCGCCATCGCTCGCCGGTAAACCCTCCATCCCCCTTCCGCTCTCACCATCTCACCCCTCTGTTCCCACATCCTCTCTCTCTCTCCTACACTTTCTCTCTCCCTTAAGTTTTTAAAGGAACAGCTGTAGTATAGGATTTTTATTATTATTATTATTATTTTTATTTTATTATTACATTATTTGTTTTCATTAACAGGAGGTTTTATAAGTATAGTATTAATATTAATATTATTATTATTATTATTATTATTGAATTGATTATTATACTCTTTTAGTATTAATATATTTTCTGTTAATATTGTTTGTTTTTATTACCCATTTATTTTGTAATATCAATGTATACAATAAAGACGGTAAGTTTACATATGTACAGAAGTTATTAATTTTCTAGCAAAGATAGTTTTCTACCTAAAGAAATTATTTTGACACGCGAAAAATTTTAGTCCAAAACCATTTTTTGCTTTCAAACATTTTCCAAAAATTATTTTAACTAGTAAAAAGGGTTTTCAAAATTATAAATGATTTTGAGTATTTCAATAATTGTTTAAATTATCTTTACTAATAAGGTACATGTTATCTTCCTAGAAATCCTATTTTTGGTAAACTTATAGTTTTAGCCTAAATCAATTTTTCCACATTTCAAATATTTGTCCAAAATAAATTATTTTTACTAGAAAACATGGTTTTCAAGTATTATACGTATTTTTTGGAAAAATATATGTATTTCTTCACATAAATTCTCTCAATTATCTTGATTGCGACTGATCATCTTTCCTATTTCCTCACAACTTTGGACCCCTGCACATTGATCATAGCTATTGGACAATCAGGACTTGTCGGATTATCGTACCGCATTAGGCGTAACACCAAGCAAGATACCTTGCCATAATTTATTTTTTATAAATTAGTCTGTATTTTATTTATTGTATATCACTGTGTATTTATTTCCCGTTCTTTTAACTGTACCATTATTACAGTGCCTGATCTAGTGCCTGCTTAGTGATATTAGCTGTATTTTTTTATTATTCTTTGATTGCATATGGACATAGAGTTAAGAGACTACCACTAGTTTAGTGCATTACATAAACTTTGACACTGTTGTGCCACGAGATGTGTGAGTTATGAGTAGCATATAGCATCCGAACTTACGTGTTGGCTGATCACTGATGCGTATGGAACGTACATTAGGTCTAACTGTCAATGGTTGTATGTTAGAAGACTTGACGGTTAGTAGTGTTACATGGTCGTAGATGCGACATGATAGGTACATTGGGTGGAGAGAATATTTCCTTATCATATGGGCTTCGATTGTACTTTCCTTGTAATCCGGAAGCTCCGCTGGAGATACGGGTATAATGACCCTCTCAGGTTTGCCACTATCGTTTTTGAACGTCATGCGCTTAGGTCACTAGTGCCCAAGTGGGGACTATATCAGATCCTATTTACCACCAGGGCTCATGCGACGAAAGGTTTGTTCTCAACTGCATGTTCACTTTAGTACGGTTAGGTTGCCTTATTTATGTCTTGTCACTTTCTTTGATGGTGGCATATTTTATATTCAGTATTTATATGGCATGTTTATTGTATCTTGTTACGTCCCTCTGAGGACCTGGTTATCTCGTCTGGTGTGTGCTCTTATCTTTCGCAGGTGTTCTAGCCGTGGCCATGATCATCTCTATTTCTTTGAGGATGATAGCACCCTGATCGTCTTCGCTTCACTCGCCAAACTCTTTCTTTTATTATGTATTTCTTTTCATAGTTAGTAGTGGATTTGTCTCTGCCTAACGACTGTATACATGACAAATTCAAAGTTGCTTCTATATCATTATTTATCTTTGTGGATGAGATTTAGTGCCTTGGTTACTGCATTTTACAGCTTATGTATACATACGACGGTCCATATACTTTGTATGTATACAGCTGGCATGATTACGTTCTAGTCCTTCTATTTTTGGGACTGGGGCGTTACATATTTTTGTGGTGGCCCATGCAGGTCGAGTTTGTCACTTCGGTTACATAATTGTACCGATGTGAGCCTGCAATATAGGATTAGAGTCTAGAATCTCATCCACCTACTTGACATCCTCTCTTGACTTCAAATTTCGAACTCTCGTTCGACCTCCTTGACTTGCATCTTGCTTGACTTCTTCTACCATAAATTCTTAGCTTCGTGCTTAGTAAGATGACTACACTAGTATATACTCATAGGTCAAACACATGGCTAGAAGATTACATTGACAATTAATATGCATTGAGATTTTATTTAAGTTATAAAGGCAATTATTTTCCTAGAAATATGATCTTAAGGATTAGTTAATTCGGGTAGTAGCATATTACCACTTTCAAAAGATAGTTGGAATTTAATTTTGATATTACAAGGTGGTATACACAAGAGGATAGCTAGATCGAGAAAACAAATTGATTGATTTTGCGTTTTGATTTTGAAGGACTTTGAACATTATGATTTATTGAGTTATAGCTATACATCTTTTGGAGAAAAGGATCATAAAATTTTAAAATGTGTAAGTAGGATTTACGATTGACCAAAATTTGAGGATGATGAAATTTTGGTAAAATGTTTTTGAATTAAATAACGTCATATGATCTATGATTTATAAAGTTATTTAGATTTTGAGTTTAAAGCCTTGATTATGGATATTTAAATTTTGGTGAAAAAAATTAAATTAAATTACTTTTGAAGAGTAGTTGTGACTTATTGGAAGTTAGATATACACATTTAAAGGATATAGCATTTAAATTCGGGAGTTATTTAAATGTTCTATTTTTTTAGTATGAATTTTGACTGATAAACTTATTTAAATATTGAGTTTAAGATTGGAAAAAAAATTCGATTTGCGATATACAAGGGTTGTTCCGAGATTGGCTAAAGATTTAAAATATTGATTAAACTTGACAGCCTAAGATGATTAGAAATTTTGGTGAAAATCTTGAAGATTTTATTGGAAAACTTTTGAGGAAATAAAAATTTTAGATTAGATCATAAATGGGTGGAGGACCAAGAAACAAGCAAGGTCACCCTAATGAGATAGAAGTATTCCACAATAAGTTGCCCTACCACCTATGATTATGATATTGCATATACACAAGTATAGTTAGTCATCAACCAAACTGCATAACTATATCTTTGACTTACTCGACCTTCCCTCAAATCTAGATCTTTAATCGTGACCATCTAATTGTTTAAAACTTAGAAATGATTAGAATCATTCCCTTTACCATACCCTTATCTATGAGACTATTTTCTCTCTAGAAACTGTGTCTCTAACTTATTTTACCTTGATCTCCGAGGGTTACTAAATTACCTCTATTTCGTGCTTTAACTATATCCTTTTGTGCATTAATTAGTACCACATGAACTCCCAACATTTGGTGCTTTAACTATCTCCGAGGGTTACTAAATTACCTTTATTTCGTGCTTTAACTAAATTACCTTGATTATTTGGTGTTCCCTATCGTGACTTTGATATTTGGAGCACAACACTAGACTTTTCCTTCCAACAAATTTCACATGCAAGACCTAGACGAGCTCACCTTCATGTAGGTATATCATGTCCCACTAAAACACATTCTCTTGTACTCTATTTTTATGATACGACTTTCGAGTCATAAAGACTAAACTATAACCCTTACCATGGCAACGATATACTTTTGACTACATATATGGATTCAACCTCGACTCAATTTTGTTGACCCAATATATGATTGTGATCTACTAAATCCCTTAAATGCTTAACCTTGCGTTTATCTTGACTGCTTAACCCTTGTCATTTTGTTTTCATGCCTTATCTCGATTCACTTAGGTACGTAATAACTTTCGCTCTTCAATATTGCAACCCTTACCCTTCTCCCTTCCAATTAAATTGCTTTACTTATATTTCACTATGATTCCTACATAGTTTATGCAATCTTGTTCCTTGTATGATTCCCTTATGCGAAATAAAATTTGATCATGACAATCTTGGGTTAGTAGAGGTTAGATTAGAGAACCACACAGCATGGATAAATAATGTAGTTGGTTAAGATAATTACGAGATTATGAGGTACAGATGGGACACAAATGAAAATGTGCGATAAATCCAAATAGACGAAGTAAGGAATGATATATAGTGTTTTGATGAAGCACTCAAGGATAAATAGACTTCTCGAATTTCAAAATTTGTTTTAAGGTAACTAAATATTGAATGTAGAATCTTCTAAAGTGTTGGTGGTTTAAGAACCAAATTTATATATTAAAGTTATGGATGCAAATTTTTGATAAAGACAATGTTGACGTTGCCTTCGATAACATATAGTGTTATGATGATATTAGTTTTCAAGGATAACCAATTGTTGAAGAAAGAAACCTTTACATTTTTGATGCATGGTTCTAAGATGATTATGAATATGAAGTTAAGATAAGTTTCATTTCTACCATAAAAAAGAGAAGATTGTTGAATTCAAATTTTCGAGAGAGACTAATAAATATTTTAGGAAATTCCAATTATGATGATAGAAGATTGAGTTATGAAGGTATACTGTTAGTTTTCGAGATTTATCGAACATTGAAGATGGACTTTTATTTTGGTACCTATGGATGCGTTGTACGTTGACCAATAAATACAAATTTGTAGTAAAGAGATTTTAAACTTCTACTTGGGCCAAATTTGTTGAAGGGTTGGAATTTTTAATTTTAGAAAAAATTATAACTTGGGAAGATATATAAAAATGAGCTATGGAGATTATGGAAGTCAAAATTTGAGACTATTTGAAATTCTATGACGAAATAGAGGAAGTTAGAGTACATTTATAATCATATTGGTTTTGTTAAAGGGATGTGAAACAAAAGTAAATTTTTGGAAAGAACGATTGATGATAAGAGAGATTACATGTATATTGATGATATCAAAGGATTAAGGAGTTATTATCTACTTATGAGGTTGCCCCTTTCTAAGGTTGATGTTAGGGTTGATCGAGCTTAGTTATTGACTGGTTGTCATATACATGATCGTGATCTAAACTGAAACCATCGAATTTTTCTGTTCTAGTCGATCAAATGACATATTGCCATTAAAATTTCGCTCGTCTCCTCATCGAATATTTTGTTGCATTCTCGTCCCAAGAAGATCTCGTACATCTATTCGAATAAACTCTTTACATCCCCTTCACCATACCCACCCTAATTACTCCTAAATTTCGAGGACGAAATTCTTTTAAGTTGGGTAGGATGTAAAACCCCTAAATTTCTACAATTTTTTTAAAATTTGGTACTGATTTATTATTTATATGTCGCGTAGTTGCATTGTACGTCGCGCACGAAATTTCGTTTTTCGTAATTGCTCGACGAATACGAATATGTGCGAGCGTACATATTTCTAAAAAAATATTTTTCTATTTTTATAGTTTCAAAATAATATATATAATAATTATTTGTATTTGTATTTTACTTAAAGTTGTGAAAAGTATCGTATCAAGATGGCCAAAACTTATTACTTTTATTTATAAAAGGCTAGCTTATTTAATAGTGGTAATTTAGAAAATTATTTTTATGCAAATATTCCTTGCACATGAGGTACATGAATTTGAATTCGTATATATAATTCCATTTTTGAATTTATTGATATTAATATTTTATTATTCAAAAGATATTTAAAAATATTTATTATTTTTGAAATTTTTATTATTGGTATTTTTGGAAAATATATTTGGAAATTATTGTGGCCATTTTAGATCTCGATTTGATTTTATGGATTTAATTTAAATAGTTTAAAGGTAGAATTTATATTTAATTTGAGATATGATTATCTAGATTTAAATTGGAATTGAATTTGAATTTAGATTTGATTTTATTAATTTAAATTGAATTATCTAATTGGGTTCAAAAAAATCCAAATCCTTATCCAACTGGGAATTTCCACCTCCTATATAAGGAGAGGTACTGTGAGCACCCTGAATTTCGGGCTGATTTTTTTATTTTTATTTTATTTTTTCTGATTGTTTAGTCTCAATAAATAATTTATTCTGTTTATTTATCTGTAAATGTGATTTTCCGTGCCTTTGATATTTGGAGTGTCAGGGATGTTCAACTCTGGAAATCTTCTTCATGGGTTTTGTAGTGGACAGGATTACCTTCATGATGGAATATAGTGTCCCACTCAAACTTGTTCCCTTGTACTCTTTTTGCTTCGCACAACTTCGGGTCGATTTAGACCATTGGATTATTAATTATTTTCCCACTCTTTTCCTTGATCATTTTTAGCACGTTACCGTGACTTTTAATTTGAGAGCACAAGACCAGTTATTTTCTTGAAACCAACTCATCATACATGATCTACTCGAGACACTCTTCACCCTTGACCTTCGTGTCCCACTCAGACACACCATTTTGTGTTCTATTTGCTTCGCACAACTTTCGTGACACGTGACCCGATTTTATTTCACTCCACGGTGTCGCATTCATTTTCCAACTTGATTTGTGGGTACCCTGTCGACCAAAACTTGTCAGCCCCAATTATGGACATGGCCCACATTGAGCCTACTACCCGCATGACACTTGTGTCCCATTTATTGGAATCCCCACGTCTACTTATTCACCCATGATCATCAACGCTTATTTAAATTCGATTATTTTGCCATGTCCGATTTTGATCCAACCCGGCTTGACCGAACCCAGTCCAAACTTCATATTACCCTCTCTCTTGACGCCCTTATTTTTCTTGCCCAAAAATAATATCAGATACCATGTCTACCTATTTTAATATTCGATGGAAAATTATGTTATTTTTAATCCCTAAAATAACCTATTTTCCTACACTTAATTTCTAGCCATAGATTTCCCTACATTAAATCATACCCATTCAATCCCTACATATAAACTCCCCAACACCCCTTGGCCATGTGGCCGGCCCTAAAAGCTAGGCACATCTCTCTCTCCGCCCTCTCATTAATTATTTCACTTTCTCTCTCTCATCCTTTCTAATTTTCCCACACTTCTTGTCACGACCCGGTCCCAATTGCTTGGGTCGAATCGGATCATGCCCAGCCTGCACCGTTGTTGAGACGGCGGCAGTAAGCTGTTCAGTAGCAGGTAACCATACAACAACAATATATTTGTCACAACTCAACATTCGAAAATTTAAAACTTTATTAAACTTTTACATGAAATAAAAGATACAACTTAAACCATTTTTTTTATACATCATGAATAAAAGAAAACTCTAGGCAAACAGCTCAGCAATCTCGAATTCCTCGTCTTGGGATAGCGTAACAAAGCCTCATCAGTGATACCTAAAATGTTGGGTCTCCAGTCAGGAGGGAGCAAAGTACAATTACGAATATCCAATAATTCAAATAATAATTTGAAATTTGCAATGTTAAACAATTTGAAATACTTTAACAATATTTTTCACAATTCTACAATTGAAAATAATGTGATTTGAGTAGGTAACGAACTATGACCGGCTTGGGATGATTCAATTATATCCTAATGATACGGTCCGGCCTATCCTCGGGTATAGGAGGAATCAGCTCGCACAATCAATGATGCAATATAGGGGTATTGGTCATAGACGCTACACTACTCCCCCAATATCCCGAGTCAATCAGATTCAATCAATGAGTCAATATTCGAACTCTAGGAGAGAGTTCCGTGTAGCAATATGGTTTAAAATTTCAATAAAACAATTACTAGATAAATTACCAAATAGACATAACTGCACTTGCCTTTGTTTTAGAATGACTGGATAGACGAGTCGGTACCGAGGAGGAACGTCAGGTGTAACTTCGAGTTCCTACAGTTGAGAACTCGACTTAGAACCTTGAATAACCAGACTAAGTGTGCTAGTTGCAATCTCTAGTAGTAAGTCCTAGTCAGGTTTTAAGTTGTTATTAAGCTACAGCTAACGTTTACGTCGCAAACTACATGCGTTGATTAAACCGGTTAATTTGATTATTTGGAAAAATAATAAGAACCAATTATCTTTGGAAAACTTTGTGTTTTTGTAATATATCTATAAAAATACAATTTCTTTTAGTGATAAATCGTGAATTAATATTATTTTATTTATTTTAACTAACTTCGTGATTAACCAGCAAATTACGTTCTAAACTACGAATATGCAACTAATCCAAAAACCACCCAAATCACGTCCACCAGAAATAAAAATAAATCTATGCTACACAAATACATTGGCACAGCTAATGGTCCTAGGGTGGGCTTATGCCCGGTACAAATTTTTCTTTTACATTAAATAAGAGAAAATGACTGAAATTAAATAATTAAAGTGCAGGAATTAAATATCTAATATAAATAGCCTAAGATAAAATAATTAAAAGAAAGCTAGGAGTCTCAGACTCGGTCCATTTCCTCAAAATTCGGCTTATGCCTCAACGTCCGGTCGGACCGGTGCGTTTGCATTTCGCCGGGGCCCACAGACCGGTACGGTCGTCACCCGAAAATCAGTTTAGAAATTCATTTTCGAAAGCCAGTTTTGAAATTAATAAAAATATAGTTTTTTTGTAAAAATTTGGGCAGCACTTCCTCTATTTCGGGACAAACCCAAGAACTGGGAAGTGCCCCAACAAACTCCTGCAAATATTTTCCAACCCAAAATAATCCACAAAAATATCCACCAAACTGATTCCAAGCCACAGAAAAATAATTCCAACACCACCGAATAATTCCCGAAAAGTCCGGGAATCTCGTAATCCAACCAAATCACACCAAAGCAACACAGGAAAATAATCTAACGCAGCTAAACGATAATATACGCAGCTAACCGGATTCCCGAGAGGGAACCGGGGGACCGATCTATCATCATGGACTCGACACGGGAGGGACGAACTACTCTGATTATCCAGAAATTACCAGTTTCCGTTGGCGGGGAGCCGCGGGAAAATCTCGGGAAAGAAATCCGAAACTAAGTCGGCAGCAGGTCGAAGATCCCGAATCGCGGGAAAGTCCACGGACAGCGGGAAATCCACGGGAAGGGTGCTGGACAGCAGCGAATGGCCGCGGAAACGCTGACAGCGGCGGAGGCGGGGGTTTGCTGGCCTCGGGGACAGCGGCGGACAGAGCCGCGGACAGCGGCGCCGGCTAGGGCGCGGGAGTCGTCGCTGACGCGGGCGGCGGACCCGAGGGGAGATCCGCCGGGGAGCTCGTCGAGCAAGGGGGCTCTGGCCGGCGGGGGTCGCCGGACTCGGCTGGACGGAGAGGGCGGTGCAGTGGCGGTCGCCGGCCTCGGGACGGCGGCGGTTGGCCGCAGAGGGGGTCGCCGGGCTCTGGAAACGGCGACGGTCACCGCGGATGCCGCGGAGAGGAGCGCGGTGCGGTGGTGCTTCGCCGGACAAGGGGCTCGGCCTCGGGTCGCACGCGCGGAGAAGGGGCTCGGTTTGGGGTTTTCCAACCGAGAGAGAGGGAGAGGAGATAGTGAGGGAGAGTTGTTGAGAACTTGAGGAGATGGGTTTTGTTTCTCCACAGGGAGAATGGAAAGGTGTGAGAGAGAGAGAGAGGTTGAGACTTTAGTTTGTTCTGTGGAGATCGTGGGTTCTGTTGAGGAGACGTGGGGAAGTTGTGGGGAATAAAAGGAGATGGGTTAAGAAAATGTGAGGTGGGGAATGAAAAGAGGAGAGAAGTTTATATACGGGGAGGAGGAGGAGTTACGGAAGAGGAAAAGATGGGGAGTTTATGGGTTGTTCTCTGTGAATGGGAGTGGGAAAAGTGGGAATTAATTTCTGAACGTGAGGAGAAGAGTGGGGGTTGTGAGTATTAAAGGAAGAGGAAGAGAACAAGTCTTCTTCCAGATCGTAGGAAGAAATGAATGGGTGGAAAGGAGTAAATAGGGGAAATTGAATCGTGGGAAGAGGGGAGAAGTGCTGGTCCAAATTGGACCGGCTCTCCAAACGGTTTTAATTTTTTTTTTTTTTTAAACCATTAACCAAGTCAGATTTAATAGGAAGGGAAAATGAAATTGGGTTCGGGCTCAGGCCTGGGTCTGGGTTCGGACTCGGGTCTGGGTCTAAATCAAAAGTCCATGTTGTTAATAATTTTGAAATAATTTGCACCCAAAAATATTTAATAATAATAATAATAATAATTAAAAATACTAATTATCACACTAAAACACTATTAATAATTAATTACAAAAATATGGGTTTCACAATCTTCCCTCCTTAGAAAATTTCGTCCTCGAAATTTAAAGGCAGGGTAGGAGAATCAAACAGGTACGGGTACTACACTCGTAACTCAGGTCCAACAATAAGAATTTCCAAGGCAGTCGTGGATGAGACGGTTTATGATATCATCCATGTAGAAAAATACAAAAGCGAACCAAAGTACACGAGGTTGATCAGACCATCATGCACCGGTCCTGATTAGACAATATTTTAGTGGGTGCACCCAATAAAATACCATCATGATCAAGCTTGACAAAAAAATAACTTGCAAAACTAGGCTAATTTAGCAGCATCAGTCAAGTTTAGAACGAAAAGATAAGGAATAGGAGTTTAAAATGATGGCTCAAAATATGATCTTCTTCTCACCTCTGACTACGTTTGCAACTGGTTTCTCTGGCACTGAAAGGTTGAGTCCAATCTTCAGCTCTGAATTATCCAATATGTGACTCGGATCCGAAATGTAGTGTCTGAGCTGTGACATAGAAGACGTTGCACACTCTCAAGATTAGCTGGTAGAGCTAACTGGTACGCTAATTCCAACGCGTCTTAAACTTCAAATGGCCTGATGTATCTGGCCTCAATTTCCGACTCCGTCAAAACTGATTGTTCCTCTGGTAAGAGAAAACTTCACCAAAAGCAATTTGGTCTTCCCAAGACACCAAATTCCGAGACGCAAAATCTCAATACATCTTCAAGCGTCTGGATTGACCTCTCTGATTGCTCGCCCCGCGGTACTCCATGAATCTGGTAGATGTGCTTCTCGTACAATGCTGCCCACTTCTTAGTGGATAAACCAACTTGAAGGAAATTAAAGTGTGCTGACTTAGTCAGTCGGTTCATTATAATCCAATTGGTGCCCTTCCCTCCTTGGGAACAAGGCAATCCTTACTCAAAGTTCATTGTTATATGCTTCTACTTCCACTCCGAATTGTCTAGCGGCTCCATCAAACTTGTTGTCCTCTTGCTAATTTCCTCATGTTGACAAACTCATATCTAATCCCATACCTGGAATTGTCCTTCCTTATTCCATAACACCAATCAATGGAGGCATATTCCGATACATCTTATTATCTCCTGAATTTATGGAATACTGCGACTGGTGCATTTCTTTCATCAACTCGTTCCTCTGTTTGTCAGCCGATACGCAAAGTCCCGCACCATTCTTCAGAGTTCAAATGCTGATTAATTTAGAAACCCTCAGGTGTTCCTGCCAACACTTGAGCTCTAAGCCTGCAAAGTGCCTCGTTTTGAAACTACGTTCTCTTGATTTTTATCCCTCAGCCTTGAACTTTATCAATACTGAATCAGCATCCAGCTCCGTCCTTCTATCTACAGGTAGTATAACCTCCAGTCGAAACTTCTCGATATCTTCTAGCAGGTGCTAGTCCTTGGTTAAGAACTTCGCCATCAGTATCGACCAAGTACATCAGCGACCACATTAGCCTTACCTGAATGGTACTGCAAGTTGATGTCGAAATCCTTCATCTGCTTCAGCCATCTTCTTAGTCTAACATTCAGCCCTTTCTGAGTGAAGACATATTCAGGCTTTTGTAGTCCGTATATATTTCACTCCCTTTCCATAAAAATCATGCTTCCATAGCTTCAAAGTAAAGATAATTGCAGCAAATTCCAAATTAAGTGTGGGATAATTCTTCTCATGAGTCTGTAGTTGCCTAGATGTGTAAGCAATTACTTTCCCATGTTGTTGAAGAACGTAGCCCAGTCCTTTTCCAGAGACATTACTGTAAATTGAGAAACCACCGGTTCCTGCGGGTAGCGCAAGGATTGGTGTAGTGGTAAGTCTCTTCTTCAGCTCCTCAATGCCGTCTGGCAAACTTTCATTCAGATGAACTCTTCATTCTTCCAAGTGAGCTTCGTCATTGGCTCAGCAATCTTGGCGAAAATTCTGCACGAACTTCTGATAGTAGCCGGCCAAGTTCAAGGATCTTTCGAATTGAACTTGGGGTATACCACTCTTCAACAACAGCTATCTTCCATCGAAATTTCTTCTCTTGACCACATGGCCAAAAGTCCACCTTGTCAAAAATCCACGTTCAGATAATTACCATAAAACTTCTTTTTCCTCAAAGTTCCAAAACTTCCTCAGGTGTTCTTCATGCTCTTCTTCAATCTTCAAATATATCCAAATGTTATCTATGGAGGAGATAAACTGATTCATATACTCATGAAAAAATCTCTGTTCATGAAATTCATGAACACAGCAGGAGCATTTGTCAGTCTAACGTCCTGACCAAAGAAAACTACCCATACTTGATGTTTGAACGCCGTCTGGAAATGTCCTCTTTCCTGACTTTGATTTGATGGTAGTCAAATCTTAAGTCAAACTTCGAAACACCCTATCTCCACATAACCAGATCAAACAGATCCTCGATCCGGGCAGAGGGTACTTGTTCTTTAGTGTCTGGTAATCGATGCACATCCGTTGTTCCATCCTTCTGGGGCAAAAAACAAGATAGATACTCCCTAAGGTAAAGTTCCACTCTGAACAAATCCTAGAGCCTTCATTGATCTGGTCCTCCATCTTCTTGGCCACCTTCGGGTTGACTCTGTAACATCCCTTAGAATTAGGGTAAGAGTCGGGGACTAGGTCAGGGTGAATCCTATGTCTAGATCTGGGATAATCCAGGGAGACTATCAGGGAAACATCTGCCATAAGGGTGTAACTAAAAACTTCTATTCTTGTGGGGAGTTACAGCAAAAGCTCTTATGGTTGATCTAAGGACATCCCGTTACAACTTCCAAAAGGTGATGCTATTCAGCGGTTCTAGGTACTATTCTTCATGGTTCTGGCTCTTGCATGAGCAGTCTCCAACTGCTTCCTTTCTATGAACCTCAAGTATGCATCATGTCTTATTGTAAGGGGCAGGGTCTGCTGGATAGAAAGAGGGTCCCTAGGTTGTGGCCTAACAGGTGTTGCTGGGTTATGAGCTCTGGTTTGATAGAAAGATAAGGGGCAGTCCTTTACCCGATGTTCAGCAGATCTACATGCCAAACATTGTCCCAATCTCTTCCGGCAACTAACGGTCTGATGACCAGGCCTCTTGCAATAGTTACAAGCCCATAGCTTCTTACGACAAGACTGCCGGAGAGTAGAGTACTTGATGGGACCCAAAATATCTTCTAGATTAAGGGTATCCTTCCTAAGACAAAAGTTCTGCTCTAACTTGGTTGGAGATAACTAAGGCTACATCATGACGTTCTTCATGTCTTCTCTCGTGATATTCATCTGTTCCTGCTGGGCTTCATCTTGAGCTTTCTGGATCTCCATGATTTCTTGAAATAGGACAACCATTTGGAAGATGATTGCTGGTACTGGTGGAGCAACAAAAATGGATACTCCACCAAGGAAATGCAACTCAGTTGAGATGAGGTAGGAATCGCCAATGTAGTGAAAACTTCACTGGATGCATTATGAGGACGGTCAAACAGCCGCAAGGGAAAAGACCCTGGGCTTGGTTAAGGATATGGGGTATGATCCGGAGATGACACCTCATCGCCAGCAGGATTGGTCTTGTCAATGGTCATTCTCTGGAAGGTTTAGGATGCAAACATAAGCAAGGTATCCTACCAGTCTATAATCAAACAAAAATATTTATTTATAATATATTTCGGTCCTATGTTGTGACAAATTGATATTCTAGTGTTCTAATTGTTTCTAAATATGTTTTCCTAAGTTGTTGTTCTGACCTGCATGGGCCACCACTAAAAACATGTCACGACCCGGTCCCAATTGCTTGGGTCGAATCGGATCATGCCCAGCCTGCACCGTTGTTGAGACGGCGGCAGTAAGCTGTTCAGTAGCAGGTAACCATACAACAACAATATATTTGTCACAACTCAACATTCGAAAATTTAAAACTTTATTAAACTTTTACATGAAATAAAAGATACAACTTAAACCATTTTTTTATACATCATGAATAAAAGAAAACTCTAGGCAAACAGCTCAGCAATCTCGAATTCCTCGTCTTGGGATCGCGTAACAAAGCCTCATCAGTGATACCTAAAATGTTGGGTCTCCAGTCAGGAGGGAGCAAAGTACAATTACGAATATCCAATAATTCAAATAATAATTTGAAATTTGCAATGTTAAACAATTTAAAATACTTTAACAATATTTTTCACAATTCTACAATTGAAAACAATGTGATTTGAGTAGGTAACGAACTATGACCGGCTTGGGATGATTCAATTATATCCTAATGATACGGTCCGGCCTATCCTCGTGTATAGGAGGAATCAGCTCGCACAATCAATGATGCAATATAGGGGTATTGGTCATAGACGCTACACTACTCCCCCAATATCCCGAGTCAATCAGATTCAATCAATGAGTCAATATTCGAACTCTATGAGAGAGTTCCGTGTAGCAATGTGGTTTAAAATTTCAATAAAACAATTACTAGATAAATTACCAAATAGACATAACTGTACTTGCCTTTGTTTTAGAATGACTGGATAGACGAGTCGGTACCGAGGAGGAACGTCAGGTGTAACTTCGAGTTCCTACAGTTGAGAACTCGACTTAGAACCTTGAATAACCAGACTAAGTGTGCTAGTTGCAATCTCTAGTAGTAAGTCCTAGTCAGGTTTTAAGTTGTTATTAAGCTACAGCTAACGTTTACGTCGCAAACTACATGCGTTGATTAAACCGGTTAATTTGATTATTTGGAAAAATAATAAGAACCAATTATCTTTGGAAAACTTTGTGTTTTTGTAATATATCTATAAAAATACAATTTCTTTTAGTGATAAATCGTGAATTAATATTATTTTATTTATTTTAACTAACTTCGTGATTAACCAGCAAATTACGTTCTAAACTACGAATATGCAACTAATCCAAAAACCACCCAAATCACGTCCACCAGAAATAAAAATAAATCTATGCTACACAAATACATTGGCACAGCTAATGGTCCTAGGGTGGGCTTATGCCCGGTACAAATTTTCCTTTTACATTAAATAAGAGAAAATGACTGAAATTAAATAATTAAAGTGCAGGAATTAAATATCTAATATAAATAGCCTAAGATAAAATAATTAAAAGAAAGCTAGGAGTCTCAGACTCGGTCCATTTCCTCAAAATTCGGCTTATGCCTCAACGTCCGGTCGGACCGGTGCGTTTGCATTTCGTCGGGGCCCACAGACCGGTACGGTCGTCACCCGAAAATCAGTTTAGAAATTCATTTTCGAAAGCCAGTTTTGAAATTAATAAAAATATAGTTTTTTTGTAAAAATTTGGGCAGCACTTCCTCTATTTCGGGACAAACCCAAGAACTGGGAAGTGCGCCAACAAACTCCTGCAAATATTTTCCAACCCAAAATAATCCACAAAAATATCCACCAAAATGATTCCAAGCCACAGAAAAATAATTCCAACACCACCGAATAATTCCCGAAAAGTCCGGGAATCTCGTAATCCAACCAAATCACACCAAAGCAACACAGGAAAATAATCTAACGCAGCTAAACGATAATATACGCAGCTAACCGGATTCCCGAGAGGGAACCGGGGGACCGATCTATCATCATGGACTCGACACGGGAGGGACGAACTACTCTGATTATCCAGAAATTACCAGTTTCCGTTGGCGGGGAGCCGCGGGAAAATCTCGGGAAAGAAATCCGAAACTAAGTCGGCAGCAGGTCGAAGATCCCGAACCGCGGGAAAGTCCACGGACAGCGGGAAATCCACGGGAAGGGTGCTGGACAGCAGCGAATGGCCGCGGAAACGCTGACAGCGGCGGAGGCGGGGGTTTGCTGGCCTCGGGGACAGCGGCGGACAGAGCCGCGGACAGCGGCGCCGGCTAGGGCGCGGGAGTCGTCGCTGACGCGGGCGGCGGACCCGAGGGGAGATCCGCCGGGGAGCTCGTCGAGCAAGGAGGCTCTGGCCGGCGGGGGTCGCCGGACTCGGCTGGACGGAGAGGGCGGTGCAGTGGCGGTCGCCGGCCTCGGGACGGCGGCGGTTGGCCGCAGAGGGGGTCGCCGGGCTCTGGAAACGGCGGCGGTCACCGCGGATGCCGCGGAGAGGAGCGCGGTGCGGTGGTGCTTCGTCGGAGAAGGGGCTCGGCCTCGGGTCGCACTCGCGGAGAAGGGGCTCGGTTTGGGGTTTTCCAACCGAGAGAGAGGGAGAGGAGATAGTGAGGGAGAGTTGTTGAGAACTTGAGGAGATGGGTTTTGTTTCTCCACAGGGAGAATGGAAAGGTGTGAGAGAGAGAGAGAGGTTGAGACTTTAGTTTGTTCTGTGGAGATCGTGGGTTCTGTTGAGGAGACGTGGGGAAGTTGTGGGGAATAAAAGGAGATGGGTTAAGAAAATGTGAGGTGGGGAATGAAAAGAGGAGAGAAGTTTATATACGGGGAGGAGGAGGAGTTACGGAAGAGGAAAAGATGGGGAGTTTATGGGTTGTTCTCTGTGAATGGGAGTGGGAAAAGTGGGAATTAATTTCTGAACGTGAGGAGAAGAGTGGGGGTTGTGAGTATTAAAGGGAGAGGAAGAGAACAAGTCTCCTTCCAGATCGTGGGAAGAAATGAATGGGTGGAAAGGAGTAAATAGGGGAAATTGAATCGTGGGAAGAGGGGAGAAGTGCTGGTCCAAATTGGACCGGCTCTCCAAACGGTTTTAATTTTTTTTTTAAACCATTAACCAAGTCAGATTTAATAGGAAGGGAAAATAAAATTGGGTTCGGGCTCAGGCCTGGGTCTGGGTTCGGACTCGGGTCTGGGTCTAAATCAAAAGTCCATGTTGTTAATAATTTTGAAATAATTTGCACCCAAAAATATTTAATAATAATAATAATAATAATAATTAAAAATACTAATTATCACACTAAAACACTATTAATAATTAATTACAAAAATATGGGTTTCACAATCTTCCCTCCTTAGAAAATTTCGTCCTCGAAATTTAAAGGCAGGGTAGGAGAATCAAACAGGTACGGGTACTACACTCGTAACTCAGGTCCAATAATAAGAATTTCCAAGGCAGTCGTGGATGAGACGGTTTATGATATCATCCATGTAGAAAAATACAAAAGCGAACCAAAGTACACGAGGTTGATCAGACCATCATGCACCGGTCCTGATTAGACAATATTTTAGTGGGTGCACCCAATAAAATACCATCATGATCAAGCTTGACAAAAAAATAACTTGCAAAACTAGGCTAATTTAGCAGCATCAGTCAAGTTTAGAACGAAAAGATAAGGAATAGGAGTTTAAAATGATGGCTCAAAATATGATCTTCTTCTCACCTCTGACTACGTTTGCAACTGGTTTCTCTGGCACTGAAAGGTTGAGTCCAATCTTCAGCTCTGAATTATCCAATATGTGACTCGGATCCGAAATGTAGTGTCTGAGCTGTGACATAGAAAATGTTGCACACTCTCAAGATTAGCTGGTAGAGCTAACTGGTACGCTAATTCCAACGCGTCTTAAACTTCAAATGGCCTGATGTATCTGGCCTCAATTTCCGGCTCCGTCAAAACTGATTGTTCCAGCGCCGCCGTGGCCTCCGCCGCCGCCATGGCTGGACTCCCCGCCATGGGCGATCACCGGCAACCCCCCTAGGTCCGCCCTCTCCTCCTCCAGTGCGACGTATAGGCGATTCGTGCGTTTCGTACGAATTCCCGCCGTGACGCGCGCGAAATCAAGTCCGTTTTGGCGTCCCGTCGCAGCAACTTCGTGCACGTTTTCCCGGGAATCTGACGTTGGGACGAAGTTGCTGCGACGGGACACAAAATCGGATTCCCGGGAAAACGTGCACGAAGTTGCTGCGACGGGACGCCAAAACGGACTTGATTTCGCGCGCGTCACGGCAGGAATTCGTGCGAAACGCACGAATCGCCTATACGTCGCGTTGGAGGAGGAGAGGGCGGACCCAGGGGGGTCGCCGGTGATCGCCCATGGCGGGGAGGCAAGCCATGGCGGCGGCGGAGGCCACGGCGGTGCTGCACCGCGCCACACGGCCGTTTCCCGGCCGGCCTGCTGCCGACCTGCTGTGCGCGGGCTGCACGCGGGCTGCGCGCCTGGCCCGGCCGGCGAAGGCGCGTCGGGGGCGGCTAGGCGCCGGCGCACGGTGGTGGCCGAGGTGGTTGAAGCTGGTGGGTCGGTTTTGATGTTGGTGGTGGTGGTTATGCATATGAAGAAGGAGGAGGGAAGGAGGAGGAGATGGCCGGTGGTGGCGCGGCGTGCTCGGCCAGGGGTGGCCGAAGCCACGGCCAGGGTGGAGGTCGGGCCATGGGTGGGAGGAGCTCGGTGTAGTGGTGGTGGCTGTGTGTTGTAGTAGTTGCTTGTGTTGTGAAGAAGTGTGGGAAAATTAGAAAGGATGAGAGAGAGAAAGTGAAATAATTAATGAGAGGGAGGAGAGAGAGATGTGCCTAGCTTTTAGGGCCGGCCACATGGCCAAGGGGTGTTGGGGAGTTTACATGTAGGGATTGAATGGGTAGGATTTAATGTAGGGAAATCTATGGCTAGAAATTAAGTGTAAGAAAATAGGTTATTTTAGGGATTAAAAATAATATAATTTTCCATCGAATATTAAAATAGGTAGACATGGTATCTGATATTATTTTTGGGCAAGAAAAATAAGGGCGTCAAGAGAGAGGGTAATATGAAGTTTGGACTGGGTTCGGTCAAGCCGGGTTGGATCAAAATCGGACATGGCAAAATAATCGAATTTAAATAAGCGTTGATGATCATGGATGAATAAGTAGCACGTGGGGATTCCAATAAATGGGACACAAGTGTCATACGGGTAGTAGGCTCAATGTGGGCCATGTCCATAATTGGGGCTGACAGGTTTTGGTCGACAGGGTACCCACAAATCAAGTTGGAAAATGAATGCGACACCGTGGAGTGAAATAAAATCGGGTCACGTGTCAGGAAAGTTGTGCGAAGTAAATGGAGCACAAAATGGTGTGTTTGAGTGGGACACAAAGGTCAAGGGTGAAGAGTGTCTCGAGTAGATCATGCATGAAGAGTTGGTTTCAAGAAAATAACTGGTCTTGTGCTCTCAAATTAAAAGTCACAGTAACGTGCTAAAAATGATCAAGGAAAAGAGTGGGAAAATAATTAATAATCCAATGGTCTAAATCGACCCAAAGTTGTGCGAAGCAAAAAGAGTACAAGGAAACAAGTTTGAGTGGGACACTATATACCATCATGAAGGTAATCCTGTCCACTACAAAACCCATGAAGAAGATTTCCAGAGTTGAACATCCCTGACACTCCAAATATCAAAGGCACGGAAAAGCACATTTACAGATAAATAAACAGAATAAATTATTTATTGAGACTAAACAATCAGAAAAAATAAAATAAAAATAAAAAAATTAGCCCGAAATTCAGGGTGCTCACATGCTACCCACCTTATAAAAATTTCGTCCTCGAAATTAAAACGTTCGTACTCCTTCTAGGTCAAACCCCCACAATCAAGTCCCAGAACTTAAATAAAACATATCATCAAAAAGGACGGCATACAGGATCATGGCATACGGTGGTAGTGAAAGTCTCATCTAGGTATACTAGTCATTCTAAACCAAAACGGTCATAAGGTATCAAAACACACAAGCAGTCTAGGGTGCCAAACTAGAAAAGTTACAGAAATAACAAATCATCAAAACTATAAGGCAGTCTACCACCCTATGTGAAAACTGGTACTTATCATAAAAATAAAGAAAGGTAACTACCAATTATCTATAAAGGGTTCAGAAAAATCAAAATCAAAAGTTAAAAAATAAAAGCCAATTTCATGGAAAATTCCAATCACAATACATATATTAAGAATATTTAGTCTCGATACGATCTAAGTTGATCAAATTGGGGAAATCAAGATTTGGGCAATATGGGGGAACAGGTTCAACAAAGTCTGAGAACGAGCGTACAAGGATAGAGATTCAGGTCACAATCAAATTTAATTCCATTGAGTACAACCCAAGATATTAATATGATAAGAAAAGATAATCGAAGTCGATTTGGTCGTGATTAAGGAAACTAGGATTCAATGATATTGAAAAACCCTTCTAGAGAAAAACAAGAAAGATCTCATACGAAGCCAGTAAATCATCTCTCTCTAATACTATCAGTTTATCCTTTGCCAAATCTTTTTTTTTACAGGTCCCAATATGAAAATCAACCTTCATATGACTATCATCGAAATTTTATAACCTCAGTCATCTAAACCTTTACCACGATCACCATAGACAAAATTTCTAACTTCTAAAACATTTTCCACGAAACATACCCCTCTTTTTAGGAGTCAACACTTATTCATTTAATCAAAATTTCAAATTCCTTCACCTTATTTTAATTTAGATCCGAAACCTCTAAATCCAATTTATGAAATCCTTGAACTTGTTTAAATCGAGTCTCGTATTTACTAAACTCCAATACCACTATGTCACACAAAATTTATTCTTATTTATAAATCAACCTTCATATTTTCTTCAACGTTCACCTTCAAATATTATCCTTTTGAATTCTACAATTTTCTCCCAATCATCTAAAATAATTTCTATAACGTAAAATTCTTGTGTTCTCTCTGTCTCTAGTCACCCTCTTACAATATCTAGTTCAATTTCGCATGATCATTGAATACAATAAAATTCTCCCTTTCTTTTTTTTTTTCATTTCTAAATTTCTACATAGCCTCAGAGTAAAAGTTTTCCAGAATCAATAACCAAGATTTTCTAAGTTCTCAAAACTAAGTTGACCTTGAACATCCTCATTAGTTTTGAAATACATCCATGAATTATTCATAACCAACTTTCTGTGATTGTTTCTAAATTGATAATATTTATCCCTCGATTTTATTTTAGACCTTTACCACATCTCCATCTCGAATTTTTCACATTTGACATCCAACATTCTGATTCCTACAAAATCATCCTATGATAACCAATTACGTCATTTCCGAACTAGATGATTTACGTCACTTCCTCAACATTTCTCAGGCAAAATGATATGAAAATTCAAGAGTTTTCAAGATATAGCTGACAGAATTATATATGAGACAGGGAATTGATATAATCAGGACAGGTATATAAGACAAAGAATGATGGTAATAAAAATATTGGCAGGAAAAGAATGATAATAGAATCTGTTCTGCTTATCTCTTTAAAAGAAGGAAACTATTTTGAAACCATAACTATAATATCAAATCCAAAATAAGGCCTAGCAAAAATCATTGGTTCGTTGTATTATGAAGAAATTCATAGCAAACGTTACACAAGGATTTATAATAACAGCTAAAGCTACTCCTACTCCTACTCCTAAGTTAAATAATGAGAAGCAAAACAAAAACAACCAATAATACTTTTTCTGAAAGACTGAACAAAAGTAGAGGAAACATGTTCAAAAGTTTTTAAGGTACAATCTGATAATCATATGCGTCTATCCAAAATCATGGTACTCTGAATCCTCGTCATACTAGTAAGCAAGGCTACGATAATCACAGAGTCCTCGACTTTGGCACATACCTCTAGAATCATGATATTTAACATTTTTGCGATGCCGCTAGCTTGGCTGCGAAAACCTTAAATTCCCACACCCGAGAAATATATCCAAAATCAGACTATATGTCCTCACCATGCTGGCTAATGTGACTATGGAAGACTAGATTCCATAATTTAGATGACCTAGCCCATATAATTTCATCTTGACAAAAATTAAATTAAATCAACAATGAATACCCAAAAATCAAATTTATCAACGAACATCAAGATTCAAAAATGAGCAAAAATCCTTCAAATCATATAAATACAAACTCGGATGCTACAGCTAACATCAAGATTCAAAATTCAACAATCTTCCATCAAAATCAATAAATACAGACTCAAATTCAACAATAATCCATCAAAATCAAATTCAACAACAGAAAATAAAGATAATCAAATCAAGGAAAAAAGAGAGTTTCCAAATCGAATTTAAATAAGATTCTCAAGGGTCGTCCCAGGAATCTCTCAAAGGATCCTAACTGTGATTGAGTATCTTCAAAATATATCATAATCCTACTGCAGGCTGTAGTGGTACTCTAGTTCGAATACCACTACACAAACTCGACCTGCATGGGCCACCACTAAAAACGTGTCACGACCCGCACCCTAGAGTTAGGGCACGAGAACGTAACAACGCCCAGCCTACGCCGCAGTGTCGGCGGTAGAACGATGTCCTAGGTCTCATGCATCTACCAGTATAAGACTAAGCAGTTTATACTCCCCGAATGGGGGTGACATAGCAGAATGTAAACTCAATCACATCTAAGGTAGAGCATAATGGAAGATAGATAAAGCATGAAATCCAAAAGAGATACAGCAGATAGAAGTCTAAGTGTCTAAGATACACAAACCCAGAAATACATCTCAAAGCTCAAATACAGAAATCCATAAATACAACTCAAGACAACTAAAAATAAACTAAGCAAAATCCTAGCTACCTATACAACCTCTACTGTGTCTCCTCTAGGCTAGCAGGCAACCTCCAAGCTATCTGTAAAATTTATCAATAGGTCCAGTCAGGACAGGAACGAGCACATTACATTTCAACAGTTCATAGCAGGTTAGAAAATATAATCATGCAGTAAAGTAAGATACAGGTACTGAAAGAAATGTTGTATGTAAACAGAGAGAGAGCTGTAATAGAAATATCTACTATAAATAGAGACTAACAGTGGCTAGTGAGTCAGAGTATAATATAGACATGTAAATGGCATAGGAGATTCTGATAAGACACTATGGAAGAGATTCTGATAAGATACTACTTGGGTATTATTCACATGTCTACTTCTACTCCCCCGTACCCCCAATCAATACACAAGGATCCAACCAGGTTATGTTATGATTCCATGCAAAGGCCCCCGAAGGGTGATACATGGATGTCCCATAAATGGGGATTCTAGGAGATTCTAGGATACCCAGTAAATGGGATAAGAGATTCTAGGAGACGTTGTGATCATAAGAGTATATGTCACAAGTGATCAAAGAACCAATGAAGCATAGTGATACGCCATGTAAGTGAAACGCACAGAACATGTAGTACCCGATGCTCCCTAAGGATAACATCTCAAGAAGGGATCCATATAGTACCAATCCGTGTGACCAACGTGACAGTACAAGTAAAGTAATTTAATGCAGGAAATAATTCTAAGCAGGATATGAAATAATCAGAGAATGTACTCGCCTGATAACCTGAACAGCTGATAAGTATAGGGGGTCCAACTGAAGCCACAGAGTCCTATTTAAAGCAACACGGGTTACAAGGTGTTCAAGTTGTAATAAATAAATCTCTACAAGCAATCTATTTTATCCTAGGTTCTTCTAAGTCAAAACAACTCTAGGTCAACTCCGGTCAATGATCTAGTCAAACTAGGTCAAGTGTTGACTTACAGTTGACTTTGGGTCAACTGGTCAACTCTGGTCAAACAGGGTCAATTTTAGTCTAATTATTAAAGATATAAAGTGTACTTCGTTATTCGTACGTCGAAACTTACGACACGCAAATCGAGATAAAAAGATCAACGATAAAGTTGATAATCTTATTATAGTGATCCACGTGTCCATCTTGTCAATTTCAGCGATGTGAGATCACTGGAATTGACTGAGCTCAGTTTCGTTGTACTAATCCAGAAATACGAACATTATAAGAATTAATTATTAATAAATTATAAAAAGGTTAAACTCAGAAAAATTATCAACAAACATTGTCGGACGATGAAATAAACATCGCCAACGTGTCCAAAATGGTCAAATTAGCTAGGATAGCCTACCCATCGGTCCAATTTGGACACAAGGGCAAAAAGGTAATTTCGGGCCAAAACGGTGTTCGTGTCGGAGCTGTTTTGTACCGAAAAATGTGCAAGAAAATCAGTCTATAAAATATAACAAATTATATGTCCACGAAACCAGAATGACGATACGAACCCAACGGTATCTCCCGAATTAGATTCCGTTGACCCGATCTCAATTTGGTCCGTTGACCAGAACTTGGAATTCCGGTTTGCACGGAAATGCGTGTCGGAGCCAATGTTCTCAAAACTCAGCAAACTACATGTCAATGAGTCCAGAATGACAATACGAACTCAACGGTATATCCGGAATTGGATTCCGATGAACCGATCTCAAAATGACCTGTTGACCCGGATATTGGTATCCGACTTGTACCGAAATGCGTGTCAGATCCAATGTCCACCAAAACCTAGAAAATTATATGTCAACGAGTCCAGAATGACGATACGAACTCAACGGTATATCCGGAATTGGATTCCGTTGAGCCGACGTCAAAAAGTCACGTTGACCCGGACTGTGGGACCAACTTTGCACCGAAAAACGTGTCGGGGCCCACGTCGTCCAAATCTAACAAATTTTATATGAAAATATGCCAGAACGATGCGACAAGTCTAATGGTGGTGTCAGAAATAAAATATGGAGTCCCGTGTTCAAAAATGGAATTTTACAAGTTGAAAATTACGAATTCGGACGGCCAACTTTGGCGTCGAATTCAACCAATCAAACAAGCTCACAATGAAACGAAACTAGAGGGGTAGCAAGAGGGTTATAACAGCTTCACATAGGAACTGGTAGCATGCCAAACGGAGCTGCGGTGGAGGAGGTACAAGCTGACGAAGTTGACCCCGCAAAACTGTCCAAAATTAATACAATTTAAACGGTCAACTTGGTGGCCGGTTTTGATGTATCAAACGACAAAATCAACAGATGAAAATTGACAGGAGTGAAGAAATCGTCGATCCAACGGTCGAATTCTTGGGAAAACGTGCGCAAAGTAGCTGCGACGGGACGCCAAAACGGACTTGATTTCGCGCGCGTCACGACGGAAATTCGTGCGAAACGCACGAATCGCCTATACGTCGCGCTGGAGGAGGAGAGGGCAGACCCAGGGGGTCGCCGGTGATCGCCCACGATGGGGAGGCCAGCCATGGCGACGGCGGAGGCCACGGCGGCGCTGCACCGTGCCACACGGCCGTTTTCCGGCCGGCCTGCTGCCGACCTGCTGTGCGCGGGCTGCGCGCCTGGCCCGGCTGTCACGCCCCAGAACCAGAATACTGGAGAGCGGGGGCAGACATAGCCAGCTACATATAATGAAATGGAATCCATCTCACCATACGGTCACGGCTGTCTAGATATATGAGGGTTTATCCACAAACCATCAGTCTCTTAAGGTCAATAACAAGCCTAGTGTCTCAATCACAAGCAAATAAGTAATATTACAAGATGTAAGATCACCAAATATACAATAGTAAGGCGTCCCAAATGTTACATATTCAGCTGATCATGAAGCTAGTCGTTACAAAATGTGAGGACTAGCAAGAGTTTCAGTCATACATGATCAACCCTAGGTTGCCAATCATGTTACAGCCCGTAGGCAGATAGTAAGTAAAATGTACACGAGCTAACACTGGCTCGGCGGCTAAACGCCTCAAAAGAATAATTTTACATTAGAGTGGGAGAGCCAAAATAAACCCACTCGTTGCCCTGGTTACGCCTGGTGTTCACCATCGGACTGGAAAACCGATAGATCCTCTGGAGCTGCTCTGGTATCTGGCCATACAAAACCAGCTGGGTCAGATCCCAGAAAGAGCAAGTGCCACAAAGGAGGCTTCACTTAGGATCTAAAACCAGCAATTAGCACAAGAGTATAATTACAAATAAAAGACAGTAATTAAGGAAAAACATAACAGGTGATATACGATGAGATAACCATGGGACTATTCAGATAACCAGGTTACAACCCATAAACCAAACAAGGATCGGGGTTGTAACCCTTCGTCTGAACAGAACTTGGCTTCTCCCACCATTTATCGGCAAGATAAATACAAGAAATCAGGACATGTAACAATCTTATACAGGATCAAGACAAGACTAGACTGATTGAACTCCATCTAACATTTCACGGCCAAGCAATAAGTACGGCTTGATACTTTAACTAACTAGGGTTATCACAGGCCTAGTTACTAGCAAGTTGCAGTGGGATTGTTCCACAGCCACAAGCCCTGCAGACCATCCAGGCTATCCGGACGTAATTAGGAATAGAATTCAAGTGGGTACATCGTCCAGAAAACGCATGTACCCTTAGGTGACTTAGAGGGTGCAACACATGACAGTGTGCTGAAAATGTGCCCTACTCGACGGCAGGCTACAGATCCCAAGTGGAGCGCCCAGATAACGAGATTGCCTGTAGCTGAGGAAATCTCTTCATGACTACGGGATTATTCTAGTGGTTAGCCTTAGTCGATTTCAGTAGGAATCCCTGACCGTAGTACACAGGGGTCCCCGTCCTAGACATGATGCACAACAAGATGGGTTCATTTGTACAAACACAATCGTCCACGGTTGTAGCTCCCCTCCCCAAAAATTTAGAAATATTTTATTATTACTTAAATAGTGATTACTAGATTTTATAAATAATTATTTAGTTTATTATTATGGTAAATGATTTTAGTCGTTGTTAGGAATTCGAGTACAAAGTGATTAGAGATCGTGACACTTTTACGTCTCCTTTGGGGTCTTCTTGATATCTGAGAAGAGGAGGTGTGGCACATTCTATCTAAGGGGCCAAATATTATACAGTTTCAATGAGTTATTGTTTAGAAATTATATTTGACTTAGTTTTCCTTGACACTTCAATATCCATCTTTCTACAGGGTGCTCTATTTTGGTGGAATTAGATTTCATGTTTGGATAATTTCCTGGCAACCTAAAACTTCGAAGCTAGACAAGAAAACAAAATTTATTGAGTTTGATGAATACTTCACCTATCAACATTATTTAGGTTTCCCTATTGCTGCACATGCAACAGGTGTTGCCGTGTGGATATTTTGTTGTGTCCATGCAGAACTGATCTAAGAAGCCCCGCTACTGTTGGCTTTGGAAGTTCAGCATATTATCATCTCGCAGATTTTATATCAGCTAGATATATTTCTAGTGATGTATACACCGTTATTGATCTATTGAATTTTGTTATTATTATTGTATTTTTTATTATCAGTTTATCGAGGTTATCATTATATAATACTATTATTATGGGTTATATATTATATTTTTTTCAATAAATGTTATAAATATATATATTCGTATTTATATAAAATAAGCCCAACTCTAGGAACAAAGGCCAGTGGAGTTTAATTGAGTTTATGGAGGTATATATATATATATATATATATATATATATATATATATATATAATAGGCATATATATATATATATTTATAATTTATTAATGTATATATATACATATATATATATATTATAAATATATATACGATTGTGGGAGTATATATATATAAAGGTATACAAATAGATGTTAATGTTAATAAAAGAAGGAATTAAGGGAATCGACATTGTTCGGAACAGGAACAGACCCAGTCAGCCCGAGTAGTGCTTCCCCCCCCACACAAGCAGGAAATCCCAGCCAAGCAACTCAAAGTAGCCGAGCAAAGGCCCAGCCCGAGCCTTAAGTATTAAACAGTGGTTTATATATACATCGTGTATATATATATATAGAGATCGGGAAGTAAACCTAGAGAACGAAAAACCCTAACTCCTCGACGCAACCTCCGCCACCACCCTGCGCGCGCGCGCGCCCCGCCGCGGTCTGGTCGGCCGTCGGCCGGCGACGGAGTCGCCGTAGAGCTTCGCGCGCGCGCCACGCGAACCGGGAGACAGCAGCGATCACAGCCACGGAAGCCCCACTTCGCAGCGCGAGTACGCAACAACCGATCGATCGTTTTCCGTTCCGAAAAACCTGGTACGTTCCCGATATAACCAACTCCAATCTCCTTCAATTAGTTTAAATTTAGACGCACCACGTTGTCCGAAAAACCGACGCAAAGTCGGAGGAAAAACCTGTCGAAACAGGGCACGTTTAACAGTCCAATCACCCACATTTGCGGATCGTTTCCGATCGATCCAGTACCACACTAGAAATACTATTTGAAGACACTTTTAGACAACATGTAGGGCTTCGAATTCCTTCTTACGGAATTTGAAATCATCGACTCAGCGTCGAGAAATCAAATTCCGAAGTTTGCCGAAAACCTGTTTTAAAAACATTGAATTTGTTCCACACGACGTGCGTCACGCCAATCGGGACGACGTGGTCGCGCACCGAAAGGATCGAAAGCTGCGTAACAGCTTCGTGGTCGTGTGGGCTTTGACGGAATTCAAATTGGTCGCGTGTGCGCGACGAAATTGATGCGTATCCGTCAAAATTCACCGTATCGTGCACGTTGCAAATTCTCCAATTACTTTGTGCACGCTCATCGGATCGAGACGAAACTTGCGCCAACAGAACCGTATCGTTTTTCTGGTCCTGTATGCCAAGTTTGGTCCGATTCTGAGACCGTTGATAAAAACACCGTTTTGCGGGCCCCACGGTCCCACTCAACGGGCGATTTTGTGCACGGCCCGCCGGAATCCAACTTTGGACATACGGTTGGGTTCGTGTCAGAAAACTGGATCCGTAGACATGTAGTTTGACGACTTTAGAGACCGTTGACTCTGGCACGCTTTTCGGTGCAAAGCGGGTCCAACGGCGGACATCGTTTTTGCCCGAAATTACCGTTTTGCCCCTGTGTCCAGAATTGGACGTAAGGACAGGCAATCCTAGCTAATTGGACTATTATGAGATCATTGGTATTGTTTATTTCAGCTTTCGGGGACTGTTGTACGGGTTTTGACTATAGTGGCACATTGAGTAGTTCAGATTGTCGGTTTCACCAGCAAAGGACCACAGGCGAGTACAGTTTATTGTTTGCATTTCGATATTGATCTTTACTATATTTCATTGATTAGTCATTGGTTATGTGATTATTTTCTATTATAAATTGTTGAGTCGGGAATGAGAAGTACCAAAGATGTGTGATCTGACCTTAGACCGTGTAGACCGTGTAGACCGTGTTGCATTTATTTCTTGTAGACCGTGTAGACCGTGTTGCATTTATTTCTTGTAGACCGTGTAGACAGTGTTTATTTATTTCTTGTAGACAGTGTAGACAGTGCTTTATTTACTGCATTTAAACTGTGTAGTTAGTGATTATTATTCTGTAGACAGTGTTTCTTTATTGCTATATTTTCTGTAGACCGTGTAACTGTAGACCGTGTAACTGTAGACCGTGTAACTGTAGACCGTGTAATTGTAGACCGTGTAACTTTAGACCGTGTAACTTTAGACCGTGTAGACCGTGTCGCATAATTGTCCCGAGACCGATCACATATCAAAGGTACTTCTAACAGTCGGGGAGAGTATTTTGTGTCTATTTACTTACTATTGGTTTTTATATTTCATGTTTAGTTTCAAACCCATGATTGATGTCTAACCTTTGTTTATAGTCATCTTCTTTATTTGAAATTGCATTCAGTGAATTGTGCTCGTTCCATTCCTGACTGGAAACCAACATTTTCAGGTTAGCCGTGGATTCACTTAGCTTGGGGAGTGACGGGAATACTTGCAGACAAAGGCCTAGAGACTAGCTAGATAGTTGAGTTGTAGTCATTCATTTTTGTACAAGTTTATATTTTTCTACAAATGTAAAACTTGTGATCATTGTAAATTAAATTAATTGTGTGAATGAGTATTATTTGTGATTTGATCTCATGGCCGTGACAGCGTTCTACCGCCGACACTGCGGTGTAGGCTGGCTTGGACACGTCTCGTATCCGTTCAAAAAAAAAAAAAACGGGTGCGGGTCGTGACAAGTTTTTGTGGTGGCCCATGCAGGTCAGTCTTCGCAAATCTTGCGAACTCGTGATGGTACTTAAGTTAGTCGTACTATTGCGAGCCTGCGAATAGAAATGCTCATTCACGAATTAGAAATTAATTTAATTTACGAGAATGACTAGGACTAGGAGTCCCTTATATAAATTTACCGACGGGTAGTCTAGGCCATGCAATTTAGATGAGGAGTTATTAATGTTGATGGTTTGTCAGATCCCCATAGGTACACTATTATCTCTCGATATGACGATATGATCTGCTGTGGATAGACTATTCGCTTGGTGAGACAGGGCTTCATAGAGATAATGATCTAACCTTGATAAATGGTGCAACTCCTTCTCCTTGCCCTTGGACATCATCCTCACATCTTAGTCAAATTGCTTATTTAGTTCTAGTTGCCCTAAGAATTATTATCCATTATATAATTTCTGCTTATGTTATCCATAGACGAACCTCGAGTTAGTTTCAACTCAAAGTTTTTCCTCAATGGTTTGGATATACATGAAATAGATACTAGAATGTTTGTAACTCTTTTCCTCGGTTTGTTCCTCCATGTTCATCCTTTATTCTAAGGATTGTGACTGATAGGACAAATGCTTACACTTTATTTCATAGGCAACTTGTTTGAATCTCTAGAAGCTCATGGATTTTTTCAGATGTAGTTAAGGAAATGTTAGTTAACTCATAATGGCAGGACAGCAGCGCACTGTCGCCATTTATTTAAATTATGAAGACTCTGGATTCCCTGCAGCCAGCAGCGCACTGGCAAGGCACGATCCTTAGAGTTGGAATAGTTTAAGAGAATATAGGTTTAGAATATTGCTAAACTATAGCTAGTGATCCTCTTTGACCGTAGTCACCCTTGTGTCCATATAAGGTAGAGTATCGGATATCATATCACCCTGAAATCACGAATCCAAGAGTTTACCACAGCCCGATTTTACGGGCGAGGCGTAGCCCTCAGTGAAATGACTTCAGACGTGATTACAAATTAAGGATACTATAGAGGATAGGACGGTGCCCTGTATGTCACATAAGATCCAAGGCTAATTCCAGCGGAAGTTCTGCAGGATGGATAACATGTCTCTCGACCTAGTAATCCGTGGTTCTTGTGATCTATTGACGAGGAAATTGACTGACACTAATAGGTTTACTAGAACGTAGAATTCAGAAGTCCATAAACCATTAGTCGACCAAGGCCTTAAGGATAAGAAGAAAGTGGGATGACTTATAAGCAAGAACCCCAGGTGAGTTTTCGTTTCTCACAAAACTCGAACTACTTGTGCCTCTTTTCAAAAATCTCGCGTACTTGTATCTTGACTATCTCGACCAAGGTTGCCATCACAGCCTAGTTTTGCAAGCTCATTCTTTTATCGAGCTTGATTCAAGACATATGTTTAGTGGGGACGCCTGCTAACTTACTGTCTAATCAGAATCAGTGTATTATGGTCTGATCAACCATGATGCATTTGGTTCGCTCTTCGTTTAATTACACTACGTGGATGGAGATATATAAGTATCTATGATCTCATCCGCGACTGCTTGACAATTCATCTTAAATTAAACGTTCGCCTTTGAATCACGTGATTGTATTCAGTGACATCTTTCTTGAACTCTTTATTGTTTTTCTCTTTCACTGAATTGGAAAGACGAAAGCTCGTGAATGATAGATAGATATAGAATATTCCCCGTGGCTATGATAGTTGTAAACACAAGTGTAGCTATCCACAGCCAGCCAGTGACTAGAACCTTACCTCAAGTTACTCGTCCCCTCTGCGACCCTAAAACTTATTATCATGATTTTCTGGTCATTGGAGTCCGAGAATGGTTAGGATCCTTTCCTTGACCAAATACCAACCTAGGAGACTACCTATACTTAAGAAACCAATTATCGTGAGGCTCTAACTATCTGCTTGAAACTTGCAACCCTTGTGTCTTGACTCAACCACCCCTCGACCAAAGCCCACAGTTAGATAGGAGATGAGTGGACAAAAGGTAAGGACAATAATCGGACAGCTCGACACAAATAGAAATTTATGACCCAATTGTTAGAAAACCTCTTCATATGATGTGCCTTAGAAATGGTTATCCCGTCGATAACTCTTGTATACTATGGATGTGTAAGTTCATCTAATTCGTTGACCTTGTGTCATTGTACACACTCGTTTTCCATTTATTGAGGATGATCCTTGACTTGACTTATATCTACCATATCCTATTACGTCGTACCTTGTTCTTTATTACCGAGAATCGAGGTACAATAACCGGACCTTGGAATTCTTCTAACCCCATTACTCCTAAGACCATGCCCTAATTTCTAAGGAGGGTAGACTGTAAGCCTTCCAAAATCTTTGGGATATACAAGGATTACCGATGGATTTGAATAACTTCCATTAGGATGATGATTAGTGCTCTTGGACTCCCACTTTTCATTTAGATCATTTTGTGTCCTCGATCGTGCCGTTAATATTCGAAGCACGAGACCAGCTGTTATCTTCCAACAAATTTCATATGCAAGATCTAGACGAGTCCACCTTCATCTAGGTATATCATGTCCCACTCAAACACGTCCCCTTGTACCCTATTTTTATGGTACGACTTTCAGGTTAAAAGGACTAGCTATAAACCTTACCATAGTACCGGTATACCTTTCGACTTCCACTAGAGCCACAACTTCGACCCAATTCCTGCAACCCAATATATGGTTGTGACCGACTCGAGCCCACTGCGCACATGTCACCAGTGTGCCACTCAATGGTGTCTTCTCGTGCCACTTAAACACAGAAGTCACGGAAGACGCATTTGGGCTTTAGGGACCTAGCTAACCAACCTGCTTGATAAATAGCTCTACCACTTGGGTGAAACATATTCTAGGATACCCTAACCTAGTAAAAATGGGTTATCGTTGGGACCTTGTTCAGTCCGTACGGATTGAAATTCAGGGTTCATCCAACTAACGATTGGTGTCCAATCGGAGAACCCATTAAGATCCAGTTAAACCATCCATGCATACCACCATAGTTGACTATAAAATCGGACTATTTGAGATAGGTCCCTATACCGAGTATGTAGCCTCCATCTCGTAGAATGTGAAGGCATTCGTAACCCTTATCCCGTCTACCTAGGAGTCGCGATACGATCTTGTATTGCATTTATATCTCTTATTGGTGTTTAAATAACCACGGAAAAGATCATAATCTTGATTTCCCCAATTCTGTTCTATTGTGGAAACTTGCTTAGAATTTTGGGAACGAAATTTCCGTATTGCTTGGATTGTAAGGCCCTCCAAGAAACGAGGAGTTCTTCGATTTAGCAAGTGACTGGACTAGAGTAGCCAATTTAGCAATAGGTCAATGGTGCATGAATTTTCTATTCTAGCTGTACCATTGGATACCGCTACCGCGCTTGAAACTTCGTAATTGCTTCCGATTATCCTTCCTTATCTTCCTGTCCTTCCTGTTGTAGAGTGACAAATGGTCATGCTTATTAGAATTTACCAATAATTCTTAGCTACTTGTATAAATTTGTTTGCATGTTAGATTTTGGGTGATTTGATAGATAGGAGAGGATTATAGTGGCCAAAAGCAGTAGGTACCTATTGATAGAAATTTTAGCAAACCGTTGGATGATTTTAAAGTTTAGTGACATGAGATTTGAGGGAGTAGTGTGACCAAAGGTGGGTAGAAGTCCTCGAGATTTCGTAAATGCCAAATGACTAGAGCAGGCCATAAATATTTTTGAAGAATTAAATTGAGGAGATTAAGGTTAGAGTAGACTTTCTTTTGAATTCTAAGAAATAGTTATGATATAGAATTTCGAGGACGAAATTATTTTAAGGTGGGTAGATTTGTAGCTCCCCTCCCCAAAAATTTAGAAATATTTTATTATTACTTAAATAGTGATTACTAGATTTTATAAATAATTATTTAGTTTATTATTATGGTAAATGATTTTAGTCGTTGTTAGGAATTCGAGTACAAAGTGATTAGAGATCGTGACACTTTTACGTCTCCTTTGGGGTCTTCTTGATATCTGAGAAGAGGAGGTGTGGCACATTCTATCTAAGGGGCCAAATATTATACAGTTTCAATGAGTTATTGTTTAGAAATTATATTTGACTTAGTTTTCCTTGACACTTCAATATCCATCTTTCTACAGGGTGCTCTATTTTGGTGGAATTAGATTTCATGTTTGGATAATTTCCTGGCAACCTAAAACTTCGAAGCTAGACAAGAAAACAAAATTTATTGAGTTTGATGAATACTTCACCTATCAACATTATTAGGTTTCCCTATTGCTGCACATGCAACAGGTGTTGCCGTGTGGATATTTTGTTGTGTCCATGCAGAACTGATCTAAGAAGCCCCGCTACTGTTGGCTTTGGAAGTTCAGCATATTATCATCTCGCAGATTTTATATCAGCTAGATATATTTCTAGTGATGTATACACCGTTATTGATCTATTGAATTTTGTTATTATTATTGTATTTTTATTATCAGTTTATCGAGGTTATCATTATATAATACTATTATTATGGGTTATATATTATATTTTTTCAATAAATGTTATAAATATATATATTCGTATTTATATAAAATAAGCCCAACTCTAGGAACAAAGGCCAGTGGAGTTTAATTGAGTTTATGGAGGTATATATATATATATATATATATATATATATATATATATATATATATATATATATATATATATATATATATAATAGGCATATATATATATATATTTATAATTTATTAATGTATATATATACATATATATATATATATTATAAATATATATACGATTGTGGGAGTATATATATATAAAGGTATACAAATAGATGTTAATGTTAATAAAAGAAGGAATTAAGGGAATCGACATTGTTCGGAACAGGAACAGACCCAGTCAGCCCGAGTAGTGCTTCCCCCCCCACACAAGCAGGAAATCCCAGCCAAGCAACTCAAAGTAGCCGAGCAAAGGCCCAGCCCGAGCCTTAAGTATTAAACAGTGGTTTATATATACATCGTGTATATATATATATATAGAGATCGGGAAGTAAACCTAGAGAACGAAAAACCCTAACTCCTCGACGCAACCTCCGCCACCACCCTGCGCGCGCGCGCGCCCCGCCGCGGTCTGGTCGGCCGTCGGCCGGCGACGGAGTCGCCGTAGAGCTTCGCGCGCGCGCCACGCGAACCGGGAGACAGCAGCGATCACAGCCACGGAAGCCCCACTTCGCAGCGCGAGTACGCAACAACCGATCGATCGTTTCCGTTCCGAAAAACCTGGTACGTTCCCGATATAACCAACTCCAATCTCCTTCAATTAGTTTAAATTTAGACGCACCACGTTGTCCGAAAAACCGACGCAAAGTCGGAGGAAAAACCTGTCGAAACAGGGCACGTTTAACAGTCCAATCACCCACATTTGCGGATCGTTTCCGATCGATCCAGTACCACACTAGAAATACTATTTGAAGACACTTTTAGACAACATGTAGGGCTTCGAATTCCTTCTTACGGAATTTGAAATCATCGACTCAGCGTCGAGAAATCAAATTCCGAAGTTTGCCGAAAACCTGTTTTAAAAACATTGAATTTGTTCCACACGACGTGCGTCACGCCAATCGGGACGACGTGGTCGCGCACCGAAAGGATCGAAAGCTGCGTAACAGCTTCGTGGTCGTGTGGGCTTTGACGGAATTCAAATTGGTCGCGTGGTGCGCGACGAAATTGATGCGTATCCGTCAAAATTCACCGTATCGTGCACGTTGCAAATTCTCCAATTACTTTGTGCACGCTCATCGGATCGAGACGAAACTTGCGCCAACAGAACCGTATCGTTTTTCTGGTCCTGTATGCCAAGTTTGGTCCGATTCTGAGACCGTTGATAAAAACACCGTTTTGCGGGCCCCACGGTCCCACTCAACGGGCGATTTTGTGCACGGCCCGCCGGAATCCAACTTTGGACATACGGTTGGGTTCGTGTCAGAAAACTGGATCCGTAGACATGTAGTTTGACGACTTTAGAGACCGTTGACTCTGGCACGCTTTTCGGTGCAAAGCGGGTCCAACGGCGGACATCGTTTTTGCCCGAAATTACCGTTTTGCCCCTGTGTCCAGAATTGGACGTAAGGACAGGCAATCCTAGCTAATTGGACTATTATGAGATCATTGGTATTGTTTATTTCAGCTTTCGGGGACTGTTGTACGGGTTTTGACTATAGTGGCACATTGAGTAGTTCAGATTGTCGGTTTCACCAGCAAAGGACCACAGGCGAGTACAGTTTATTGTTTGCATTTCGATATTGATCTTTACTATATTTCATTGATTAGTCATTGGTTATGTGATTATTTTCTATTATAAATTGTTGAGTCGGGAATGAGAAGTACCAAAGATGTGTGATCTGACCTTAGACCGTGTAGACCGTGTTGCATTTATTTCTTGTAGACCGTGTAGACCGTGTTGCATTTATTTCTTGTAGACCGTGTAGACAGTGTTTATTTATTTCTTGTAGACAGTGTAGACAGTGCTTTATTTACTGCATTTAAACTGTGTAGTTAGTGATTATTCACTACCAAAATATATCGTTTTAGCGACGCCTAAAAACGTCGCTAAAACAACAAAATACGTCGCTAAATATAATTACCGACGTATTTACCGACGTTTAGGCCTTGTCGCTTTTTTCTTAGTCGCTGATCTTTTAAACGTCGCCGAACGTCGCAAGTACCGACAATCAGCGACGTATTGATACGTCGGTATTTTACCGACGTCTTCTGTCGTTTCGTCGGTACAGTAGCGACGTGGCTAAAGTCGCTACACGTCGGTCTCCGTCCTGGGATTATTACCGACGTTTTACCGACGGTTTTCGACGTATAAGTATCTCCGACGTATCATGACGTCGGTAAACGTCGGTACTCTTGATCATTTTCTTTGCAGCTTTTCTGTCGGTAAACGTCGCAAAGTACGTCGCAAGACGTCAATAATCGTCGGTAAACGTCGGTAGCCTGGATATTTTTTGCAGCTTTACCGTCGGTAAACGTCACAAAGTTGCGTCGGTAGACGCCGGTAATCGTCGGTAAACGTCGATAAATTTGCAAAAAAAATAAAAAAAATAAAACACAGAATGTCCTTTTCTCCCTGCAGTTTAAAAAAATAACCATAAACACAGAATGTCCTTCAGGCAGAGTATCATATACATTAGCAGCTATTCAAAAAGCTGCAGTGAATCCATAAATGGAAGAACTCCATTCTGCTCTAATCATAAACTGTAATGTATCATATCTAGCATGCTTCAACATCCCAAAATATGCAAGAACATACCCACAGAGAACCGACAAATATCTAAGTCACAAACGTATGATGATACAACCAAATAACCAAAGTCTACACACAACCAACAAATAGAATAGGATCCAACAAATAGCTAGGATCCAAACATCCAAGTCTAAACAACCAACAAATATCCAAGTCACAAACATACGATGATACAAACACAAACAAACAGTCACAAATGATCAAACAAACACAAACAAATAGTCCTAACTAGGACTACTACTGATCTGGTGCAGGAGGGGCACCGCCCTGACGAAGGCGTAAAAACTCCTCATACTCCGCAAGTGAAATCGATACAGATGGAGCGCCAGTCGGTGGAGTCGGTGTCGAAGAAGAAGGCGGTAGAGGCGGCGGAGTCGACGACGATGAAGGCGCACCCAGAGTACCAGCATGCTCCAACGCTGTAAGTCGCTGGTTGTATGAATCCATGATAGATAACATTCTACCACTGCTCTGGACCATCGAATCCTGCGCCAATCTCACCCTCTCGGCCATGGTCACCTGTCCTGTCTGCAACTCCGTCACCGTGCGCTCTAACCCTCCAACGGCGCGCTCTGTCCTCTCAGTCGTCTCCCTGAGGTCCATAATGCCGCGGTCGAGCGCATCCAATCGTGCTAGCAGCGCAGGATCGTCCGTAGGATGCTGAGACTGCTGCTCGATCTGTCGTAGCAGGTCGTCACGGAGAGACTCCATCATCTGGTGGACTCGGGCAGACTCCTGGGACGGCTGTGGACCATGCACACTAGCAGGAGATGTCCTAGAGGACTGGGTCGCAACTAGGGCGCCATAGGATCCCGTACCGTAGTACGTACCCCTACGGAGGCCACCAGCGGCGGTCATCCACAGCTCGTCCTCCGACGGAGCTTGAGTGGGCTGCGAGGAAGTACCGGCCTCTCCTGCATCAGGTGCACTAGCAGCCGCCCGTTCCCGCAGCCTCTTATACTCGGCCTAGAAAGTATGGATAGTACTCTATGATTTCTAATTTCTAATTAATGTACTTATTTTTACTAACTTCATGAATATTTATTTGCATCATATTTACTAAGTTATATTAAAATGGACACGAAGTATTAAATTAAGATAACGTATTGTAATACTTACATAGGTCTGCTCGGCCCTCTCGTCAATAAGGACTCCGCCCTTCCGATGGGTGGCCAGAAAGACGGTCACCATGTCGGCGTTACCGACCTTCCTTACCTGTAATTAAATATATTATCTTAGTAATAATTTATCGGATTTGCATTAAAATAATATTTCTAAAAGAGAAAGACATACCAGACGACGGAAATGTTCCGTCATCGGAATCGACCCACCGCACCACTTCGAGGCATGTTGCCTAGCCGCCTTAGCCTTCTCCGACTTCTCCTTGTACCTTGGCTCGTTGAATCGAGCCTTCATCGCATTCCACTGATCGGGGGTGATCCAACCTTGGATCGGCTTTCCGGCACGATCACGATCCTTCTGATCGTTGATAGAGTCGCGGATCAGCTTGGCAGCGACGGAAGGAAACATCCCCTCGATCTGCTCGGCCCGGTGCGGCGGATAGTAAAACATATCCTAGAACAGTACGAAACCAAATATTTATCAGTTATATATAATATGCATAAATTAAATGATTCATGTTAAAAACAAATCTATTTTAACCTTGAAGCGCGGTAAACCAGAAGTTCTTCCTTTCGTCTGGAGCATCAGAGTAGTTAATCCAGGGACCACCATAATTATGCCTCAGCATATCGCCTAGGCGTCTCTGTACCCCTGAAGGACGATATCTATACATACATATTATATTCATGAAAAAGTTAATTTATGATAAAAACAGAAAGAAAGAAAAAATAATAAACCAAAATACCTACTTTGTACCGTCGGCCCAGATCTCCGTCCTCCCCTCCTCCGGAGGTGCGCACGCATCATCTTCATGATGCTGGTCGGCCGTCGGCGCATCCTCCTCGGCCATCTGCTCATCCGTCTCCATCGTCGTATCAACATCAGGAACGCTAGACGGGGGAGCCCTCTCAACAGGTCTGGAACTACTCGTCCCAGGAGATATGCCACGTGACGTCGTCCCAACCGGCCCAGCTACTGTCCGATATGGAGGAGTAATCGGCGACGAGGATCCAGAGCCGGTACCAATAGGAGGTACCGAAGGCAAACTCCGTCCCCTAGCAGTACCTGTAGGAAGTACCGGATGATCCCGACCTCCTCGTGGCCCTCGCAAATGTCCGCGACGACCTGCCATACCTGATAACAGCATATGATAGTACAAGATATAATAGAGACTAGAAATATGACAGTACAACAAATAATAGAGACTAGAAATATGACAGTACAACAAATAATAGAGACTAGAAATATGACAGTACAACAAAGATAATAACCAAGGTAACATATGATGATACATTCTACAATAAACATCTAAGTCCAGATAATATCTCTCTCAATCATCTTCAGAATAATCATCTTGTTCGTCTTCCTCGACCTCATCTTCCTCTTCCTCCTCATCTTCACTTTCGTCTTCACCTTCGTCGGCTTCGCCTTCCTCTTCGGATAATTCTACATCTTCTACATTATGTGTCGTGTAATGCGTAACTTCCGTGGAGTCCACATCGACAATATTGGTTACAGGAGGTAGCTCGTCCTCCTGGTAAGCTTTTTCATCAACATCAAAAGTATCTCTAGCTTTAGTCTTGCATACTGCCCACCAGTCAGACTTCGTTGCTCCCCGTCTCGGATAAGCTGTAAAATACACGAGCTGAGCCTGAGTTGCTAGGACAAACGGTTCGTAGCCTTGATATCTACGCTTGTAGTTTATATCCACAAGACCATGCTTGTCAATTTTCCAGCCTTGATTTTCAATCGGATGGGTGATCCAACACTCCTTCGGTATGTTCCCGCTTATGCCAACTCATGTTTTCTGCAGTTTCCTTCACCATAAACAACCGCTGCAAACGCGGCGTCAACGGCAAGTAGTGCATCGAAGAGGTAGGCTTCCTGGTACCGACAGACTTTCCTCTACCACAGGCCTTGTAGCGATCGACACCACAAAATCTGCAGGCGTCTTCATCCTTGTCGTCTTTGTAGTACAACATGCACCCGTTGCGACAGGCATCGATTTTTTCATATCCCATCCAGAGCGATCTAACCATCCTCTTAGACCGGTAAAAGTCTTTAGGCAACTTCGCACCCTCAGGCAATATTTCTATAAGCAACTCCATAATACGGTTGTAGCAATCTTGCGACATGTTAAAATCGGACTTGATGCTCAACAATCTTGTAACCACCTCCAACGGTGAATGATCCTCACAACCAGGATATAATGGAGTCCTTGCATTCTCCAGCAACTCCATGAACTGTGCAGCATCGGGGTTCGGTGCCTCCTCAGGTGCATCATGATCATCCGGATCGAAACTAGGCCCGGCCGCGTCAAAAACCATGTTCACCAACCCATCGTCGTAAGGAGCGTTGTTGTGGACATCAACATAAGGCTCGTACTCCGATGCTAAAGACACAAGTTCTCCGTGCTCGCTCCACTGATAGTAATTCGGCGTGAAACCCTTCGAGTACAAATGATACGTGACATCCACTTCTGGATGATATTTCAAGTTACGACATCTCACACACGGACACTTAATTTTGGTACCGTCCATGTACTGAGGGAACGCCTTGGCAAACTGCAGGAAACTGGTGTACACCCTCTATGAATTCATCCCGCACACCGCACATGTCATCAGGATGACGGTTGTACATCCAAGTACGATTCCGCAGATAGTAATTCAGCTCCATAATTCTGTAAGATAGATACATCAAGGTAGTGAATGATATGCAAGTGTCAAAGCTTTTCCGATGGATTGCATTTATCTTTTCATCCATTCATTCATGCATTGTATTTATCTTTTCAGTTTTGCATATCATTACCTACTATTATACATGCATACTTTATATATACATCAAGGTAGTAATACTAGTTGATGTTCTGAAAAGGAGAGTGCGATGTCTAGTAGAGGATTCTTTTTTTTGAGGAGCTGTCATATCATGGAAGTCAATATAAAATAAAAGAAGTATACATGCAATTCTATATGATTCCTAGGCCAATCAAGGTCAAAGTCAACTATTGGTCAACTCGATCAACAATCTAGTAAAATGAATGAATATTAAGGCAGTTTATTTCGTAAGTAGTAATTCATATCCATATCCAATTGAGGATAATTCTGTAAGATAGATAGATGCACATTGCAGTCAGTGAATGAATATTAAGGCAGTTTAGATATGGGTGCGCAATTTAGATAGAGGTCAGTAGAGAGCGACAGTTTAGAGAAAACTGAGATTATTGGTGAGGTATAATTGTACTTGTAGGAGTACACGACACCAACTGTCCAATATCGACCCTTTGGGTCTACAAGAGTTACTTCACTCAGTTTGTCAAGACAAGTAAAACTTTTTAAATTAATACCCAATATCGACCCTTTGGCCTGTGCTTGAGCAGTATCCTAACTCAAACTATCTATCCTAACTAATAAATTAATATCCTACTTTAACATCTACTAACTCTCATATTCCTTCTAACATAAACTAATATCCTAATCTTAACTAACCCTTTAACTGAAACTAATATCTAAATAATGCTAATCATGAACTAACACCCTAACCTGGAAGTCCACACTGCTTAAGCACAGGCCATAGGCCAAGTTATAAGGCAAAATGCAGGCAACTGCCTGTAGCTACAAGGCAAAACCAAATGTTGACGGTATATATACCGTCAACATTTAAAAAGTTTACTTGTCTTGACAAACTGAGTGAAGTAACTCTTATAGGCCCAAAAGGTACTCTATACACTCTTACTTATACAAGCCTTTTGAGGCAATCAGCGTTATACTAGATTTCCGAAAAAAATCTATAACTCTGATAGGCCCAAAAGGCTTGGCATAAGTAAATTTAATTTCTAAAGAATGGCTCAAAACACTGTACCAATCATACCTATATTTCTAAGATACTCTATATACTCTAGGTACTAGGACTGAACTAACTCTCTAACACTCTAATGATACTCACTCACATATACCCACTCTTACTTAGGAATACTAAGATCTGACACATACTGATAATCACACACACACTAACACTCTCATTAAGGCAGAGTCATGGGAGAGGTCAAAATTATGGAAGAAAAGAAAGAAGAAGGATTCAGAAAAGAGAATAGCAGGAAGTTTCTCTCCTCTAGACCCTCAATTTATAGGTACAGGCTAGAGCACTGTCAGCCATAGATGATGTTCTGATTTTCAAAAATCATACGTCGGTGACACTTCAATTGAAAGCGATGAATCATGCTAGGTATCGTGAAGTATACCAATTCTTAACGTCGGTGACACTTCAATTGAAGTCGATGAATCATACGTCGGTGACACTTCAATTGAAACCAGAACTTACAAGTCTTAGTCTTGGGTTCTTAGTGACCATCTTTCTAGAGTTGTTACTTGGTCAAGAGGATCTTATTTTAATTATCCTATTTTTTGATGGGCTCATCTTTGGACTAATAGGATATGTTCCCAAATGTTGATCCTCAAAATCATGCTAGGTATCGTGAAGTATACCAATTCTTAACGTTGTTGTTATTATTATTATTATTATTATTATTATTATTATTATTATTATTATTATTATTATTATTCACATACGCACCGACACTCTAAACAGTTACTAACACTCCGACCTGAAAACTACCCTAGTGGTGATCACCAAGTATGTTTTATTTTCTTGTAGTGGTGTTTGTGCGTGTCGTGTGTTTCATGTCTGTGTGTGTGCATGTCGTGTATGTCGTATCGTGTCTGTGTCAGCACGTCAGGAGGAGGGAGTTAGGGTTAGGGTTTACCTGCGTTGGTCGGGGTCGGGTCGGGGTCGCCGGGGCTGGAGCAGCGGTGGATACGGGTTGGCGTCGGAGTCGGGTCGGTGTCGACGAGGATAATCAACGGTGGAGGGGGGACGCCGGAGAAACGGGGGTCGCCGCAGGGAAGGGGGTAGCCGGAGGGAGGGGTCGCCGGAGGGAGGGGGTCCCTGGAGAGGAGAGAAAAAGGGGGGAGAGAAATTTGGGAAGCGGGAGATTGAAAATTTTAGGTGAAAGAAAATAAATGATCGATCGGGTGGAACCCTATATGAAACATTTTAGCGACGTCCACAAAGGACGTCACTAAACGTCGCTATTCAATAAAAAACTGGCGACGTCCCTAATGTGGAGTCGCAAAATGTCGCTGAGTTAAACAAAACAGCGACGTTTTGTGACTAGACCGCGACATCAGCTTTCCAAAGCATAATGTGTGGCGCTAACGGTCGCTAAACGTCGCTGATAGTGACGTTCAGCGACGTTTTTATAAAACGTCGCTAAATTCACAAATATTACCGACGTATATGACTTGCGTCGCTAAATTCGTCGCCAATACGACTTATTTTGGTAGTGATTATTCTGTAGACAGTGTTTCTTTATTGCTATATTTTCTGTAGACCGTGTAACTGTAGACCGTGTAACTGTAGACCGTGTAATTGTAGACCGTGTAACTTTAGACCGTGTAACTTTAGACCGTGTAGACCGTGTCGCATAATTGTCCCGAGACCGATCACATATCAAAGGTACTTCTAACAGTCGGGGAGAGTATTTTGTGTCTATTTACTTACTATTGGTTTTTATATTTCATGTTTAGTTTCAAACCCATGATTGATGTCTAACCTTTGTTTATAGTCATCTTCTTTATTTGAAATTGCATTCAGTGAATTGTGCTCGTTCCATTCCTGACTGGAAACCAACATTTCAGGTTAGCCGTGGATTCACTTAGCTTGGGGAGTGACGGGAATACTTGCAGACAAAGGCCTAGAGACTAGCTAGATAGTTGAGTTGTAGTCATTCATTTTTGTACAAGTTTATATTTTTCTACAAATGTAAAACTTGTGATCATTGTAAATTAAATTAATTGTGTGAAGTATTATTTGTGATTTGATCTCATGGCCGTGACAGCGTTCTACCGCCGACACTGCGGTGTAGGCTGGCTTGGACACGTCTGTATCCGTTCAAAAAAAAAAAAAAAACGGGTGCGGGTCGTGACAACGGTGTCCAAGTTATTCAATCTTGTCATGTCGTGTTAGCCGTCGCAACAAAAATTCAAAATATATATATATCATGTCATGTCCACTGTCAGGAGTACGCCACGTCGGGCCACTATCAAGTCATGTTTATCATGTCAAGTTAATGTCAAGAGTGCACCACCACGGGTCACTGTCAGGTCATGTCATTTACCAAGAAGGAGAGAAACTTGTACAATTAAAATAATAATATAATATATATATTCTTGAAGCCAAGGAGAAACTCTACAACTTTCATGTTGGGAGTGGAAAGAAATTCTGACCACAATTCAAGCAAATAAATCATTTAAACAATCAAAGTGGACCCCATACGGCTCAAAAGTGGGAGAACATACTTGCGGTCAAAGAGAGTGGGACGCCACCCATGCGGCCAGCCAAAGCTTATGCGGCCAGAAAATAACTGAAGAGGGGGCCATGCGGCCAGCAAGAAATATTCATGCAACCAAAAGACAAGGAGAGAGGAACCCGCAATAAAAGCAAGCTTCTACTTAAGTAGAAGAAAAGGGCACGTGGCCACTCAAGTACTGAGGCCATGGGGCCTAAAATTACAACTATACAAATATTGCCCTGCGGCCTATGCAAATAAGGCCACGTGGCCAAGCAATTATTTTCATGCGACAACTAAAGTGCGGGGCCAGGTTGGCAATTTAATGCATGCAAGCAGTTGATGAATTCCCATGCGGCTACAATTAGCATTTGCAAGCAAATGCAGTATAAAAGAGATTAAATAATAAACCACTATATAGAGCCATGCGGCTCATATATTTCCATGCATATGCTAATGCTAGCAAGAGCAATTACATGCGGCTACATACAAATCTCATGCGGCCAACGTAAAATTTCCATGTGGCTCACTTAAGCCATGCAAATGCTTAGGCCAAAATTTAATGCATGCTGGACACGCATTTCTAATGTATTCAAAGTATTTAAGTATGCAATGCGGCCATGCATTTGAAGCAAGCAAGCAAGGCTTGCTATAAGAAACCCATGCGGCTATGCATTGATTGCTACTCATGCGGCTACATTCAAATAGTAGACCAAGCAATTGTTTTAAAGTTAATGCAACATTAAATGCTATTAATATAGGCATGGATTTGCTTTTCCAGGAAAGCATTAATGGCTTGAAATGCTTTCAATTAATCCAAAAGGCATTAATGCTTATTTAATAAAGCATGGAATTGATTATTATAACAAAGCATTGAAATGCTTTTCCAGGAAAGCATTTAATGCTTGGTAGGAAAGCATTTAATGCTTGCTAAAGGAAAAGCATGCAACATACTTTCAAATCCCATGCGGCTACTAACATTTAATGGTTAATAGAAGCATGCAACATGCTTTCAAATCCCATGCGGCTACAATTGTTAGTAGCCATGCGGCTACTAACATTTTCACGTTATAATAGAAGCCATGCGGCCAGCTATAAAATTCTCATGCGGCTAAAACATTAATAATTCATGCGGCTCTCCACTACATTATATGCATGAAATTGCAAGCTGTACGTGGCAATTATTATTAGGCCTTGCCCAATTAATATGCTGGCTAATAAATGCTACCATGTCAGGAAGCAAACAATGTTATCATGTCCATGCGGCTAAGCAAGATTCATGCGGCCAAAATGCAAGCTAGTAATAATTGTTTGCCAACTGAGAAGAAGTTCATAAAAAATACCATGGCTTCTCCACACCACCAAACTTCCAACCGGAGTCCAGATTCGGACTTCCGTAGGTCAATTTGGGGTAGAAAGAAAATCTCTACAACATGGAATTATTGCTTACAAAAATATACAAGTCTGGTAGATCAAAACCCATAAAAACGAAAATACCACAAAGCTAGATCTACAAGAATTTAGCCATAGAAATGAAAAATGCTAAATACTAAAGTGGGTTAGAAACACATGAGGAAGACAATAGAACAATAAAAATAGGGTTCCTCCATGAAGCAAGATGCACTTGCCTAAGCTCTCCCTCTCTTCTGGTAGGTGAAGAGTAAGATGGAGAAGAAGAAATGAGTAATGAGTAATTAATGGAAGAGAGGTGGGATAGATATTTATGGTGGGAGTGGTGGTAGGTGGGAGTGGTTCTTCACATAAAACCAAACCAAGCCAAACCTACTAAACCGAACCAAACCAAGCCAATACGATGCCATGATGAACCATGCTAATGCAACATTCAAAATAAAACCCAAGGCTAACTAATTATGACAAACCAAAAATATGAGTCCAAAGTACGTACACGTATTTCCCAATACGTAATACGAACCACGGGTATTACACGGCCGACGAAGGCGTGTCGGGGGTGGCCAGGCGCTGGCGCACGGCGGCGTGGAGGCGGTGGCCGAGGTAGTTTAAGGTGGTGGGTCGGTTTTGATGTTGGTGGTGGTGGTTATGCATATGAAGAAGGAGGAGGGAAGGAGGAGGAGATGGCTGGTGGTGGCGCGACGTGCTCGGCCAGGGATGGCCGGAGCCACGGCCAGGATGGAGGTCGGGCCATGGGTGGGAGGAGCTCGGTGTAGTGGTGGTGGCTGTGTGTAGTAGTTGCTGTTGTGTTGTAAAGAAGTGTGGGAAAATTAGAAAGGATGAGAGGGAGAAAGTAAAATAATTAATGAGAGGGAGGAGAGGAGATGTGCCTAGCTTTTAGGGTCGGCCACATGGCCAAGGGGTGTTGGGGAGTTTACATGTAGGGATTGAATGGGTAGGATTAATGTAGGGAAATCTATGGCTAGAAATTAAGTGTAGGAAAATAGGTTATTTTAGGGATTAAAAATAACATAATTTTCCATCGAATATTAAAATAGGTAGACATGGTATCTGATATTTTGGGGCAAAAAAATAAGGGCGTCAAGAGAGAGGGTAATATGAAGTTTGGACTGTGTTCGGTCAAGTCGGGTTGGATCAAAATCGGACATGGCAAAATAATCGAATTTAAATAAGCATTGATGATCATGGGTGAATAAGTAGCACGTGGGGATTCTAATAAATGGGACACAAGTGTCATGCGGATAGTAGGCTCAATGTGGGCCATGTCCATAACTGGGGGACTAAACAATCAAAAAAAATAAAATAAAAATAAAAAAATCAGCCCAAAATTCAGGGTGCTCACATCTCCATCTCGAATTTTTCACATTTGACATCCAACATTCTGATTCCTACAAAATCATCCTATGATAACCAATTACGTCATTTCCGAACTAGATGATTTACATCACTTCCTCAACATTTTTCAAGCAAAATGATATGAAGATTCAAGAGTTTTCAAGATATAGCTGACAGAATTATATACGAGACAGAGAATTGATATAATCAGGACAGGTATATATGACAAGGAATGATGGTAATAAAAATATGGCAGGAAAAGAATGATAATAGAATCTGTTCTGCTTATCTCTTTAAAAGAAGAAAACTATTTTGAAACCATAACTATAATATCAAATCCAAAATAAGGCCTAGCAAAATCATTGGTTCATTGTATTATGAAGATCAAATTCGTAGCAAAAGTTACACAAGGATTTATAATAACAGCTAAAGCTACTCCTACTCCTACTCCTAAGTTAAATAATAAGAAGCAAAACAAAAACAACCAATAATTCTTTTCTGAAAGACTGAACAAAAGTAGAGGAAACATGTTCAAAAGTTTTTAAGGTACAATCTGATAATCATATGCGTCAATCCAAAATCATGGTACTCTGAATCCTCGTCATACTAGTAAGCAGGCTACGATAATCACAGAGTCCTCGACTTTGGCACATACCTCTAGAATCATGGTATTTAACATTTTCGCGATGCCACTAGCTTGGCTGCGAAAACCTTAAATTCCTACACCCGAGAAATATATCCAAAATCAGACTAATGTCCTCCACCATGCTGGCTAATGTGACTATGGAAGACTAGATTCCATAATTTAGATGACCTAGCCCAATGATTTCATCTTGACAAAAATTAAATTAAATCAACAATAAATACCCAAAAATCAAATTTATCAACGAACATCAAGATTCAAAAATGAGCAAAAATCCTTCAAATCATATAAATACAAACTCGGATGCTACAGCTAACATCAAGATTCAAAATTCAACAATCTTCCATCAAAATCAATAAATAAGACTCAAATTCAACAATAATCCATCAAAATCAAATTCAACAACAGAAATAAAGATAATCAAATCAAGGAAAAAAGAGAGTTTCCAAATCGAATTAAATAAGATTCTCAAGGGTCGTCCCAGGAATCTCTCAAAGGATCCTAACTGTGATTGAGTATCTTCAAAATATATCCTAATCCTACTGCAGGCTGTAGTGGTACTCGCTAGTTCGAATACCACTACACAAACTCGATCTGCATGGTATTTGATTATTTTTAGGCAAGAAAATAAGGGCGTCAAGAGAGAGGGTAATATGAAGTTTGGACTGGGTTCGGTCAAGCCGGGTTGGATAAAAATCGGACATGGCAAAATAATCGAATTTAAATAAGCGTTGATGATCATGGGTGAATAAGTAGCACGTGGGGATTCCAATAAATGGGACACAAGTGTTATGCGGGTAGTAGGCTCAATGTGGGCCATGTCCATAATTGGGGCTGACAGGTTTTGGTCGACAGGGTACCCACAAATCAAATTGGAAAATGAATGCGACACCGTAGAGTGAAATAAAATTGGGTCACATGTCAAAAAGTTGTACGAAGCAAATAGAGCACAAAATGGTGTTCTGAGTGGGACACGAAGGTCAAGGGTGAAGAGTGTCTCGAGTAGATCATGCATGATGAGTTGGTTTCAAGAAAATAACTGGTCTTGTGCTCTCAAATTAAAAGTCACGGTAACGTGCTAAAAATGATCAAGGAAAAGAGTGGGAAAATAATTAATAATCCAATGGTCTAAATCGACCCGAAGTTGTGCTAAGCAAAAAGAATACAAGGGAACAAGTTTAAGTGGGACACTATATACCATCATGAAGGTAATCATGTCCACTACAAAACCCATGAAAAGATTTCCAGAGTTGAACACCCCTGACACTCCAAATATCAAAGGCAAGGAAAAGCATATTTATAGATAAATAAACAGAATAAATTATTTATTAAGACTAAACAATCAGAAAAAATAAAATAAAAATAAAAAAATTAGCCCGAAATTTAGGGTGCTCACAGGTACTCATCCACCAATTATGCCATAAGAACTCTCTCCACATAGGTGTTGTGCACCGTGTCGATGTCCATCATTTCCACTATGATCGATTTTTACAAATACATTTGTCCCGTCCGACACCCGGACACGACAACCATAATAACAGAAACTATTTCTGGCTTCGCTACCATCATCACCACTAGCCACCAGAGTCCGACCCCAACATTGTCGTGCCTCCTCCCTGTCATCTCCGACAGCACCACCCGTCCTTCTCGCACACCACCGTGGCCTTCACCACCATCACCCAACCACTGCCATCGAAGTCGTCCCTCCACTCCCGACTACTGATCTTCGATCAGTTGCCCAACCATGTCAACACCACCCGCAACATCGTCATCACCATAGCCGTCGTCACCGCCACCATATCCCGACCACCAGTGGACAACATCACCACCACCACCGCCCCGGCTAACCCAGCCACTAAAAACACCACCACC
>JANAVB010032268.1:0-30201 GCA_029216955.1 Iris pallida
TAAACCTTGAAGCCTATCACACTTATGTTTACCATTTCAAAATACAGACAAGTAACCATAGAAACAAAATGTTTGGAGTCATGACTGCTCCAAATCAAGTTAACCTTTCTTTGTTGGTGCTCTCTTATATTTTTGATCTGCTGTGGCATGTGATCCTGTGAGGACAGGTATTTTGGTCAATGAACCAGGACATGATTATCATTATTTGAAAACTCCCCATGCATTCTGGTGATTGCTAATCCAACATCTTTGGCATTATTTTGAAATCGGAAATGGCTTCTCCATATATTGGGAGTAAAGCTGCATATATGGGCCGGCCCAGGAGTAAACATGACAAGACTTCGGACTCGAACAATCCCCTTCCGTAGGGCAACTCCCAAGATCATTTGGTATTATCAAGACCAGTACAGTCCAAACCCAACTTAAACTTACATCTTTTCACTAGGTGTGAAGGGCAACCAAAATTAGTTCCGGCTTAGGTAACCCAACCTCCTGGGCCGGCTTTGATGGCACTCACCAGAGAGGTAGATATTTGCGGATATTTCATTACAGATACCTACAGTATCTGAAATCAACATGAACAAAATGAACATTTTTAACATATGTGAATAATTGGTCTAGAAGTCAACCAAATCACGGGCATTGTCGGAAGCCGAGTAGAATAGGCTGAGGCTGAATAGCCTTCAGATAGCATTTTCTTGAAGTTTTGTTGATCAAATTCAATGATCAATTAACGAGTCAGCAATGGTTCGTATCAGAACAACATCAGATTGTGCTACGACCTTCTCGCCAGTGGTCAAAACAGTTTCCAACAGAGTCGCCATTTCTTTTCATTAAAACAGTAGTGTTGGATATGAGGGACGTGTTTCTACTTGTATCAAAATATGCATATTCCACAAAAGTTAACAGGCAAATATCAACCGGCAAATGATTTCTGGGCATCCATGAATACGAATGAGTTAAAAGCTATCATATGTAACAAATATGTGGATCATAAATGGCTTCCTGGAGTATGAAACTGCAATCTTGATCTCGGAAAAGCTTCATGAACTTTATAAGCCTTGTCCTCATAGACCACAAGGCGATGATTACCATCTAAACAATCAGAAGAAAAAAAATGAAAGCGATGTAAAGAAAAATTGTGGCAAATCTACCATGTCATATTATTATGATACCAAATTATTCCCTTATGTTCCTCTCTATGTTTATATATATTACCGGATGATTTCCTTATAAATACCTTAGAATATCTGAAATGAACACGAACAAGATGATCACATGGAACATAATATCTGACTTGTTTGGTCTAAAAGTTAAACGAGATAATGGAGGTTGGTATCGGTATCTGTCATACATGTCTTGAATTATAAATTCAACTAAAGCTTTTATTATATCACTATGTCCCAAGAAAAAAGGAGCTATACAATGATTGCTTTTAAAAGCTAGACTGTTCTGTTTACGAGCAAATAAGCGGATCGAAGGAGCCAAGAACCCTACAGTCGGTCAGCACTTATTATAAGAGAACAACATCAGTAAAGACTAAGAGCTTTCACTATCTCTATGATGAGGCATTCTCCAACAACCTTTCCATTATCAGAGCATTTGTAAAGCTGAACATAATAATTAAAGCAATAACCAACCAAAGATAAAGGGGTATATATGACTAGGAAGGACCCCTCAAGCACCAGAATGAACATTATACCAGGTGTTGAGAACTAATAAGGGATTTAGTCCCACATTGGAAAATGTAATATGAAGAGGAGCTAGACTTCCTATAAGTAGTTGAGTAGTCCATCAATAAAATACACACAACAATTATTCTCTACATGGTATCAGAGCCATAACGGATAAAAAAAAAAATTCCTCCCCGCCCCCCTTTCCCCACCGGCGGTCCCCCCCCCCCCTCCCCCCCCCCCCCCCCCCCGGCAGTCCCCCCCTCCCCCACCGACGCCCCCCCCCCCGCCCCCCCCGACGCCCCCCCCCCCACGCCCTGCCCCCCCCCCTCCCCGACGCCTTGACACCCGCCCCCCCCCCCCCCCCCCGACGCCCCCCCTCCTTTTTTTTCTTTTCGAAAAAAAATCCCTAATTTTGAGAGAGAGATTATGTGGTTGGTTTTTCGACGACGGATGTCTGTCAAATATTTTATTTGCACCTTCTGTTCCTAGATTATGCCCTCCGGAACAACAAATGCTTTATTTGTTTTCCGTTTTCGATCTGCAAATTAGGATCTCCATGCGCGCGCCGGTGTTGGCCATGTTAACCGCGCATTCGTAATGTCTCTGTTGACGACTTTACACGAAGCCGACGAAGACGACGACGACGACGAAGCCGACGAAGCCGCCGCCGACGACGAATCACAGTTGAAGACGCCATGGATTCGATCAGTGATAAACTGACAGCAAACGAGATGAAAGCCTTGGTTGATGATATTTTATCAAAGAGATTAACCGAGGCGACCCCACGTGTGATCCATACTGATGTGGATCCGTCACCCTACAAAATGGAAAAGCTGGACAAGCTGGAGACGAAGTTGGAAGGAACGTCCAATTACTTGAAATGGTCACGACAGGCCATGCGGACGCTGAAGGGCCGTGGCTTGGTTGGCTACGTCAATGGCCAAACCAAGGCGCCAGATCATCCCTCCTCCAAGGAGTTTGCTATTTGGGAGATTGTCAACAATGTTGTGGCTGGATGGTTGACGGCTTCCTTGACCGACCAGGTGTCGGGCAATGTCGAGGCGATGGAGGCTGCTGCTGATATATGGCAGACTTTGAAGGATATGTACTTAGGCTCGGGCAATCCTATGCGGGTCTTCCAACTGCAGGATGAACTTGATATGGTGGCCCAGGACGACCACACCATCTCTGAGTATGCAGCACTGTTAAAGAAGTACTGGTCTGATCTGGATCACTATGATCCTCTTGGGATGGAAGATGTCCAGGTCGAACCAGCATTCGCGAAACATTTCCAAAAGTTCTTGGATTATATTCCGCGTCAACGGATGATGAAGTTCTTGAAGGGTCTTAACCCTGTGTTTGAGCATAGAAGGAATGTCCTCCTAGCACAGCCCATGCTTCCATCCCTAGAAGACGCCATAGCTGCCATGGCACAAGAAGAGGCTCGCTTAAAGTTGATGCCCAACAAGGGCTCTTTCCAGGGGGAGCAAGCCGCTGTTGACAAGTCTGCGCTTGCCGCCTTCAATCAGCCTCCCTCTGTGGCCGGTGTTTGCCACAACTGTGGTGACTAAGGGCATTACATCAGGTTTTGTCCAAAATCCCTGCACAGTCATTCAAGTGACCGTGGACGGGGCCGCGGCGGACGTCGTGGTGGTAGAGGCGGTTATGCTGGTAGAAGAGAAAATTATTCTGGTGGACACAAAGCTAATTTGGCGGAGGAAGGGGGTGACATTCACCTGGCTGAGTTAACCCCTCTTGAAAAGGAGTTCCTTGCGAAGTTACGCAGCACGAAGCTGGGTTCGGACGGCAGTCATGGGGCATCTTCTACCTCGGGGGACCACATCACTTGCTTTGCCCAAACCGGCACAGGTATACCTGTGCTTGCTCTTGCAACAGTTGTCCACAAACCAGGTTGAATTATGGACTCTGGGGCATCTCGTCATGTCACGGGGTCCCGCGGTGAGTTCCAGGACTATACTCACCTATCGACGCCGGAGAGCATTCAGACTGCTGATGGTAACTCCAGCCCTGTTCTGGGTAAAGGCACTATCGCATGCACCCCTTCTCTCACCCTCACCAATGTCTTACATGCTCCGTCTTTTCCTGTCAATCTTCTTTCTATTAGTGCCATTATTCTTGATCTTAACTGTAATATTTTCTTTGACATTCCTACGGTGACCTTTCAGGAGAAGGGGACAGGACGACGACTAGGGACTGGCACATGGCATAAGGGATTGTGGTACTTGGACATGACTGGACTGGACAAAGCATTGGCATCTCTGGTAGCCGACACACCACCGGAAGATACACGACGCAGTGTAGAAGATGAATTGCTACTCCACCACCAGCGTGTCGGTCATTCTTCTTTTAAAGTTATTAGTCGCATGTATTCGTCCTTATACCAAAGGGCTAATAAGGAGAAGTTATCTTGTCATGCTTGTGAGTTGGGTAAACATACCAGAAGCACATATATGAGTTCCGGTAATAGAAGTTCGGCTGCATTTGATATGATACATTCGGACGTATGGAGCCCTTGTCCTACAACCGGTATTAACGGTTTTCGATGGTTCGTCACTTTTATTGATTGTTATACTCGCGTGACATGGGTGTACCTTATGAAGAATAAAAGTGACGTCTTTGAGGCGTTTCACGACTTTCATCGTCGGGTAGAAACTCAGTATGGTACTAAGATTAAGTGCTAACGGTCTGACAAAGGGACGGAGTATACAAATAAGACGGTTGCTGAGTATTTATCCACTCATGGCATACTACATGCCTATACACCGGCATAAAATGGTGTGGCCGAACGGAAGAACAGACACCTGCTGGAGGTCGCACGGACGATGATGCTGGCTATGAATGTTCCGAAACACTTATGGGACAGACGGTGTTAACGGCATCTTATCTCATCAATAGAATGCCATCTCAGGTATTGGACTGGAAGACACCGTTGGAGATGCTTATTGGTGCTACCACGTACACTGTTCCACCAAAAGTATTTGGGTGTGTTTGTTTTGTCCAAGATAATAGGTCAGGAGTTGGCAAACTGGATCATAGAGCGGTTAAATGTGTCTTTGTCGGGTACACGGCAACTCAGAAAGGATACGCATGTTGGAGCCCAGTTGAGCGAAAGATGTTTGTGAGCATGGACGTTACCTTCAGAGAACTAGAACCATATTATAGTTCGGATGACGGTTCTGCGTTTGTTGACACACCTAACACAGCGGGTGTTAGATACGAGGGGAAGAAATTAAGCCCATCTGTGGTAGTCGGATCGGTCCCATGCCCGGTCGTAGAAAACTGGACGAAAGGGGAAGAAAGCAGTGACTCCGATACAGAAGATGAAGAAGATACATATGTTAAACAGGGGGAGCAGCAGACAATGGAAAATGAGCTCCAAGTCTATAGAAGGAGACAGCAGAAGTCCAGTACCGTGCCTGTACCGTGTCCTGTGCCTTCTGTACCAAGTCCCTCGTCTACTCCTGCTCCAACTCTTGAAGATGTTGCCCCCGCACAGAATCAATCTGATTCTGATGCAGATCTCTCTGACTCTGATGGTATGATCTCTCCACCACCTATTGCTCCCTTAAGAAGATCTTCTCGCATCAATGCGGGTATGGCTCCTAGTCATTTTGATAATTATGAACATGATATTGCCAATTACATGTCATATTCTAATATTTCTTCGAATTATCGAGCCTTCATCGCATCATTAGACTCTACTTCGTTGCCCAAAAGTTGGCAGGAAGCAAAGAAAGATCTAAGGTGGAAAGCTGCGATAATGGAAGAACTTGGGGCACTGGAAAAAAATAAGACGTGGGAGCTGGTTCCATTACCCAAAGGAAAAAAAACTGTAGGATGCAAATGGGTGTACACAGTAAAGGAGACGTCAGAAGGAAAGGTGGAATGATACGAGGTGAGGTTGGTTGCAAAGGGATACACACAATCATATGGCATCGACTATGATGAGACGTTTGCTCCAGTAGCGAAAATGAGCACCGTAAGGACTCTGGTCTCCATTGCAGCAAACTATGGGTGGAAGCTATACCAATTAGATGTGAAGAATGTCTTTCTCCATAGGGACCTACAAGAAGAAGTATATATGGAACTCCCGCCAGGGTGCTATGCTACAGAATCAGACGGAGGGACGTCGCGTGGAAAAGTGTGCAAACTAAAGAAGTCGCTATATGGGCTCAAGCAATCTCCTCGAACCTGGTTTGACAGATTCAGAAAGGCTATTACAGGCATGGGATACTATCAAGCAAATGCAGATCATACGGTCTTTCTTCAGCATGCAAGAGGCCACATCACTATACTTTCTGTATACGTGGATGATATAGTAATCACATGTAATGATGAAGCCGAGATTGCTAAGCTGAAGTCAAAACTCGTAAAGGAGTTCGAAGTGAAGGATCTAAGAGGATGAGGTACTTTCTAGGTATCGAGGTGTGTGAATGCGAACAAGGAATTGTTCTCTCACAGAGAAAATACACACTAGATCTACTGAAGGAGACAGGGATGCTGAGATGCAAAGCTGCAGTCACTCCAATTGACCAGAAGTGCTAGTTGGGAGCAGAAGCAGGAGAGCCAGTTGATTGTGAAAGATATCAACGACTTGTAGGAAGATTGATTTATCTGGGACACACTCGTCCTGATATTTCATTTGCGGTGAGTGTAGTAAGTCGCTACATGCATGATCCAAGAACGGTCATATGGATGCAGTATTTCAGATCTTGAGATATCTGAAAGGGACGCTGGGGAAAGGGCTATGGTTCAAGAAGAATGGATGTATAGAAGTTGAGGGATACTGCGATGCAGACTGGGCGAGCTGCATAGACGATAGAAGGTCTACACGGGATATTGTGTCTTTGTAGGAGGAAACTTGGTCTCATGGAGAAGCAAGAAACAGTCTGTGGTAGCACGGTCTACAGCTGAAGCAGAATACAGAGCAATGGCTTTAGGAGTGTCAGAGTTGCTATAGGTGAAAGCGTTGCTGACAGAGTTGAAGCTGGACAAGGGAGCACCATTACGTCTTCTGAGCGATAGTCAAGCTGCAATAAGTATAGCTAACAATCCAGTTCAGCACGACAGAACGAAGCACATCGAGATCGATCGATTCTTCATCAAAGAAAAGCTGGAACAAGGGATACTGAAGATTGATCATGTTCGCTCAGAAGAACAAGTGGCAGACTGCCTGACTAAGGGTCTTAGTTTAGTAAGTCTGTCGAAGCTATGTAACAAGATGGGAATGATTAATATCTATCGCCCATCTTGAGGGGGAGTGTTGAGAACTAATAAGAGATTTAGTACCACATTGGAAAATGTAATATGAAGAGGAGCTAGACTCCCTATAAGTAGTTGAGTAGCCCATCAATAAAATATACACAATAATTATTCTCTACACAAGGAATGCAGGATTTTTATTAGAAATTGTGACCATCCCATGACAATGACTATCATAGTAACAGTCATAAAAGGAATTAAAAGAAAGCAACAGATGCAACGTTACTGGGCTGAACCTAGCATGCCATTACCATATTATGAGGATACGGTATTCACTTATATATCTCTCTCTCCATATTTGTGGAGATCACCTTATAAATACCTAGAATACCTGAAATCAAGATGAAGATAGAATAGAACGCGTCTAATCCATTTTTAAAAAAAGTCAAGCAAATAATGTGATTGTGTGGAGGCTAATTGGCTAGAACCACGGCCCCTAGTTTGATCGCTTAAGTGGTTGGATCGTTTAACCGACTGACCGGAGGGGGGGGGGGGGTGGTTGGGGGGTGGGGGGTGCAGTGTTCAAGGGTGATAGCCTCCATTTTTACCCCAAGGGTAAGCTGGATATTTCACCTGTAGTTAAGTCACCATAATATCCTATGCGAGTATTATGATGCAGCTTGTAAATGATCTTAAGAAGATAGTAAAAATTTTGCATGCAGCCACTGTGTGGACGTAATTTCTCGATTTCAGAAGTGAATCATATTAAATTCTTTGTGTTCTTGTGCGTTTTCTTTTCCTCTTCTCTATTGCTTTTCTTTCTAGGCAAATTGCAAAGGGGGTCAGAAATTTCTACATATTGTTGGTTGTCAAGAAGTGAACCACATTAATTCTGTGTTCTTGTGCATTTTCTTTTCCTCTTCTCTATTGCTTTCTTTCTATGTAAATCGCAAAGGGGATCAGAAATTTCTATATATTGTTGGTTGTCCAGAAGTGAACCACATTAAATTCTTTGTGTTCTTATGCGTTTTCTTTTCCTCTTCTCTATTGCTTTTCTTTCTATACAAATCGCAAAAGGGTATCAGAAATTTCTACATATTGTTGGTTGTCAGACACATGACACATCTTAATCTTATGCCTAATTAGTTTGGGGATCCCTTACCATCTTTTCTAGCTTCCTTTACCAGCTCACTATGCGGCGAGGCGGAAAAGAGAGCCTACAAGATGTTTCTCTTTAAAAGATTTCTCAATTCTTGTTACTGTTTTAATATGGGGAAGAAAATAATTTGCTGTTATTAACAAAGAATAATATCATTGAATGTGCCTTTAGAATTTCAAGGAAGAGCAACTTTCCAACTATCTTTCTGCATCAGAGCACTTTTGAATCTGCACAATCCTCCTCCAGTTTTACTTTTATAGGTCGTGACGATGGAATTGGAATATGACTAAAACTGATTGTTTTCCTCAAAGATCGAAAACATAATAATAAAATTCATGAACTAGCAGTAGCACAGTCGAGCATTGTCCTCATCTACCGTCCGTTGTTGTTAGAGGGAGAACCTATAAATCGATACACAAATGATTTTAATGGATTTAGGTGCATTTTCCTTATAGGGTTAAAAATAGAGTTTTAGCTTATTCTTTAATACACTTTTAGCTGTCCAGAACTTTGTCAGCAATCACCCAAATAAAACTCGTATTATATGCAAATTTTTTTGGTGTCTTTCAAAAACGTATAATATTTGCGTACTTTTGATAGATTCAAATTAGCATACAAATTTTAAGCATGCGAAGTTTTAAACGTGTCCCATATTAATTATTGAAATATTTGGCCAAAAAATATGATAAAAATCTGTTTAATTAACCAAATTTGACAATTTGTTTAAGTATGTGAAGTTTCTAATCTCAATATTTCTATTTGAGGAATATTTGACCGATTTTTTCAACGTATTTTACTTGCATTGCGCCAATTTATACATGTACTTTTGCTGTCCCAAATTTTTTTCGTTTGCCGAATTGCTAATGAGGGTCCAGAAGGGCACATTGGCTGCCTTGTCAAGTACAAAATAGATTATCTTACAGCTACCAAGAAATTGTTTGGTCTAGTCTGAATTTGATAACAGCATATTTGTGGGATCCAAATCTAGTCAAATATTTTATTTAATACGATTTAAAAATATGTATTAAACATTCGATTTGATTAGATTTGGACGTCCATAATTAATACTGGACTATTTTATAATTTTCTATTATCTAAAATATGGTCTTTTATCTTAGCAATATGGTTTTCTATTTTAGGAATTCCTATGAACTAAAATATATGGTTTCTCAACTATATATGTGTTGAGGGTGGAGGTAATAGGAAGAGTACAAGGTAAGACATTCATGGTGCTTGTCCATAGAAAATCTAAGAGAAAGTCCATACTTTGCTTAAGAGCTCATCATCCAAGGCATCAAGAAGAGAAGATCAGTGCGTGGAGTCGTCATTTTCGTACAGAAAGATCGTTACGGGTATGGTGAGTGATTTCAAGTTGTAATCTTCTTCTTTCTACTTGAGTTTGGTGAAGGGGTTGAACATTTGGGCAAATGGTTCAACATAGTTCTTTATCAATCTTGTATTTTTTTTTGTCAGAAGTTAATATAGATTGGGATTTGTCTAGGTGACATAGTCACCGAAAATATGTTGTTTGATCTATCTTAACATTCCTGGTAGATTGGTTCATTATCTTCAGGTAGATTGGCCCAAGTTTTCATTGCGGTCATATTTCAGACTCGGTATTGGAGCACGGTATCGACGTTTCGATTACATCAATTGGTATAAGAGCTCTCAGGTTCTCGAGAGGGAAGGTGCAACCATGTCTACGGAGCAGATAAATACACGTATGATCACCTCACAGCATGGAACAAGACGATTTGTAAGCCAAGGATAGAGGATCTACTTTGGTGCAAGGATTTGCATAGTCCGTTGGAGGGCGACAGCGCCAAGCCATCAGACAAAGATGCTGATGACTATAAGCGATTGGATCGTAAATCCGTTGGATTCATCCACCAATGGATGGAAGATTCGTGATTTCACCACGTGTCTATGAAGAGTTTTGCAAAAGCATTGTGGGAGTAGCTACATTCGCTATCGAAAGGAAGACGACTGGCAACAAGACATTTTTTATTCGTCAACTCGAAGTACCCAGAGGGTGCCCTATAGTAGCACAATATCTGAACGAGGTTCAGGATATCATCAATCAGTTGTGTGCGATGAATATGGTGATTGACGATAAGCTTCAGGCCATGCTACTTTTGAGCTATCTGTCGAAAAGCTGGAAGATGTTGATAGTATCGGTGAGCAACTCCGCGCCTGATGGAGTTATCATGATGGAGATAATCGAAAGTAGCTTGTTGAACGAGGAGGTCCGACGTAAGCAGATGGAATCATCGTAGGGTCTGCTCTACTTGCTTCCTACGAGAAGGGAAGACTCAAGTTACGGACGAGAAAATGAAAGAGTTCTCAGGATCCTACGAGTGTGAACCACAAGAAAGCATGTTAATACTGTGTCAAAAGAGGTCATATTAAGAGGAACTGCATGAAGCTCAAATCTGAAAAGGCTAAAGGCAAGGATGATTAGGAGGATCTCACAGCATTTGGAGATATTATATTATCGCACCAACCAACTTAGAGAAATATTGTAGCACTTGTCATGACGATGATTGGGTCATGGACACAGAGGCATCGTATCGTGCTACTCCACATATGAGGATCTTTACGTCTTATCAAGATGGTAGATTTGGACGTGCGAAGATGGAAAACAAGAGGATGAGTGTAATTGTGGGCATCGATAATGTGCATTTGATAATGGAGCTTAGTGAGAAGCTCGTTCTTAAGGGGATACGACATGTACCGAATTTTTGCTACAACTTGGTTTTGATAGAAAGGCTGGTGGATGATGGTTATCATAGTATACTTGAGGATAAAGATTGGATGCTTACGAAGGATTCCAATAGCTGGCTCGAGAAGATATATGCTGTAGCATGTACAGGCTCAAGTCGATAAGGTATGCAAGGAGGATACACACATCGGATGAAGGCTTCAAGGATGTTCGACATGAGTTTGTGGATCATCAAAAACTTGTCTTAGGAGATCTTTGAGATGATTTGAGAAATACGGAGGACTCGGTTCGTCGAGACAAAGCGACAAATGCTGATAAGTCAAAAATTGAAGGTTAGTAATTCAGTCCCATAACAGCTGGTCAGTATCCAAGTTGGAGTTGTTCTACGAATTCGATTTTGGTGACATATGGTTTGCCAAAGCTTCACGGAGCGATATTAGTTTTATCAGTTGGAAATCGTGGAGGAAGCATGTGTACGGAGGAGCTGTGCATCATCGACAACATGTACTATGCATGATGTTATGCTCGAGGATGCATATGTACGGAGGAGCTTCAGTATAGGACACAAAGGTGGACATGTTCATGAGATTGAATCCCAATAGAATAGTAATGTCTGCTTGGTTGGGCCAACCAAGTGTGAAGAAGCTCATCAGAACGGTGGCACATTCCGATGGAAGACAAAAGTCAAAGACAGACAACCAAGACCTATGGCGAGGTTGATCATCAGAGACTTCAGCCATTGTCGTGTTATTGATGTCATTAGGATCCCACTGGTACAAGAGGTGCTACGTATGGCAGCTAGCATCGACGTGACGGTCAAAGTACTGGAGACGGAGAAAGATGCAAAACAGATCGGGAGGTCGGAGATCAATGACATGGGAGAACATGAACTCTGTCATGGGACGACATTTATGGAGTCCAGATAATGAGCCATGGAGTCAACACTTCTCATTAGATTAGAGGGGTAGTATGTTGGGTCCAGTCTGGATTTGATAACACCATATTTATGGAGCCCAAATTTGGTCAAATATTTGATTTGATACAGGTAGAAAATCTGCATTAAATATTTGATTTTATTTTATTTGGATGTTCATAATAAATGTTGTACTATTTTAGAGTTCTCTATTACCTAAAATAAGGTCTCTTATTTTTTCTGTTTTAGGAATTTTTATGACCTATAACATAGTTTCTCTACTATATATACATGCTGAGAGTGGAGGCAATAGAAAGAGCATAAAGTGAGAGATTCAGGGTTCTTGTCCACAAAAATCTAAGAAAAAGTTCATACTTTGCTCTTAGGTCTTTCCATATAAGACAACAGAAAGAGAAGATATGTGCGAGAAGTCATCGTCTTCGTACAAGAAGACCGCTATGGATAGGGTGAGTGATTTCAAGTTATAATATTCTTCTTTTTACTTGAGTTTGGTGAGGAGGTTGAACCTTTGGAAAAATGATTTAACATAGTTCTTTATCAATCTTGTACCTTTTGTCAGAAGTTATATAGATTGGAAAACATAGTCACCGAAAATACATTGTTTGATCTATCTTAGCGTTCGTGGTTGCTCGGTTCGATAATCTTCAGGTGGGATGGTCTAAGTTTTTACTGCGGTCACGTTACCAGGTATTGGAGCACGGTATCAAATTTTTGGTCCCATCAGAAATGACATGATATAGACACGATAGTGTGTCACTCCCTGGTTCCGTATAGAATCATTCATCCTTGCATTGATTTATGTGGAACCGATTGTCCTCGCTTGGACCAGATGTCGTGCAAGTCTAAGTTGTGCTTGCACAAGGCCATAACATTTATAATAACAAAATAGACAGAAATAACGACAAAGTATCGAAACTTTAATGTAGAATTTGAAACAACGGACAATATTGCAGAAAACCAAATGAGCACAATGATACAAAAACACAATCTCTTTTATTGATAACTTTTCAATGATTACAAGGTGTAGCTTCCCTTCCCGGAATTTTTTTTGAAATATTTTATTATTAATTTGATTTAAATAGTAATTTTAGAATTTTATAAATAATTATTTAGTTAATTATTACGGTAGATGATTTTAGCCATGGTTGAGTTTTGAAGTACCAGAAGACTAGGAATCAAGGTACGGATAGTGCAGTGGCGTGCCTTAATTAGTGTATTAGCCATGCCAAGAAAGACCCAGCCATAAGAGTGTCCTAACTAGGAAAACCAGGCCAAGTTGCGACTTAACCCTTACCGAAGATTTATTTATTTATTAATTATATTATTGAGTTTTAGGGAACCCGGTTGTACCGAACTAGTCCAGATTGGACCCAAAATAAGCCCAAGCCCATGTAGTCATGCGGTACGTCCAGCGACATTCGTGTTGGTGTATTTTGGTATGATTGTGTTGTATTTTGTTTTAACGATCTAACGAATATTTTCTAAATATTCGTTAATTAAATGTTATAAATATTATTATTGGATATTCAATGATATTTGTATAAAGTGGGTCATTATACATTTTGGGGTCTTTAGACTGTACGTAATGGTATATACACCATTACTGGTTTATTGAATTTTGTTATTACTAGTATTATTATTATTATTATTTTATTATCAATATTTTGAGGTTAATATTAAATAATACTATTTTATCATTATTGGTTATATGTGTGTGTATGTATGTATATATATATATATATATATATATATATATATATATATATATATATATATATATATATATATATATATATATATATATATGGGCAGAATGAGGCGTCCGTGTAGCAAACTCAGTGCACGGTCGTCGTGCGACGGATCGGGGAATCGACACCATTCGCCCACGGGTATAAGCGACAGGCCGACCACGCGGCCCGTCGTGCGGCGCTGCTGAGGGCGACGAGAAGACGTCCGCCATAAACGACCGCAGGCTCGATCGTAAGGGCGTCGGCAATCGTCGCCAATATGCGCGTCGTGCGCATAGAACGGGCGGCTGGACGGAATCGGTAGTTGCAGTCGGCAGGGAATCAGTGGTCGTCGTACGGGCGGTCACCCTTAGTCGTCGAGGGCGTCTCTTCGGCGTCGTGGGCAAAGCAAGGTGTTGAGTAACTGCCGTCGAAAGACGGCGTGCTACCGAGCGGAGCTCTGGAGCGCGCGGAGTGCGCGGGGTGTGTGTGCACGGCGATGATGACAAGGCCAACGGACTACGTCCGCACTCCAAAAGTCGTTCCATACGACAGACCAAGAATCGTGTGCGTGGGACACGATTATACTGAGCCCGCACGCGTTGGAAAAAAAAGAAAAAAGAAAAAAGAATATATATATATATATATATATATATATATATATATATATATATATATATATATATATATATATATATATATATATTTCATATATTCGTATATATGTATATGTACATATATAAATATACGTGTATATTTTTTTTTTTATATAAATATACGTGTATATGTATAGATATATATAGTTTTAGATATATAGATATAAATAAATATATATATATATGCGTCTATGTGTGTATATTATATATATATATATATATATATATATAATTTTTTTAAATATATATTATATATATATATATATATATATATATATATATATATATATATATATATATATATATATATATAATATTGATATTTGTATTTTCTATAATATATATATATATATATATATATATATATATTATATATATATATATATATATATATATATATATATATATATGTGTGTGTGTGTGTGTGTGTGTGTGTGTGTGTGTAATAAAAGAAAAGGAAATAAAAAGAAAAACAAATTTAATAACCCAGCCCAGCCCGGCCTAGCCAGGCCCAAACCCAGCAAGCCCATTCCTGGGCCAGGCCCGTTCAGCAGAACGTAGCCCGTCCCGACCCTGTTTCGACCGCTGTAACACTCGTATATAAGCGAGAGTTCAAGAGAGAAAACCCTATGCTTAAACTCGCCAACACTCGAACCCACGCCCCCACGACCTCTACGCGCGCCCACGGCCACCGCAGAGCCGCCGCGCGTGTCCGGAGTCGGCCAGAAATGCGCGTGCGCGACAGAGGAAGCAGGACGACAGCAGCAATATGCTGCGTTCGTGCTGCCTTTGTGCCAACTTTTTTTTGTGTACATGCATTCATTTCATGAACCAGTTGCTGTGGTATGTCGACAACCCATACGACTTTAATTCCCTTCAATTATATTGTATCTAGATGCCCTAGGTTGTCGGCAAAACGACGCTAAACTCGACCGAAAACCTGTCCAGAAATAGGGTATATAACAATCCATTCATCCACGTTTGACGATCGATTCCGATCGATCCAGTACCATATTAGAAATTCTATTTGAACACAGTTATAAACAACATATAGGACTTCATGACCCTTTTTGCGGATTTGGAAATCATCAACTACGTGTCGAGAAATCGAATCCCGAAGATTACCAAAAAACTGTTTTAAAAAACTAGAAAAACCTTTGATACGACGTGAGTCCCGCCAATCCGGGCGACGTGGTCGCGAACCGAAAGTATTGAAAGGTGCGTATCGGCTTTGTGGACGTGTGGGATTTGACGGAATTTAAATTGGTTGCGTGTGTACGACGAATTTGATGCGTATCCGTCGAAATTCACCGTATCGACCACTTTGCACAAACTCCAATTACTTTGTGCACGCTCGTCAGGTCGAGAAAAAACTTGTGCCAACAGGACCGTATCATTTTTCTATTCCTGCATGCAAAGTTTGGTCCGATTCTGAGACAGTTGATTGGATCGCCGTTTTGCGGGCCCCACGGTCCGATTCAATGGGCGATTTTGTGCACAGCCTGTCGGAATCCAACTTCGGACATACGGTTGGGTACGTATCAGAAAACCGAACCTATAGACATATAGTTTGATAATTTTGGAGACCATAGACTCTGGCACGCTTTTCGGTGCAAAGCGAGTCCAACGGCGGATACCGTTTTGACCCGAAATTACCGTTTTACTCCTGTGTCCAGAATTGGACTTAAGAACAGGCAATCCTAGCTAATTTGACTATTCTGAGAACGTTGGTAATGTTTATTTCAGCTTTCGGATACAGTTGTGATGATTTGGACGTTATGTCTTAGAAGTTGACTATATTTTGTTGGATCTGCGTGCAACCTCCAGGCAAGATACCTTGCCTCCCTCTACAGTTTATTTTCATGCTTATAGTTCTTCTATTTTATTATGTTATCATTTAGTTACTCTAGTTGATATGGATTCATATGTTTTCTACATACTTTGTTTACCAGATTACTGTCTTGGTTGTATATCAGTATTTCATGACTGATAGCGTAGTTACACTAGGCTTGATTTACATTATGGTTCATGCTAGAGTAGTCTTTACCTGTGTCATGACTAAGTTGTACCATGTCATCACCTGTATCTTGATTGAATCGTGTCTGCAAGTATGTGTGATTGAACTGCTATTCCTGTATCATTTTCACAACCAGCGAGTCCACACACGGGGCGAGGGTTTTTTGCACCTGCGAGTCCACACACGAGGCGAGGGTGACTTGTCTTGAAACTGACATGCAAGTCCACATTCGAGACGAGGGTTAGTGATTAGTTCAAACCTGCGAGTCCACATTCGGGGCGAGAGTTTGGTATTCCATTGATCTCTTGTTCTTCCAGCAGTTCATTTATGCATAGTTGATCCTGTATTCGTGTTCATAGTTACCTGTCAGTAGCTATATGTCAGTCTCACGTCTAGTTCCGGTTTATACCCTATTTATATTATTGCATGATTAAACTGTTAGATAGGCATATTTTTATGTATCTTGCTATGTTCCCTGTGGACCTGATGATCTCTTCAGGTAGCTGATTGCATGGAGTTAGTTAGCGGATCATGATGGTAGTGATTACACCTGCAGGGATACATGTATTTGCTTGTGATATTTCTTTATTATCCTCTCGTGCTTTATATTCCATACCATGATATACCCTGCTTATTTTATAGACTTATATCATTCTTGGAGTCTAATCGGACAATATGCTAATGGGCTGCAGACTATGACCCATAATTGTTCATTCATGTTTCATATTTTTATTGTGGATTGAGATATAGATTGCATTACCATGATTTGGCAGTATACCATAGCCTTGACAGCGTTTACGGATTCGAGTCGGGCTGGAGTCTGCTCGATACGTAGCTGGCTTGCTCACGAACTCGCGTCCGAAAAGCGGGTGCGGGTCGTGACAAATTTTTTTAGTGGCCCATGCAGGTCAGAGTATATCGTATCGGTTACATAACTGTACTGATACGAGCCTGCAAATTTGACTAAACACTTAGAAATCTCAATCCACGCTGCCTTGAAAAATTCTTTTAGAAATTTCTCTACCGTTCTTGAAACTCCATATATTCTCTCGATTATTCCTCCTTGCCTTCTCGTACCATTGATTCTCGTCCCTTCCTATTTCGGAGTGACGAATGTTCGTGCTGTTTAGAATTTATCAGAAATTATTAGGTTATAGTATAATATGGTTTGATGATTTGATTTTGGTTGCTTGATAGATATGAGGGTATTAGAGATACCATATGCTATAAATATCTATGGATAGTGATGTTAGCAACTAGTTGGATGTTACAAGATTTTAGTGACCGTATTTTGAGGAGTAGTATGACCAAAGGTGGGTAGAAGTCCTCAAGTATTCGGTGTTATAAAATGGCTAGAGAGAGTTATAGAATATCTTTGAGAATTTAAATTTGAGGAGATTAAGGTAATAGTAGACTTTGAATTTTAAGGAATAATTATGAATTAGAATTTCGAGGACGAAATGTCACGACCCGCACCCTAGAGTTAGGGCACGAGAACGTAACAACGCCCAGCCTACGTCGCAGTATCGGCGGTAGAACGCTGTCCTAGGTCTCAATACATCTAACAGTATAAGACAAAACAGTTTATACTCCCCGAATGGGGGTGACATAGCAGATACAGCCTCAATCACATCTAAGGTAGAGCATGATAAAGATAGATAAAACATGAAATCCAAAAGAGATACAGGAGATAGAAGTCTAAGTGTCTAAGATACATAAACCCAGAAATACATCTCAAAATTCAAATACAGATACAGTAATCCACAAAGTAAATACAACTCCAGACAAAATGAAATAACTACCTAAACAACCCCTACTGTGTCTCCTCTAGGCTAGCAGGCAATCCCAGGCCATCTGTAAAATTTATCAACAGGTCCAGTCAGGACAGGAGCGAGCACATTACATCTCAACAGTTCATAGCAGGTTAGAAAATATAATCATGCAGTAAAGTAAGATACAGGTACTGAAAGAAGTACAGTATGTAAACAAAGAGAGAAAGCTGTAATAGAAATATCTACTATAAGTAAAGAGCTACCAGTGACTAGTGATTTAGAGCACAAAGTCGACATGTGAACGGCTCGATTTGTACATGGCTATACTAAAGAGGCGTACATGGCTATTCTACTTTAGAAATTGTTCACATGTCTATTTATACTCCCCCGTACCCCCAATCAATACACAAGGATCCAACCAGGTTATGTTATATGATGCTATGTAACAGCCCCCGAAGGGTGGTAGACCCCGAAGGTAATAAGACCCCGAAGGTGATAGACCCCGAAGGTGATAAGACCCCGAAGGTGATACATAGTAGTCCCATAAATGGGATAAGGATTCTAGGAAGACTCTACGATCATAAGAGTATATGTCATAAGTGATCAAAGAACCAATGAAGCATATAATACGCCATGTAAGTGAAACGCACAGAACATGTAGTACCCGATGCTTCCTAAGGATAACATCTCAAGAAGGGATCCATATAGTACCAATCCGTGTGACCAACGTGACAGTACAAGTAAAGTAATCTACTGCAGAAAATAATTCTAAGCAGGATATGAAATGATCAGAGAATGTACTCGCCTCGATAACCTGAACAGCTGATAAGTATAGGGGGTCCAACTGAAGCCACAGAGTCCTATTAGAAAAGTCCAAAAGCCCCTTTTCTAGTCTATTTACTAATATATTGGTAAGGGGTTAAGTCGGGGGTAGTTTGGTCAATCCTAAAACACTAATCCATATTAATACTAACCAAAATAATTAGTCTAGTCACTAACTAAAATTAATATTATGTGGGCCATGCCTAACTAGTGTGTGGGCCCGCTAGAGTCAAAACTATCCCGGGTCCCCGATACAAGTCGGAATGAGTTGAAATTCGAACCCGACTCAAATAACCCCAAAACAATATCATAAATAATAAAATAACATCAAAATAATTCAAAGAGGTCAAATGCAAAAATATCCTTAGGCCAAAAATGACATTAAAATATTATAATCACATGGTTAGGCTCTAGGTCAAACAGTCTCTAGGGTTTCACTAACAAAACGTCAAAACTACAAGTCATTGATTTAAATAATTTTAAAATGATTTAAAATCACCAAAAATCATATCATGAATTAAATAACATTATTAAAATAATTATAAACATAAAATTTCAAAATTACCCTCATTTGGGAAACTGGGTGCTACAACTCTACCCACCTTAGAAAAATTTCGTCCTCGAAATTTAAGATCGATAGTACTCCTTCTAGAGCCTCTAACCTACCCAATATCTAAGGTAACACTTCCTAACACTGGAATAATAAACGGACATCTAAAAAGTGTCAATCTAGGAATACCTCCAATACTGCTCTGCTGTACGGCGGTAATGGAACTTCAATAAAATATGGACTGGAACCTATATCCAAGGGACTGGACCTATTTTAAAGTAGTCTTAACTAAAGATGAAAAGGAACTGATCATAGGCTATAGGTATGCTCAAACTATTATCTTCCTATTAACCATCTATTAATCCATTCTATTACCATAGGATCGATGCATTACTAAGACATATAGACCCCTATCTCTCATAACACATTTATACTCACCAAAAGACTAGTACATCCTATCAAGGCTGATACTATAATCTCTCATAAATCTCATAAGCTATATGTTTATAGACACACATCTCCACATCCAGGACTAACCTATATATATCTACAACTGATACTAATAGGATGACGTCCCTATTTTCCAACAATCAAGGTCTAAATTTTTTTTTTCTAAATCATGCAATTTGAAGGAATAGTATACAAGGTCAGGGCATACCGTAGCAGTTGGAAGTCTCACCTAGGTGCACTGGTCATTCTAGGTCAAAACAGTACTATGGTATCAACACACAAACAATCTAGGGTATCTTAATTGGGAAGGTAAGAGAACAACAATCATCAAGGTTATAGGGCTGTCTACCATCCTATATAAAAATTGGTCATTATCAAAATAAAATAAAAAAAAACTACCAATTATTTTAAAAAAGGTACAGAAAATCAAATTTAAAAATTAAGGAATTGAAAATCACTTGTATTGAAATCCAATCACAATATATATTGAGAGAGCGTTAGAGAGGAAAAAGCTAGCATTGTGTGTATGGGGACGTGTTCATATGGTTAGATAGTAGGCATGTGTGTACGTGAATATACATGAAAGTGTATATGAGGATTTGGATTTCAAACAATAACTATCAAGTTACACTAATCATTGCATATGGGTTAACAATCTACAATATACAATCTATTTAATCACAACTTGCATGGCTAACCATATATATATATATATATATATATATATATATATATATATATATATATATATATATATATATAAAGGTAGAGACTTAGTTATGTATTTATATATTATAACATGTATGCCTAAGCTCTATATATATCTATCTAGATATATAATCATAACATAGAGGGAAAAAAGGATTAGGTTACATGACAGTGTATACTAAGTTAGGGTGCGTGTGTCCTTGTACAGGGTTATAGCTTAGTATTGAAAGGTTAAACCCAGTTTTAGTTCAACATTTAAATACAAAATCTGAAAAGATGCTAACATTTAAACCAGTGCAATATTAACATAACACAGTTTCATATTTTAGGGTTTTGAACATCGCAACCAATCTCAATGGTCCCAATACATCCTAACATGATAGAAATAAAGCCCTAACATACTATCCATACATTTATCTACGCATACAGTTCAATATTACATGTTAAATCTGAAATTGAACATTTGAAATCAATGTGAAAATGTTAACATATATTCAGTTTTCAGGATTTTGGAGAAACTTGAACATCAAAACCAACTCAATGTTGATCACAACCTATCATGTAAGAATATGAAACCTAACATTATATCCCTACATACAACAATGTACACAGTTTTAAATATTATATTAAAAAAATAAAACATCAATTTAAACTAAACATTTGGAATTCAGTATTAAGGGTTAATATGCGTGCAGTCTCAGATTGGACAATTTAACATAACTTAACCAATTTCTCTAAAAATTGAAACCCTGCAGATATCATACATGTGCAGTTATGTAAACAAAACTAACAACATGCAACCTATATTTGAATTACGACTTTAAACTGGGAAAAACAGAAAACCAGGAATATTGGGGTTGGAAATTAACATCAACAACATATTAATATTTATTTAGATAGGTTGGAAATCAAGCGTAGCATGCATAAGTGTCAGAAAAGTATCCACTATATATATTCATATATATATTCTCATGTCCCAATATAAAAATCAGATTCTATACCAAGACCAACATTAGATTCCTACCAATATTGCAAAACAGGTGATTGGTGTAATCAAGACGATTTATTATTATTTAATACAAAAATAATAGCAAGAAGGGAATAACGATAAAATCTATTTTGCTTAATTATTTAAAAGAAGGAACCATTTTGAAATCCAGAGTTAAAATATCAAATCCAGGATAAAGTCTAGCAAAATCATCGATTCATTGTATTAAGAAGAAATTCATAGAAGAAGTTACACAAAGGTTTATAAAATAGCTAAAGTTACTCCTAAGCTAAATAATGAGAAGCAAAACAAAACAAAACAATTAATAATTCCCTTTTTTTTGAAGGACTGAAACAAAGTAGAGAAAACATGTTCGAACATATTTAAGGTACAATCTGATAATCATATGCGTCTATCCACAATCATGGTACTCTAAATCCTCGTCATACTAATAAGCAAGGCTACAATAATCACAGAGCCCTTGACTTATGCACATATCTCTAGAATCATGGTATTTAACATTTTTGCGGTGCCGCTAGCTTGGCTGCGAAAACCTTAAATTCCCACACCCAAGAAATATATCCAGAGTCAGACTATATGTCCTCACCATGCTGGCTAATGTGACCTGTGACTATAGAAGACTAGATTCCATAACATAGATGACCTAGCCCATATAATTTCATCTTGCCAAAAAATTAAATTAAATCAACAATGAATACCCAAAAATCAAATCAAATTTATCAACGAACATCAAACTCAAAAATGAACAAAATCCTTCAATCATATAAATACAAACTCGGATGCTACAACTAATCGTCAAGATTCAAAATTCAACAATCTTCTATCAAAATCAATAAATACAAACCCAAATTCAACAATAATCCATCAAATTCAACAACATAAAATAAAGATAAAACAATCAAGGAAAAAGAGAGTTTTCAAATCGAAGTTAAAATAAGATTCTCAAGGGTCGTTCCAGGAATCTCTCAAGGGTTCCTAACTGTGATTGAGTACCTTCAAAATATATCCTAATCCTATTGCAGGATGTAGTGGTACTCAAGTTCGAATACCACTACATAAACTCGACCTGCATGGGCCACCACTAAAAACGTGTCATGACCCGTACCCTAGAGTTAGGGCACGAGAACGTAACAACGCCCAGCCTACACCACAGTGTCGGCGGTAGAACGCTGTCCTAGGTCTCAATGCATCTAACAGTATAAGACTAAACAGTTTAAACTCCCCGAATGGGGGTGACATAGCAGATACAGCCTCAATCACATCTAAGGTAGAGCATGATAAAGATAGATAAAACATGAAATCCAAAAGAGATACAGGAGATAGAAGTCTAAGTGTCTAAGATACATAAACCCAGAAATACATCTCAAAACTCAAATATATATACAGTAATCCACAAAGTAAATATAACTCCAAACAAAATGAAATAACTACCTAAACAACCCCTACTGTGTCTCCTCTAGGCTAGCAGGCAATCCCAGGCCATCTGTAAAATTTATCAACAGGTCCAGTCAGGACAGGAGCAAGCACATTACATCTCAACAGTTCATAGCAGGTTAGAAAATATAATCATGCAGTAAAGTAAGATACAGGTACTGAAAGAAGTGCAGTATGTAAACAAAGAGAGAAAGCTGTAATAGAAATATCTACTATAAGTAAAGAGCTACCAGTGACTAGTGATTTAGAGCACAAAGTCGACATGTGAACGGCTCGACTTGTACATGGCTATACTAAAGAGGCGTACATGGCTATTCTACTTTGGAAATTGTTCACATGTCTATTTATACTCCCCCGTACCCCCAATCAATACACAAGGATCCAACCAGGTTATGTTATATGATGCTATGTAACAGCCCCCGAAGGGTGGTAGACCCCGAAGGTAATAAGACCCCGAAGGTGATAGACCCCGAAGGTGATAAGACCCCGAAGGTGATACATAGTAGTCCCATAAATGGGATAAGGATTCTAGGAAGACTCTACGATCATAAGAGTATATGTCATAAGTGATCAAAGAACCAATGAAGCATATAATACGCCATGTAAGTGAAACGCACAGAACATGTAGTACCCGATGCTCCCTAAGGATAACATCTCAAGAAGGGATCCATATAGTACCAATCCGTGTGACCAACGTGACAGTACAAGTAAAGTAATCTACTGCAGAAAATAATTCTAAACAGGATATGAAATGATCAGAGAATGTACTCGCCTTGATAACTTGAACAGCTGATAAGTATAGGAGGTCCAACTGAAGCTACAGAGTCCTATTAGAAAAGTCCAAAAGCCCCTTTTCTAGTCTATTTACTAATACATTGGTAAGGGCTTAAGTCGGGGGTAGTTTGGTCAATCCTAAAACACTAATCCATATTAATACTAACCAAAATAATTAGTCTAGTCACTAACTAAAATTAATATTATGTGGGCCATGCCTAACTAGTGTGTAGGCCCGCTAGAGTCAAAACTACCCCGGATCCCCGATACAAGTCGGAATGAGTTGAAATTCGAACCCGACTCAAATAATCCCAAAATAATATCATAAATAATAAAATAATATCAAAATAATTCAAAGAGGTCAATGCAAAAATATTCTTAGGCCAAAAATGACATTAAAATATCATAATCACATGGTTAGGCTCTAGGTCAAACAGTCTCTAGGGTTTCACTAGCAAAACGTCAAAACCACAAGTCATTGATTTAAATAATTTTAAAATAATTTAAAATCACCAAAAATCATATCATGAATTAAATATCATTATTAAAATAATTATAAACACAAAAATTCAAAATTACCCTCATTTGGGAAACTGGGTGCTATACGAAATTATTTTTAAGGTGGGTAGAATTGTAGCTTCCCTTCCCGAAATTTTTTTTAAAAATATTTTATTATTAATTTGATTTAAATAGTGATTTTAGAATTTTATAAATAATTATTTAGTTAATTATTACGGTAGATAATTTTAGCCATGGTTGAGTTTTGAAGTACCAGACGACTAGGAATCATGGCACGGATAGTGCAGTGGCGTGCCTTGACTAGTGTATTAGCCATGCCAAGAAAGACCCAACCATAAGAGTGTCCTAATTAGAAAAATCATGCCAAGTTGTGACTTAACCCTTACCGAAGATTTATTTATTTATTAATTATATTATTAGTTTTAGGGAACCCCGTTGTACCGAACTAGTCCAAATTGGACCCAAAACAAGCCCAAGCCCATGTAGTCATACGGTACGTCCAGCGACATTCGTGTTGGTTATTTTTGTATGATTGTGCTGTATTTCGTTTTAACGATCTAACGAATATTTTCTAAATATTCGTTAATTAAATGTTATAAATATCATTATTTGATATTCAATGATATTTGTATAAAGTGGGTCATTATACATTTTGGGGTCATTATACTGTACGTGTAACACCAGTTTTCCAGAAGAGGGTAATTTTGAAATTTTGTAATTATAATTATTAATTAATGATATTTATTTCATATTAGAATTTTTAGTGATTTTTAATTAATTTTAAACTATTTAAATTTAGGACTTGTGATTTTGGTGTTGTGCTAGGGATTAGTAGATACTGCCTACCCTAGAGCCTAGCCATGTGATTAGGGTATTTTGACATTTTAGGGTTATTTGGATTTATTATAATTTATTTGAATTTATGGGAATTTTTAGAATTTATTTTTGATTTGTTTAGATGAAGGTTGACTAGTGTTGACTAGGAGACTAACCTAGTGACTGACCTAGGTTAAGACCACTTGGTTAGGTTAAGTAAACTTGGTTTGACCCAATTTAGTGAGGGTTAGGTCATTGGGACTTGTTTGGAGGGATTTGGAGTTGATTTGACTATTATGGCTTATGACTTCATAAGTCATGATTAATGACTTAGGCTTAATAGCCCATAGGCCCACACCATGAACCAAGCCTAACCCAAATCAGCCCATGGCAGCCAACCTAGGGTTTCCCACCCTATTTAATGCCTCTTCCATTTGTTCTTGCCTCCTTTATTAGTTTTTCTCTCAAGCTTTGGAAGAGGTGAGCCTCCACCTTAAAAAATCCATAGTAATTCCATTTTATCTCCTTTTTCCCTTCAATCAATTTCATTGGATCCTAATTTTCGTTTTCTTGCTGTTTGTGGTGTTCAACCTCAGCTTTGGGGCAATTTGGAGAAGTTTGCTAGCAAGAGGAACCCCCCAATTTGAGGCTTTTCTTGTATTTTGACACCAATAGGTAAATTATTGTAAATACCATTAAAATTCTAGTTTCTTTGCATGTAGACCTAGCCCTAAGTGTCCTGGTCCTGTAGGTATGCCTAGACCTAGGTTTCGTGTCCATTTCGTATCCTAAATGGACACGTATCAGCCTATAGACCTAGGTGTTTGATGAAATGTTCCAAAGGACATTTCAGTTGAATTTTAGGATTGTGTTTGAATAGAAAATTAGGGTTTGATCTCGCTTGTGTGATTCTTGTGTTCTGAACACGTTTTCGTGTTGTGTCGCATCGGATTTTGGACGCGGACACGCGGTCGTGCACACGCACGTACGGGCAGGAAACATGCCCTGCTACTCGGGGTTATTTCCGACACGGACATGCCACCCCGACACGTGGAACTTGACACACACCAAGGGGCAATGTCTGCCACCTTGTGTGCCAAGTTGCACGGGCCCACGTGGCATGTCGGACACGCACGAGGCTGTGCATTGATTTTTTTACACTGTTTTATTTCAGCGAATTTCGTGCACTGATACGCACTTCTGGACACGTCCCTGTGACACGTGGACCCGTGTCAAGCTGTATCAGACCTAGAGCTACACTAGGCAAACCCACATGCTTGACCACGAGGCTCGTGTCGTGCGGTGTCGAGTACACGACACGCGTGTACACGTGCACTGCACAGTGTGCTGTTATGCATTTTTTGTGGTTGATTTCGTGTGGACACGCCGTGTCAGGCTTGGGTGACACGAAAGGAAGTATGGGGCTCGTGCACATGTTGTTCTTCTATTACCAACCATTAAATTTATATTTTAACTTGATTTTTATCACCATTTGCCATTATCCCAATTTCTGAATCAGAGAATGAGTTCCTGGGTTTCCAGTTTTGAAAGTGAATTTTTTGTCATCAAATTAAACCCACTTAATACTGTTAATTGTATAGTTTTAATCCCTAATGCTATTCTTCTATGTGTAATCTAACTGTATGTAAATTTTGGGAATGTTTGGTGGTATGTTGAACTCGGAATGGAGGGAAATGTTTGAACCAATTCACAATACTGTGTATATATGAAACCTGTGAATGAGAGAACTGAATATTCAAATCCCAATTGAATTTTATAGGAGTTAATTGTTGAATGTTGACTGAGATTTTACCAGGTTTGTGAAACCTGAGAATCCTGAACACTATGACACATAACTGGGATTGCCTTGAGTGTTAGTTGTGCATGAAAACTGAGTTGGTTAAACTCGATATGAATTTAGTTCAATTTCAGTATTTCCTAATCATTCCTGTTGTGTTTTCGATTCCAGATTTATAAGTATGCATGATATGTTTCATTGATATTATGATAGGGTATGCTAGGCTCGAGTTTGGCTTTTGAATTGCATTTGGCTCTCAATTTTATGAGATGCATGTACACAAGACTTGGTCATCATTGGTTTCCTTCCCATTTACCTTGACTGTTAACTGCTAGCACCTGCCCACACATGTTGAACACAGGAGCATGTCACTGTTAACCTTTTTTTTATGACTGAACCTAAAATTTACACCATCCACACATGCCACACTCTCACATGTTCACACATACACCCTATGCATTCCTGAGAATTGGTGTTAACCCACACAACTGAGACTGTCATTTGATTTCAGAATTTTAATTGATTATTGAATGATCATTGCTATGCAAATTCTCATACCTTGTTAGTTCACTGAATTTTAGAATTCATGAGTGGTTCGAATTCGAATTGGTGTTGGGTTTTAGATTGGGTTGGCTGAGAGCTATATGACACTGTCAACAAATTCATATTCACTGTCAGCCCCCCTGAGTTGATTTCCTTTCCCTTAAACTAATTCGAATTCAAATTGAGTCATGGGATGGGAGTGAACTGTCATCGGGTTTCAAATAAAGTTTTTATGTTTTGATACAATAGTCTAATACAAGAAGCTGAATGGATTTTCTGTTTTTAATTTGTTTTGTTATAGATATTGTTATGGTAGGATTTAGTTCACTTACATAGCTATGGATGAAGGGTAGGTTACTTAATATGTTATTTGATATGCATGAGATTCCCTTAATAAAATTCTGAGAACAGTCTAGCCTAATTCCTGAGTTTCCAATGCCAAAACCTGAGATCTCCTCCTCTAACTGTCAAATGATTCCAGATTTTCCTTTCCTTCCTTAAAACTGAATTGAATTAATATTGTTCATTGCATTGACTGTTAAATGGTTTTCTATTCCCTCACTGTTTCCAGATTGCTTAGGGTACTCATTCCTAGTTTTCACATTGTGTATTGCTCACTGCTTGCCTAATATTGTTCACTGTTTTTACAATAGATGATCCCTATAACACTGTTTTCAGTTGCCATATGCACACATATTCAACTTGCATGCTCTCTCACACTCTTGACACTTCACACACACCCTCTACTCCATGTTACACCTACAAGTTATCACACAAACACACACACTAGTTGGCACTTTGCATTCACATCACCCTTGCCACACTCTACTCTATTCACTCACCCTCTTCACTTCTTCACATGTACACTTCATATTTCACTACCACTTGGCCTATGGCACACACTCACATCACTCATGCACACACACACATAGCCCTCTTTATATATATATATATATATATATATATATATATATATATATATATATATTAAATGCTATGTTATATATAGCTAATGTGTAGTGATGCATGCCTATATATATATAGTTAGTTTCTTTTATGTATTGTTCTTGAATGCCTAGTATGGATAACTTGAATAGGGGACAAGTGTGACTTATGAATGTGTGTGTTGGCTTGATTTAGGCTTGGATAGCCTTGAAGTGGTGTGTACTAGCTAGTACAGGCTTGTGTGACCTAGTATATACTAGTTTAGACTTGATAGCCTAGTTTAGACTTGGTTAGACCTAGTTTGACTTCTAGGGTTGACCAGAGTTGACCAAGAATTGACTTTGGCCTAGATTGACCTAGAATCATGTAGAATGCATAGTAGGACTTCATTATATCATTTTAGACTTATTGTGACCTGTGCTGTTCTGATTAGGAGCCAGACACCTCTCCTCGGACAGTACATTACTTCAGACATTCAGATACGAGGCGAGTACATTCTCTGATCATTTTATATCCTGTTTAGAATTATTTTCCTGCTTTAAATTACTTTACTTGATACTGTCACGTTGGTCACACGGATTGGTACTATATAGATCTTTTCATGAGATGTTATCCCCCTCGGGAGCATCGGATACAACATGTTTTGTGCGTTCACGAATCATCACGTATCTCTATGCTTCCTCTGATTCACGAACCGCCTGTGACACATGTACTCTCATGTTCACAGAGCCTCCATGAATCACCTTCACGTATCACTCATTTTATAAGCCATGTGAAGTTTAACGAACCTTAACATAACTTGAACGGATCTTTGTGTATTGATTGGGGTTGGGGGAGTAGAAATAGACATGTGAATATTATCCAAGTAGCTGTAGTCATGAATCACTCTCTTAGCTGTAGTCATGAACCTCCTATGCCATTCACATGTTTATATTTTACTCTGACTCACTAGTCACTATTAGCTCTCTACTTATAGTAGATATTTCCATTACTGTTTTCTCTCTCTGTTTACATACTGCATTTCTTCAGTATCTATATCTTACTTTACTGTATGATTATATTTTTTAACCTGCTATAAACTGTTGAGATGTACTGTACTCGCTCCTGTCCTGACTGGACCTGTTGAAAATATTACAGAGGACGAGGAGGAGGCCTGGGAGGATACCTTCTTCGGACAGCTCTAGCTGAGGACATCACTCCACTGCCTAGACTAGTTTAGTTAGGCCTTATCTTATTTTTATGTTGTCTTGAGACTGTTTAGCTGGATTTTACTTCTGTTTAGAGATGTTGAGTTGTATATATTCTTTCTTATTCAGTAGCTGAGATATGTACTCTGGATGTTTGCTGGAATATTACCTTAGACTTTTCTATCTTCAGTATTTTCTTGAGTTCTATATCATATCGTGTTTTCTTCCTCCTTAGTTGTGATTGAGTTCATTTACTGCTTAGTATTATATTACTAGATGTATGTTGACCTAGGACAGCGTTCTACCGCCGACACTGCGGCGTAGGCTGGGCGTTGTGACGTTCTCGTACCCTCACAGTGGGTGCGGGTCGTGACAGTACGTAATGGTATATACACCATTACTGGTTTATTGAATTTTGTTATTACTAGTATTATTATTATTATTATTATCAATATATTGAGGTTATTATTAAATATACTATTTATCATTATTGGTTATATATATATATATATATATATATATATATATATATATATATAATATATATTATATAATATAGATATATTCGTATATATGTATATGTACATATATAAATATACGTGTATATGTATAGAATCTATATTGTTTTAGATATATAGATATCAAATAAATATATATATGCGTTTATGTATATATATAGAAATATCTATATATATTTGTGTATTTGTGTGTGTGTGTGTATATATATATATCTTATATCTATATATATATATATATATAT
>JANAVB010032269.1:0-21112 GCA_029216955.1 Iris pallida
AGTGAAATATGAAGATACCATGGTACGGTATCGAGATACTAAGATAGGGTTAGAATACCTTGATAGGGTATTGGGGGTTACGTAGAGTGAGGGTAAAGTAGGTTAAGGTGTTGGTTAGAGGCTAAGATAATAGGTTTACCTTGGTAAGGTAATGGGGTAAGAGTTAAGGTAATACCCTATATTTAAGATGAGATAACATGATTAATATATGGTTAGAATTAGGATTGCTTGGTTGGTAATGGTTAGGAATATGGTACATGACTTAGGGTTGACCCCGTTTGACCATGGTTGACTGTTTTGACTAAAAGTCAACCAAAAGTCAACTTTAGCCTAAAATTGACAAAAACTTGACCATAGTTGGCCAGTTGACCAAAAGTCAACTGTGAGTCATCCATTAACCTAGTTTGACCTAGAGTGGACTATGAGTTGACCAGGGTTGACCAGAGTTGATCGGCTGACTAAAAGTTAGCTGTAAGTCAACCTTTGACTTAGTTTGACTTGTTTTTACTTCCAAAACTTTATATTGATACAGTATTCCATCTTTAGGTCCTCGATGCACTGTATTAGACTTAGTTGATATATTCCACTAGATCTCAGACGAGTACATTCTCTGATAGTCCTTTCATTTACTTGGTGATTACTGTATTTCAGTTCTAGTTAGTTCTATTTGATGTCTACTATGATTCTTGCCACGATGGTTCACGGATTGGTATTGTTATTGGGTCCTCAGTCATGAGATGTTACCTTCACTCATCGTGATGGTATCGAATACTGCTCTTGTTGGTATTTGATAACATTGGATATTATTGGTATCGAATACTGTTCTCGTTGGTATTGGATAACATTAGATAAATATTGGTTAACATTGGCTAGTAACGTGTCATGGTTGGATCCATCATATCAGTTGGGGTGGGGGTAATACTAGTTAGATATGTGATCAAGAACTATCGGCTAATAGTGTAAATCATCGGCTACTAGCTAAACATACATTGCACGTATGTTTGAGCTAGCTTTCCTTAGTATAAATCATTGAATATCCCAGGCCGATCACATATCCAACTGGTATTCCAAAACACATTGTCTATTATAGCTTTATACATTCAGTTCACCTTTATATTGTTCAATCTTGACATAGTAGTTCTTTTCATTTACTTGTTCCCACAAATTTCAGTCTATCTTACCATGTTCATCAATATAACTGCCTATAACTATTTTATAGTCCTTGTCATTTACTTGGAATTTCTAAATGAGATGTGCTCGTTCCATCCTGACTGGATATGTTGACAAATATTACAGATGATATAGATGACTGTCCTATTTTCTACGGGGCCTACGAGGGTGGTACGCAGGAGCCTGAGGAGAATCTAGCTTAGTAGGGAGTGCCTAGCATAGTCTAGTATTTATAGTTTTCAGTTTGTATCGGATTGTTCTGAATGTTAGTTGAGACTTATTTATTTTCAGGACTTACACTTATTTGTGTTGGACATCTATATTGTGTGTTGTGATAACTCTACTATTTATTTAGTTTCTTCCTTTTATCTGATTCCATATCGTGCTCTATTTTCCTTAGACTTGTGATTGAGATTATATAGTTAAGATGTCATATTATACCTCCGTATGGAGATGACTGGTTATATGATTTATATTGTTAGTTGATAGATGTTATAGATGTCCTATACAGCATTCTACCGCCGACACTGCGGCGTAGGCTGGACGTACCCACATTCTCGTACCCCTAATCAAGGTGCGGATCGTGACACATTTTGTGGTGGCCCATGCAGGTCAAAGTCGCAACTAGTACGATTTCGTAGTGGTGCTCGACTTAGAGTGCTGCTACGAGCCTGCTGCTAGGATATAAGATAGGTAGTATAGAGAGTTACTCAATCACAGTTAGGACTATTTGAGAAGATTCCTGGGATAACCCTTGAGGATCTTATTATGAACTATCTCGAAATTCGATTCAGACAGTTTCTGTCTACCTTTCCTTGTTCGTTGTTGAATTTGATTCTTGGTATTCATTATTGACTTAATTTTCTACCAAGTTAACATTATGGGCTAGGTTGCCTCAGTCATGGAATCTAGAGTCTTCTACAGCCATATTAGCTGGTTTGGCGATGAGATAGAGTCTGATTTTGTATGTATTTCTCGGGTGTGGGAATTTAAAATTTTGCAACCAAGCTAATGGCAATACGAAAATTTTAAATACCATAATTCTAGAGGTATGTACATTAGTTGTGGACTCTATGGATTATCGTATCCATACTTACTGGTGTGATGAGGATTCTGGTAACATGGTTGTGGATAGACGGGTATGATTATCAGATTGCAGAATAGATACCATATAAATGGTGTCCTAGTATAATGGAGTGGAATATCAGTGTGGATATTACTTGAGTATCATGAAGCAGATAGAGGGAGCTAGGCCACCTGTGGTACAGAATCATGCCTAGCACCAGAGGGGCAGGGCTTTTGCCCTGACGGTCGAGGAGACCGACGCTGCAGGTGACTGGTTAGCAGGTCTGTCTTTCATGTTCTTCTTCTCCATCTTGATGTGTGGTTTCTTTAGTACCTGCCAGGATATTTTGTACTGTGATAGATAGTATAGTGACCCTGTTCGAGACTGTGAAATCACGACCAGTAGGACCACAATTTGCATGTTATTAGATATATTTATCTTGACCTTGACTGTTGGGGGTTTAACCTAGAAGGAGTATGACCAACTTAATTTCGAGGACAAAATTTTTCTAAGGAGGGTAGATTTGTATCCAGCACTTTTCTAAAACAACGGTAATTTTGAACTTTTATAAAAATTTATCATAAATATTAATAATAATGATTTATGGTGCATTTTAATTAATTTAAAACTATTTAAATTAGTGCATTGTGATTTTGATGTTTTGCTAGTGTAACCTTAGAACTGTTTAGCCTAGAGACTAACCATGACCTTGGAGGCCTAACCCATGTGATTAGATTAGCTAACTACCACTTTTTAGGCTAAGGGTATTTTGGTAATTTTGTGACTTTTGAATTATTTAGGATTTTGATTAAATGGTAAATTTTAGATTATTTCAATAATATTTAAATTGATGTATTGTGATTTTGGTCATTTTTTATATTTTTATATTTTTGGAATTTTTATATTTTATTATTGATTTTACGGGATTTGTTTAGTCGGGTTTGAGTTTCGTTTCGTTCCGACTTGTGTTAGTGACCCGGATAGCTTAGACTCTAGACGAGACCCCATAATTAGTTAGTCATGGCCCACAAACCCTACTAATTAAGTTAGTAAGTTTAGACTAATCCCACTTGTAAGATTGGTTAAGTTAGAGGCTTAAATTTAACCCTTTTGATCCCAAACTTGAACCTAACTTAAAATTAACCAAGAGGACTAGTTGAGGCCTTATTGGGCATTCCCCTAAGGCCCAAATAGGATTTAATGGCAGCCACTATAGGTAGGTTAGCCTCCCTTCCTTTCATTTCATTCCATCTTGCCTATTTTCCTTCATAAAGTCTTCTTCCCAAATTAGAGAGCTTCTCTCTTTGATTTGATCTCCAAATCTCTTCATTCCTCCACTAAAACTTCCATCCAACCTTCTCATACTATCAAAGGAGGGTGCTAGCAAAGATATGGATCAAAGTGCAAGGAGGAGTGTCCATTTTGGAAGGATCTTCGTATCAGAGCCGTGTCCTTGAGAGTATCATTGGGATCCCACTCCCGATAGGTATAACCATCTCTCTATTTCACTTTCTCTTCCATTTTAGTTAGTTTTGCATTCATAGGAATAACCCTCATGCATGAACCACCATTTGGAATGTTTTAGAGGCTCTTTTGTGTCCTCTTTAGAAGTTTGGGATAGGTTTGGTGTCCCCAATGGAGAGATTCCAAAAGGGGCACACCTAGTGTTTGTGTTTATATCCTATAGGATTTATTGTCTTTTAATTTCAGATTTACATGTGTTAGAGGATGGATTTATGTTAGTTAGGATGGTTAGAATGAGATTAATTTGGATACCCATGGTTAGATCTAAGTGGTTTAGTCTACATGTCATATTTTTAGCCTTGTCATTTTAGTGTCTCATTATATAATGGACTGTTTTGTATATATATAATAGGTATGTTAGATATATTTCATATATTTAGATGTGTGTGGATATGTTGCTAGTGGTGTGCTTGTGTTAGAGGAGAGGGGAGTGTGGTTTGATGTGTGTCTTGAGTGGTGTGGAGAGTGAGATGTGTTTCTTTTGTCCAAACAACCCAAATTCGTCATAATATTCGTCCACGTTTTTAGTAGCCATAGCAACTTAGAAATGTCATAACTTTTAGCTTTGAACTCCGATTAATCTTCCGTTTTTTTAAAGAACCGTATCGAAGTTAGCTTCCCAAATATATATATTAATAGGTCAAATGCATTTTTAGAACTTTCTATAGAATTGTTTGAGTGTCAGCTGTAAGAAAGACGAACGCGTTTCGGTGTTTTCGCGATTTCGGGAGCTTCCGGACACGACAATGCGATCCGTTTGAAGTTTCGGAAAGCTAATACGAAGGGCTACAACATACTTTAATACTAGAATTTAGTGAAGGCCCAATTGGTACAATAGTAGTTTTAAGTAGAAGAGTGACTATACGACATAGGCATTTTGTGTAACCTATGAGCCTATGTAGTGTGGATATTAGGTGAATGTAGGTATCATTGCACCAAGGCTCAACTATCAAAAGGCCAAAAATCACAATACCAACAATTTAATATATTAAAATAATTAAAAAATTTACTATCACTAAAATACCCTCAAACTAGAAAATGGATGTGACAAGCGGTCATTCATTGCTCTTTAAAAGAAGACTTCAAAGCCAATGCCTTCAATCCAGAGACGCAGCTACATTCCTGCTCCAACCTCAGGCGCAGACTCGTGATGTTTTCACACTATCTCAACTCCAATGGCGCAGCACTCTGCTACGACCCATAAGCTCAACTACCTTTCGTTAGAGACTTGAGAGATACCATTGCATCCAACATAAGTCCGTCTACCACTCCAAAAGCACAGTAACCTCGTCAAACTGAAGCATAAGCCTACTCGTCGCCCTAAACCACAATGACTTCATCGTTCGAAACACAGCCTTCTCGTCGCTCATACGTACAGAGGCTCCGTCGTTTTCGAAGCATAATCCACTCATCGCCTGAAAGCACAACGGCTCCATTGTCTCCATAAGAATGGTCTACTCGTCGCCCCAGAAGCGCAGCAGTACTTAGACCTCGCCGGAGGTGCAGGAAGCATGGTTCCACCTAGTCAGTTTGCTTAAACCGACTCTCTCGAAGATAGGATTGGATCAATCATGATTGATATCTTATCAAATTGATTTAAATCTTAGATGAGAATCAATTAGAATCCAAATTTGAGATAAAATCCCAAGATTTACTCTGCTGCATCCGAACAAACAAATCGGTACACGCCACGTGTCTCCTCCTTCGGTTATTTTGAAAACCACCAGAGATCTCGATTGAGGGGAATCTCAATGTCCGTCATGTGTCAGCGCCGCAGAAGCCCGTACCGTACAATGACGGCCGATTCTTTCATATCTCAAAACCCTAATGCACATCGCATATGTGCTCCCTTCCCCTATAAATAGAAGGAGTTTTCCTTCAACAAAGGGGAGACCACCGAATATCAAATCTCCAGCTCTAGGCATCCTTTTGATCGACAATCCTAGAGTTCCATCAAAGGCATCAGAAAGTCAGAGCAAGTTCAACCCGTCGTCAGATTGTCAACTGAGTAAAGAAGCCGCTGCAGTGCTCGATCTCCACCGTCATACTTTCCCAGAAACTCTTTCCTTGTAGTTAGAATATCCTGTTTAGGACTTCCTTCTCTGTACACAGGTCTTTCCTTGTACTTAGAATATTATGTTTAGGACTTCCTTCTCTGTACACAGGTCTTTTTACGTTCAATAAGCAAAATGTTTGTTCAACTTTTTGTGATGTTGAACAGTGCTCGGCGGCTAAACACCTTTAAAAAAATACAAAAAAGAGTGGATAAGAGAAAGAACACCCATTCAAGTAGAAGGTCCGGAAGATCCTCGGGCTCCATAACTAGATCTGGTAAAAAAAATAGTGGGGTCAGACCCCCAATAACAAGTACCACAAAGGAAGCCAAACTATAAGCTAAAATCAGCATACAAATCATAACAATACTAATGTAAAGCAGTAAAAGCAGGCATGAAATAAATAAAGGTAACACAGTGTATATGAAAGAAAACTGGAAACATGTAACGGAAAGCATGTAAACATGTAGGGGTAAAACTGAGCATGTAAGCATGTAATGAGTCCGAGCATGTATGACAAGTAGTGAAGCCAAGCATGTAGCAGGAATAATAGCATGTAAAGGAATAACATGAATCTAAGTACTGAAATAAGATAAACTGGAGCAAGAATAGACTAGACTAGACTAGACAGGAATGGGCTCCATCCATCAATTATGCCAAGCAATGATTACAGCTTGATACATTAGCTAACTAGGATTATCACAATCCTAATTACTATCATATACAAGTTGAGAAATCCAATAGAGTTACATGCCCTGAAGACTACCTGACTCATCCTGGCCAAAAGAAGAAAAGTAATGGATATATTGCCCGAAAGATAAGTGTATCATAGCTTGAGGAATACATTGCCCAGAAGACAAGTGTATCCTATGGACAAGTGCAACATCGACGGTGCATTGGAAGTATGATAATCATGACAAATTGTTCAAAATCCCATGTGTGTGTATATATATAAGGACCGAAACAAAGGGGTTACAGGTAACTGAAAAGTTCTTCCATCCCGATGATCAAGATTAATAAAACAAGTTGTTAATCTTTAACATTTTCATTCAGGATTCCGAGTGTGGCATTCCACAGAATCTATCCTATACATGAGATATATGAAACAAGATAAGACGAGCAAGAAAGTGCACTATAACAAGCCACAATAAGACATGACAATATTAGGACAGTGTGCGCTACGGTGAGCCACTAAATCAATATGGGCATGTACTGAAATCATAAGTACGGCATGACAGGCTACTAAGTCAAACTGGACATGTACTAGAATATGAGTACCCTATGACATACCACTATCAGGTAAACTAGACATGTATAGGAATCAGAAGTACGCCTTGATAGGCCACTATCAAGACAAGACAAGATCAAGTACCGACCAGACATACATGACAGGACAAGATAATAAACTGGGCATAGCATATACAGTAAAGCAAAAATCAAGAAAAAACCAAAAAAATAAATCAACATCAGGAAATAAACAACTTAGGTACTAGATCGGTATACCGGTGGTACACACCGGTATGCCGTCTTCTATAGGCAAAAACTCTCCGTCAAATTCAATCTATCTCACCGGTATACCGTCGGTATGGACCGGTACATCGTCGGTATGCTAAAAAGTGTCACAACAACTTTTCAACCAAAAGATGGCTCACAAAATTAGTATTTCGTCGGTACACACTGGTATACTGTCACGACCCGTACCCTAGAGTAAGGGCACGAGAAGTGGGTACGTCCAGCCTACGCCGCAGTGTCGGCGGTAGAACGCTGTCCTAGGTAAGTCATCTAACAATATCAAGTACCTGTACAGTTTATACTCTCCGAGTGGAGGTGACAAACAGAAATAATCTCAATCACATCTAGGTAGAGAATGAAGAACAGATAGATAGTAACTCAAGGAGAACCATAGCATAGATGAAATAAGACTAAGTATCTAAGATACATAACATCCAGAATGTCAACTCATAATACAAGACTAAGAGTCTATACATAACTCAACATCTCAAAATACAACTCAGATGTGAGACAAAAGTAAATATAGAAAAGACTGCCTAGGCTAAACTGGTCTAGACTACTGGAACAACATCCTCAGCTGCAGGTGGATCCTGCTGAGGGTCCACAACATAAGTATCATCTAGTCCTGCTCCATAATAGGTAGACACCAGGGCCTCCTCCTCATCCTCTGTAATATTTTCAACAGGTCCAATCAGGACGGGAACGAGTACAATACATCTCACGCAGTGCATAGAATGATAGGAGATATAAAGCATGCAATAGAGTAAAATACAGGAACTGCTGAAGGAAGATACATGTAGCAAAAGAGATAGCTGTAAAGGAAATATCTACTGTATATAGAGAACTAGCAGTGTCTAGTGAGTCAGAGTAAAATATAGACATGTGAAATGGCATAGGAGATTCATGATTACAGCTAGAAGTGATTCATGACTACAGCTACTGGGGTAATATCCACATGACTATTTCCACTCCCCCATCCCCAATCAATACACAAGGATCCATTCAGGTTACGTTAAGATTCGTGATAAGCCCATAAATGGGAGATTCATGAGAGGCTCTGTGAGCATGAGAGTACATGAGTCACAAGCGATTCGTGAATCTATGAAAGCATAGAGATACATGATGATTCGTGAAAAGCACAAACATGCCGTATCTGATGCTCCCGAGGGGGATAACATCTCATGAAAAGATCCATATAGTACCAATCCGTGATAACAATCGTGTCAGCATCAAGTAAAGTAATCTAGAGCAAGAATATAAATCCAGGCAAATATGAAACGGTCAGAGAATGTACTCGCCTGATAACTGAATGTCTGAAGAAGATATACTGCCTGAGGAGAGGTGTGTGGCTCCTAGTCAGAGCAACACAGGCCAGAATGTATCCACAATGATAAAAATAAAGTATACAATGCATACTACATGATTCTAGGTCAAACTGGTCAAAAGTCAACTCTTGGTCAACACTCTAATCAAACTAGTCAATACTAGCCAACATGATCAATCTGGATCAAGTCTAGATCAAACTTAGACCAACTAAGTCATTGGTCAAACAAAGACTAGTCAGTTAGGGTAATTAGGTCAAACATGGTCTGACTAGTTGAACTAGTCATTTATTAGGTCAATTAGGTCATGGTTTGACCAATAGTTGACTTTAGTCAACCATGGTCAACAATGGTCAACTCTAAGTCAAGGCTAGGTCAACACTAGTCCAAGTTAGGTCAAACAATGTTAAACTAGTTATTTAGGTCATTCCTAGACATTTCTAGGTTAACTAGGTCAAACTTGACCTAATGTTGACTTTGGTCAACCCTTAGTCAACAAGGGTCAACATGTTGGGTTTTTAGGTCATTAGGTCAATGGGGTTGGTCCCAAGACTATGGGCTAGTCACTTAGGCCATAGGCCATTGCTCTTGGCCATAGGCCATTGTCTAGGTTTTCACATAAACCTATAACTAAGGCTATACATATATATATATATATATATATATAGGCCTAACTACATATTAATATGGAAATACCTATATATAATACCCAACCCTACATATATATATATAAATAACACTATGTATATCTAACACAAAATATATATCATATATATATATATACATATATATATATAATAACCTATATATATATAATCATATATAGAGAGAGGAAGGAGAGAGAGTGAAATAGAGAGAGAGAGAGTTAGAGATAGTGAGACATTGAGAGAGAGAGACTGTGAGACAGAGAGTGAGGGGTGAACAGTGGGGGGTTTCAGAACCTGGAACCACACCCCCAACACACACATAACAGAATACATATATACATATATATGTATATACATATAACTACACCTACACACAACCAATTAGCCCCAAATTTCACCTACACACACTTATACATATATACTACATATATACGTACTAAAATACACCTATACAATGTATAATTCACATCAAAATTAGGTTTAAAACTGGAATTCAAAAACTGGGAAAATAACCCAAAACAGTTGGCAGTGCACAGTGCACCCGATTTGAGGAAAATTGAAATACACGCAACCCAACGAGCTAAGACTCGTATCCCAAGGTTGGTAACCGACACCCCGAACATATACTAGTGTCCTAGGACACTGACACGACACGACGACACGTTTTCACGTGTCCAAACACTCAAAAACACGACTCGGGTAAATTCCTGATACACACGCACACACACAGTATCGTGCACGCGTGCACTTAGCTCTAGGACACGACACACGTGTCTAGAAGTCTCGTGCACGTGTGGGTAGGTTCGCCTAGGGTTGGTCTAGGGTTTAGGTAGCCTGTCTCGTGTCCACGTGTCCTCAGGACACGGCACGAACTCCGTATCAGTCGAAGGAAATCGACTGATACTCAGTGTTCTGCACCGCGTCGTGCAGCGATGCACTCATCTCGTGCTCGCGACACAGGACACGACGCACCTCGTGCTCGTGTCCTCGTGTACGCCAACTATAGGGCTACACTCTCGTGTCACTACGAGGTGTCATCGTGTCGTGTCCGTGCGACACGAGACACTCGAAGTTGGTGTCTGTGCGTGTGTGCGCTGACAGCCCGTGTCCAGTGCGAGTGAGATTTCTCACTCGACACGACACGAGGCGACACCAAATTTTGGGGGCATGTGCGCAGACACTGCCCCCTCGTGTCCACCAATTTTGGTGTGTCCACGTGTTGTGTATAGGGAGAACCAAGGGGTGGTAGCAGGGGATGAACAGTATACTGCAGTGTTGGACAGTGTTGTGTCCCAGTGTCTTTTATGTCCAGTTTTGGACACGACACAAGCTAAAATCGTGCACAGTGACACAGGGTTAGGTTTAGGTTAGCTAGGCTAAGTTTAGGCTAGAATTTAGTTCAAAAATATTTACAAACAGTGAGTGAATACCCATGTGACAGTGTGCTAAACACATTAAAACACAATGTAAATAAATTAGGACACGTGTCCGATACACACCAAACAAAACCCTAAACTCACCAAACCTTACCCATAGCTAGATTACAACTATATGCATGCAATAATGAAGAAAAACCAGTAAAATAACTAGGTTAAATATATTTACCTCTATGTGCAAAATCCTTGAAAATTCAAATAATGAGGGGGTGTGTCCAAGTCCACTTGTGGGTGTGTCCAAGTCTTGTGTCCAACTTGCTAGCCTCCCTTAGCACCCTCTAGGTTGTAGGAACCCAATGCAAGAGGTTTGAAGTGATTTGGATCACTAGGTTGAGAGTTATGGATTTTTGAAGTAAAGGGGTATTTTTCATGAATTTAATTCATTGCAAATGCAATGAATTAATCAAAATATATAGGAAGGGGGTCATGCCAAGGGGGGGGGGGTTCTTGTCTGGTCATAGCAATGGGGGGGTGTCCTTGGGTTGCTTGCAAGCTAAGGGAAGGACTTGTAAAAAGGGTTTAAGATATTTTGCATAATTTAAGCAAAATATCAATAAATAATATCTAGATATTTATATAGCTTAACTACCATGAATATCTAATCCCCTTAGTCATTCTAGGTTAGGGTTTAACCTATAGATTAGGGTAATTAGGTTAGGGATTAGCAAGTCACTAATCTAAAAGTCCATGAATAGTAATATCTCACTAATCCTACTTAATTCCAATAATCTCTAGAAAATTACCAAAATACCCCTATGGCTAAAAATCACTAATTTGAGGTTCTAAGCCTATGGCTAAGCTCTCATGGTCATGGCAACTTCTAGGTTAGAGAAAACTAGGGTTTACACTAAGTTATACTAACCAAAATCACAAAGTCATAAGTCATGACTTAGCATGACTTAGAAAATGGTTTAATCTAACTAAAATCACCAGAAAATCATACCATGACTAAAATACCACTAATAAATAATAAAAAATAAATTTTCAAAAATCCCCAATTTCAGAAAACAGGGTGTTACAGTTTGTGTCTCTGCAAGAGGACACAAATGTGTCCAATAGGATAAAAAACAAAATTAGTGTACACTGACACAGTGACTGTGACAGTCTCGTGCGGGGGTGCACGCGTGTCGTGCACCCGACACAGAGCACTTCGGGCCCCGTGCTCGTGTCCCCACCTAGTATAGGTAGAGGACCTCGTGTCCATGTGTCTGCATCGTGTCAAAGTGTCTCGTGTCCAGAGTTATAGGGCCGTGTCAGTGCGTGTTTAAACTGTGCACACAGTCCAGTGAAAACCCGTGCACGGCCAATAACTCCCAAACCCGACCACGAATTGTCGTGAAATTTGGGGAGAGGGATGACAGATGATGCCCCTACAATCTTCCAAAATTTCGTGTCGAGACAATTCGTGTCGTGTCCAGAATAGAGCCCGATAGGCAGGGGATAACTGTAGCCTGCGCGCGGTGTGCACGAGGGCGTGTGCACGAGTGTCCTACCGACACGACACAACCACAAAATCATCTCAGAGTTACAGAAATGGATAAGCGACATTAAAACACGATTTTCCATTCAATCACAATTTGAAAATATCACAAAAAGATTCACTATGGCATTACCACAAACACATTGCATAGTACACTGATACGTGTCCTGTTAGGACACAAAATGACACAAAAACCTGGGGATTCCTATTCCTATAGTTAGGTTAGGTCTAGGGCTCCCTATTCATGCAATTAAACCAGTATTCTATGGTGGAAATGGAGAGTTACCTCTATGTATCAAAACCCTCCAAAAAGCTCAAAGAGTGAGGTTCTTCCCAATGGTGAAACTCCTCCAAATCTTCCCAAATCTAAGAATACTCATAGCCAACAGAAAGTAGGATGAATTTAGAACCCAATGCAATTTGTTTGGATTAAAAAGGAGGAGAAATGGATTTTCTAGAGATTTTTGAACATGGAGACTCACCTCTTTCTTCACTTCAAAAAAATTCCTAAAGAAGAGGCTAGCCCTAGATTTTAGGAGGGATTATATAGTGGGGGAATCCCTAGGTTGGCTGGACAAAAATGTTTGGGTTAGGGTTTGGGCACTTGACTAATGGGCTTTGGGCCTATTTGGCTAACTATTGATTTATTGGTTAAACACAAGTCATGGCTTATGACTTAAAACTCTACTCAAGTCAAATACCATACTTTTAGTCAACTATAGTCTAACTAGGGTGGCATGACCTAATCAAGACCAAACTCAACTAGGGTTAGCTCCTAGGTTAGTCTACCATGGTCATTGCTAGTCAAAGTCAACCTAGTCAACCCTCATCCAAACAATTCAAAAATAAATTCTAAAAATTCCCATAAATCATAATAAATTCAAAAAAATCCTAAAATGCCCAAAATACCCTCTAGGCTAGAGTGTACTAGTTAAACATCCTAATCACATGATTAGGCTCTAAGATTACACTAGTCAAACACCAAAATCATAAGTCATGATTTAAATATTTTAAAAATAATTAAAAATTACCAAAAATCATATTATCATTTAAATTAAATTAATTAAAAAAACAAAATTTTAAAATTACCCTTATTTTAGAAATTGGGTGTTACACTGAGGGTTCAATAACTACTCCACTTGTTGTAGGAGCAGTTGTTTCCTGAACTCGAACAGACTCTACCTCAATCTGTCCAGTTGAAGCTGCTGGTAGGTGAATATCATCAGACTCTGTCTTCTCAGTAGAAGTCGCTTCATTGATTTCTGGCAAAACTCCTCCACTCATAATTGTTTCTAGAAGTTCATTGCCCTTCATTTTGCTGACGGACTTCTTGACATACTTGCCCCTCGACCTCCTTATCAAAGGAGCGTCGTCTTCATCAGTCTCTTCGTCTTTATCGGCAGCATCATCTTCGTCAATTGAGATGCCACCTAAAGATGAAGTAGCAGTCACTGAGACCCCTTTCTTTTTCTTCTTAGATGCCTGAGACTTGGTACTTTTCTTTGGGACGGTCTCAGATTCATCACTTCTTTTCCTCTTGGAGAGGGATACAAAAATGGGCGGAAGAACTTCATCAGGAAAATTTCCCTCCTGGAATAATTCGTATAGGGGCTCAACCTCTGTTGTCTCATCTTCGGGTTCAGGAGGAAATTGTTGAATAACAGTTTTCTTCTTTGACCTCTTCGATGGAGCTGGCTCATCCTCCACAACAAAGGTTTTTAGATTGAAACTCGGCTTGAAGGTGCTCGACGACACATAGAAGCGAGCATATGTGTAAAGCATCTTTGTCCCCGAGCTAGATAAAGGATTATGCATAGAGAATACAGCTTTTGTATCTCTAGCCGCAAAATATCTCTAGGCTCGAGCTCCGTCGATAAACCCCCCACGAGCAGAAAGGCAAGTGGTGGCGTTCCCAACGTGAAGTTGGTCATATCCAAATTGTCTAGCAAATTGGCTTGGTAAATATGGCTCCAGATACGTCATCTCTTCATGACGGTATACTAGATGAGACAGCCTGATTCTCTGCAACCATTGGAAGGCTACGTCATCTAGCCTGTTTCCCATATCTCCGTCCATCATATTTAAGGGCATGCTCTCATAGCCCAGTGGTGGGGGAACACATTGAATGGACCAATGTGATGCCCGATTTAGAATATTTCTACATTCTAGAAGGGTGTGAACCTTCCAGAAAGTCTCTCCAGAGTACCTCTCCAGGAAAAGACTGCCACTCCCTCCTGTCCCTGGAGGTATCAGACCATCATGATGGAGGAGAAGCCAGCTATATAAATATGTGAAGGGCATCTCTATCCTTGGAAATTCTTCAGTCATCCTCCTCTGATCAGATAACATGTTGGTTACAAAATTCCGAAGACCTGCATTCAGTCTACAGGTCATCGCTGATAATAATTCTAGCTTGTAACCATACATAAGGCGTACCGCTGCAAAGATAACGCCTCTATGTATCCTGTCCAAAGAGCTGGAGCTAGGAACAATGAATCTTCTTAACCACAGAGATGGAAACCCGGCCAAATGACCGTTCCTCGACAGAATCTTTTCGCTCTGTCTCACATAAGAGTTGAAGGTGGTCCCAGCTTTGAACTCGTACCAGTCTTCAGTGATCGTAAAATCCTTGCAGTCATATTTCTCCAGCAGATAAATGATTTCACTCTCAGAGAGAGGCTTGAAGTTGCTAATCTGGTACCATCTCTTCTCGTTTATTTTCTTCTCATCCTTTTCACGATTCATGAAAAGGTAGGACATCCACTTCTGGATGTGGTTGCCAGCTTCATCTTTAGAACTCTTGTAATATAGAGTACATGTACCAAAATGACACATCATCTCTTCAAATAGATGTACCATCTCTGGGTTTTTCTCTGACAGAAAATTTAGCTCTTCTGTCGTAGGCACGTACTCCTCATACGGCAACGAGCCTGAAGGCAGATGTGAGATGTATTCCATCTCATGAAGGGCGAAGCCCATTTCCCCTTTCGGAGTCATAAATGTCCCTGTCCTGTGGTTATACCTCTCAACCAAAGCCAGGAACAGGAAGGGGTTGGGCCTGAAGCCGTAGGATGAATTAACGACTGCATCATAAAGGTTTATCTTCTTTAGCTCAGTCTCAAAATTCTCCAAAGCCCAGTGGACCAAAGTCCTCCATCTCAAATTTTCCTGATTCATTAAGCCGTTCATCCTCGGCGTTGAATCGGTGGGGTAGAATGCATTCTTGTTTGACATGAATTCGTTTATGAAAATGGGCATCCTGAATGGCATTTATATTGACGAGTCTTCCGGTGGTATGCATCCAGGCTTCAAACCCCGAAACACTGATCCATGATTTTCTGGGGCACTAAAAAATCCCTCCTTTCTGTAAATTATACGGCTCGCCTTCGCCTGCTGATATTCTGTTAAATGCCAGGACATCTTTCTAGGATAGCTGGCATGCATGAATCTCATGATTGATAAGCCCCTGGAAACCTTCGGCCAGTACATGGGCTGGTTTACATCACCTTCGAAGTAGAAGCACACTTTCTTTCTGATGCCCTTTGGCTGAGATTTCTGTGCTATGGCATCTCCGAACAAAAATGCTGGTTTCTTGTGGGACACCAAATCCAGACTCTGAAAAGGTTGTCCATTCATTAAGCAAAGTAGGGTTGTATGGTCTTGATTGGCCAACAATGATAGTCTGGCTTCTGGAAGATCAAATTGGAGAAATTGCACATGAGATAAATCATGCTTAAATGAGAAACTCAAGTGCCCTTCATAGTCTACCCTCCTCACTTCGGATGTTCACTACATAAAATGATAGAAGACAAAGTCAGATATGTTTCAGTAAAATCTATGTCTATGCGTGTATAGCAGTGTTTGAAGGAAATCTCAAAAGTCACGCAGACTTCAGACAGATATATTACTAAGACATGCTGATTGATTTATTCACGCAGATAATTAATTCACGCAAAGTCCAGACAGATTAGGATGAAAGTCACGCATCATTGCCAGAATCACATTTAAGTGAAGATGACAAAAATACGCTGACAGATCAAGACCAATCTATCCAGAGGATGACTCTCAGAAGTCTGCGTAAATAATTCAACATTGACATCTCTGCCAACATGTGAAAAATCATGCAGAGTCATCATGAAAGCTGCGTGAATAATTCAACATTAACATCTCTGCCAATATGTGAAAAATCACGCAGAGTCATTATGAAAGCTGCGTGAATAATTCAACATGGACATTTCTGCTAACATGAAAAATCACGCAGAGTCATGAGAGCCATGCTCCTTTGCGTGAAACACAGAGCTTCGTAAACACGAAGATGTGAAGTATGGCCAACCCTAAAGAGGGGGCATACTTTATTAATATCCTTTGCCCTAAGAAGGGGGGATATATTTCTGAAGTTCATTATTTATATTAAGATCCTAAAAATTCTATGTGGAGTTCATATTCATCGAAGTCGTCTTCAATAGTTCGTATCCCCCATCACTTACGATGCATAGGAGGTTGCGGGACTTCGTGTCGAGGGAGTCTGTCAGTAGTGGCACGCAAAGAAGTCGCAGGGGCTTTCCCCTTGGCCTGAGCATCGGCTTTCTTGGGAGCCATTACTGCTGAGAAGGAGAAGAAGAAGTCGGGGAAGATGAAGTTCGTCGGGGAAGTTCTCTTCTGTGGATTCTCTCTCTAAAAGCAAGTAAAGAAGGAAAAAAATGACTTATGGCTTATTTATAGGCTCATGAAGAATTCTAAACGGCACATCATTATTTACCTCGATTTAGGAGCTTGATACGGGATTCTAACTGCACAGAATCCCAAACAGTCCAATCATTTAGGAATAAATATCTCTTTAAAGTCATCTCAGCGTGACTAAATTCATTTCATCATCTTGATTTCAAAGTATTTCGAAATAATTTATCATTTTTTGAAAACTTTGAAGGGGGTTTTTGTAGGCCTTAAAAATGAAAGTCACGCTGAGTTGATCAGGATGAAGTCCAAAAGTCACGCTAGAGTCTAAAAGTCACGCTAAATTGATCAGGACAATATTTAAAAGTTACGCTGGGAGACAGCTCATCATTTGTCAGAGTGTCATTATGACTGACAACACGACAGTCGAAGAATGTCTCCTCGTATGCCACGTATGCACGAAACTCGAGAGATCACAGCCGACTATTGCGTGACTTTTGAAATCTTCTTCAGCAAGACTCAGTCTTCACCAAGTTGGCGTACCAAAAGAGCTTATTGTCATTTAATGCGACTGACAAAGTAATCATTGTCAGAGATTTTGTGTCAGTCGAGGCACGTCGAATCAAGACAGCTGGCAGTTCTGCCTCAATCTTGCGTATATTTTGAGCCTTCTGGCTCACGTCTGCGTATATTTTGAACTTATATGTTCCTTCCACAAGTCTACGTGTATTTTGAGCTTTCTGCCCCAAGTTTGCGTGGATTCTGAAGTTTCATGCCCTACGTCTGCGTGGATTTTGAAGCTTTCTGACCCAAGTCTGCGTGGAAGTCTTCAACAAGTCTGCGTGGATTTCATCAAATTGGAGTACGTGGCAGCCATGCCACTGATCTCTCACCCGCGTGTCCTGTAACTTGCACACGACTCATGCATGATTGCCATGTGTCCAACAGTTACAGGCCACGTCCAGTAACTGCTCATAACCTTGCGTATGTTAAATCCTGCGTGATTTTTAACTAGGCACAGGCTGTGAAGACAGTTATCTTTTCAGTTATTTTGACTCTATAAATAGAGTTCTTTTTCTCATTCATTGTAAAGATACATAGTTATCTAAATTACTGTCAAAATTTTGAGAGCTTTTCTTCTTCGCATCGTCCAAGGGATAAAGCGATCGTCTTCTAGATCGGATTCCTACAGTTGTAATTTTCCCAGAAACATAATAAATAAAGTGTATTTATTTATGGAAAACAGATGATGTTATGTAAGTCTATTTATAGACTTAACCCTTCATGCGTAAAAAGCAACAAAATCAGGTCTTTATGCTATTAACAGTCACCCACGATCCAAATCATCATCTACGCACGTTGACACGTCTCCCATTACTTCAACAAAGTAGGGAGAGTACGTACACATGTTCCTCGATAAGTGTGGCATGAAAGCCACGTAGGCAAACCACGTTCATAAGTGGTCAGGAAAGATCGGGCGTAAAAATGACCCAAAACACACTCCTGGCGTAAAGTGGCAAACCGGGCATAAAATAGCCCAAAATAAACTTCCCAGCGTAAAGTGGCTAGCAAAATAGCCTTGAGCATAAAAAGTAGCCCAAATAGACTTTACGCTCACAATAGTCTTGAGCGTAAAAGCTCGAATAACTATCGTGCGTAAAAGAAGCGATTTTTATTGAGCATAAAGTAGCCCTATTTGTACACTATACGACGAGCATTGGGTTTGGTATAAATCCGATCTTCTCGACTTCTGTGCTGTACGCTGTCAGAAAAAATCATTCTCTCAGATCAAATCTCTGGCATTAAATACGGCCTGACAGTCTGTCCCCAGCGTAAATTTGGAGTATAATTCTCGCGTAAAGAGTAGCTAGCGTAGAGAAAAGCTAGCGTAAAATGTTGCTCGAGTAGAGAATAGCTAGCGTAAAATTCTCAACTTCTTTGACTAAGTCCATGAAGCACTTTTTACGCTCCTACAAGACCCCCTTCAAAGTTTTCAAATATTTTCAAAATTTGAAATACTTTGAACAGAAGCATAAAATTCGGGATTTCAACAGTCAGCGTAGAATTCGGGATATCCAACGGTCATCCGCATAAAAGTTGGGATATCCAACAGTCAGTGTAAAAGTTAGGAATTTGAACCGATTCAAAATTCCTCTATAAATAGAGTTATTTGAGGAGAGATAAAACTTTACTTATCTTCTATAATCTCGATATTTCTTCCTCCTCTGCCTCTTTCATTTTCTTGCTTTCGATCCGATGGCTCCCAAGAAATCCGCCGCCAGCAGCAAGGGCAAGAGGCCCGTCGGTTCATCGTCGGCCGACTGTACGAAAATTCCCATCGAATCATCCACGACACCCCCAACAAAGTATCCCCGCCGTGGCTCCAACAATGAAGGGTAAAGCCCTACTTTATCTCGGCTACGAGTTCGCCGGAGAAGAAGAAACCCGAACTTTCAGATTTCACGCCCACGTCATACGTGTCAGCGTAAAAACTGAAATAACAAAATATGCCCACGTTATACGTGTCAACATAAAATTAAAAAAAATACGCCCACGTCTATACGTGCCAGCGTAAAATTCATAATACGCTCATGTCTATACGTGCCAGCGTAAAATTCATAATACGCTCATGTCAATACATGCCAGTGTAAAATCTAAAATACGCTCACATCAACATGTGTCAGCGTAAAATCTAAAATACGCTCATGTCAACACATGTCAGCGTAAAATTCACAATACGCTCACATCAACATGTGATAGCGTAAAATCTAAAATACGCTCATGTCAACATATGCCAGCGTAAAATTTATAATACGCTCACATCAACATGTGCCAGCATAAAATTTCACAAGTGAAAGATTTGTGTAAAACAAAGACCTTTTACACTTTAAAAACTTTTATCAACTTCAATACTCAAAGTCTTTAACCTTTATATGTAAAAACTTAGACTAATTTATCTGCGTAAAAATTTCAAATTAGATTTTCACTAACTTGATTTTCCTTTTTCTTTTGGCAGTGGATTTGTAAATTCACCCACTTGCAGAAGTATTTGGCTCATCAGTGGGAATGGTGGGCTCGAATTATTTGGAGAATCTTACTCATGTAGAATTTCCCCAATCGAATCCAGAGTACCCTGTAGAGAGAGCACAGTTGATAGCTGCCCAAGGGGATAGAATACTGCTATCCATGATTAATGGAGAACTGTTGACCTCGCTGGACGGCCAACAATTTGCAAAACCAGCTTTCTTATTTGGGGATGCAATAGACTGCAAGTCACAAACACACCCGAAGAAAGAGTCTTGGGTGTTCAAGTCTGGAGATAGAGCAATGTATCTCCCTGACATGGATAGAGATTATCCCCTATACGCATTCATCCATGCCACCCATCCCCGAAAGATGCTGTGGAATCTGACTTCCAGCAGTCAAGGAAGACCAGGTAGAATCATATTCAAGAGGTATCAAGCCAACGATATGGGATATCATGTAAGTGTTCCTATTGGCGGCGTCGTTCCTTTCTCTGGTCTCTTGCCAGGATTTACTCCGAGTGAAGATTCGGCTTTAATCCAGCCAGTGCAGACCCAGATGTTCATCAATAAGTTTATAAGGGCTGCGGTATTATATCCCCAGACAAACCCTAGGCTACCGGGATGGTTGACTCCATTTAACCAGAACTGGATCCAAATTAGTATTTGGATCATGAAAAACTTTCAGACGGAGCTGAAAGACATTGGCCTGTATGAAGCAGTAGCCTCCACTAGTCAAGGTATACCACCGAATAGAAACTTGTTCCTGGCCTTGATGGAGATATATATAAGTTCAACTGGAACTTTTGCGACCCCAAAAGGTAAAATGGGTTTCGCACTCCACGAGATGCAATTTATCTCGAAGCTGCTAATGGGGGAAGCCCCATATGAAGAATACGTTCCCTCCAACCGGGAACTTGCTGAAATCAAGGAGAAAAACCCTCAATTAGTTGAGGTATATGAAGAATTGATGTGCCATTATATGATTTGTACTACCATGCATGAGAGTGGATCTCATTTGGCATACATCAACAAATGGACAACATATCTCTTCTTCTATATGGATAAGATATCCAAAGACGATAAAGAGAGATTCCAGGAGAACAAGCCCCAAATATCAACACCGGTTCGACCATCCCTGCTGATAAAATACGAGATATGATAATCAGCTACAAATTCCCGAATAAATATCTGTCAACCAAGA
>JANAVB010032270.1:0-43275 GCA_029216955.1 Iris pallida
AGTATAATACGAAAAACTGGAAATACGGGAAATGAGGGTGACAACTCTACCACCTTAAAAGAATTCTGTCCTCGGAATTAATCAAGGAGCTAGAGATTGTCACGACAAGCTACACTAGCACAGGTAAGTTACACTAAGCAGTTCAATCATACAATCATACAATGCAAGCAAGGAAGGAAAAACGTAAGGCATAAGAAAGACATTATACCTCACGAGTCGAACAGGTAGGGATATCGCGATCGGATGTCGTCCTCACGCTCCCACGTTGACTCACCTAGAGAGTGATGACCCCAAGCAACACGGACTAATTTAATAGTCTTGTTCTTGAGTATCTTCTCCCTCCGGTCCAATATAGACACGGGCCTCTCCTCATACGAAAGGTTGGTACGAACAACCAATTCCGAATGGTCTAGGATGTGGCTCGGGTCCAGAATATACCATCGTAATTGGGACACATGAATACATCATGCACCTTACTTAGCGACGGCGGAAGAGCGAGACGATAGGATACATCTCCTACTCGCTCTAGAATATCGAACGACCCTATATACCTAGGACTAAGCTTTCTCCGTACGCCGAAGCGAATGACGCCGCGGTTAGGCGAGATCCTAAGGAATACATGGTCGCCGACCGTAAATTCTAAGGACGCCGATGAGCATCGGCCCAATGGCGCTGGCGATCCTGGGCAACTCGGAGGTGATCTCTGACCTTCCTGGCCACTTCAACCGTCTGGGAAATCAATTCGGGTCCGAGCATCCGTCTCCCCGACATCGTCCCATGCTAGCGGGGATCTGCACTTCCTGCCATAAAGAGCCTCGAAGGGTGCCATCTGGATACTGGCCTGATAACTATTTTATACGAGAATTCTACCAGGTGCAGATGATTCTCCCATGAACCACCGAAGTTAAGGGTACAGGATCTCAACATATCTTCAAGAGTCTGGATTGTGCGCTCTGATTGACCATCCGTCTGCGGTTGATAAGCTGAGCTGAATTGAAGGTGAGTCCCCAAACTCTTCTGCAAGCTGCGCCAAAAATGTGATGTGAATCTTGAATCCCTGTCCGAGTGATGCTGACTGGCACACCGTGAAGCCTGACGATCTGCCTGAGATACATCTCTGCTAACTGCGCCGTCGACTGTCCAACTCTGAATGGGAGAAAGTGTGCCATCTTGGTAAGCCTGTCCACAATTACCCAAATAGCATCTCTGCCGGCCGGAGATCTGGACAATCCGGTCACGAAATCCATGGTTATATGCTCCCATTTCCATTCTGGGATCGGTAAGGGTTGAAGAAGTCCAGAGGACCTCTGATGTTCAGCTTTAACCTGTTGGCAAACCAAACACCGAGAGACAAACCGGCTATCTCCCTCTTCATGCCATTCCACCAGAAATGCTGACGAATATCACGGTACATCTTCGTACCACCCGGATGAATAGAATATTGTGAACTGTGGGCTTCTGCCATGACTTCCTGTCTGATATCTCCACTGGGTACACAAAGACGAGTGCCGTGCCGAAGTGTACCGTTTCATAGATACATAACTCTGGCCTTCTTTCTGCTTCACACTCTGCTCTGAGTCGCTGGATCTTGGAATCTGTTGACTGCGCCACCCGAATTCTCTCAACTATGCTGGACTGAACCAGTAGGCTGGCCATCAATGCCACGCTGGTTGGAAGAACCACTTCAATTCCCATCTTCTGAAGATCTGCCAATAATTCTGGTTGTGCCGTCAGGAAATAAACTCCGGCTCTCCTGCTCAATGCATCTGCTACAACGTTGGCCTTTCCGGATGATACTGCAAATCCACATCATAGTCCACCAGTAGCTCGAGCCATCTTCTCTGCCGCATATTAAGGTCCTTCTGGGTGAAAACATACTTCAGGCACTTATGATCAGTAAAGATCTCCACTCTATCTCCGTACAAGTAGTGTCTCCACAACTTTAAAGCAAACACTACCGCCGCCAATTCCAAGTCGTGGGTCGGGTAATTTTCTCATGATCACGTAGTTGACGTGACGCATAAGATATTACCTTCCCATGTTGCATCAAGACACACCCCAATCCTCTGCCTGAAGCGTCGCAATAAACTGTGAATCCTCCGGTCCCATCTGGAAGGGTGAGAATGGGAGCCGTTATCAAACCTTGCTTCAACTTCTCAAATGATTCCTGACACTCTGCTGTCCAAACAATGGCACATCCTTGTAGGTCAACTGGGTCATCGGCGCTGAGATCCTTACGAAATCTGAAACGAACCGCCGATAGTAGCCGGCCAATCCTAGGAAGCTGCGAACCTCTGCCACTGAGGGTACCGGCCATGACTCGATAGCCACAATCTTCTGGGGATCCACTTCCACTCCTCATCGGGTAATGATGTGACCCAAGTATGATATGCGATCGAGCCAGAACTCGTATTTACTGAACTTGGCGTACAACTGATGCTCCCTAAGCGTCTGGAGGACGACTCTGAGATGCTTCTCATGCTCTGCTTCACTCTTGCTGTAGATCAGGATGTCATCTAGGAACACGATCACAAATTGATCCAAGTAAGGCAAGAAAATACGATTCATGAGGTCCATGAATACGGCCGGCGCATTGGTCGCTCCAAAGGGCATAACAAGGAACTTCCAATGTCCATACCTCGATCTGAATGTTGTCTTCGGGATGTCCTGCTCTCTGACTCTGATCTGGTGGTATCCCGACCGCAAGTCGATCTTCGAAAACACTGAAGCCCCTCTGAGCTGATCAAACAAGTCATCTATCCTCGGAAGAGGGTATCTGTTCTTGATTGTCACCGAATTCAAGGTACGATAATCAACACATAGCCTGGACGTACCATCCTTCTTTTTCACAAGAAGCATCGAGGCTCCCCAAGGCGATCCACTTGCACGGATGAATCCCTTGGTCCTCAGTTCTTCAATCATCTTGTATAAAATTTCAAACTCTGAAGGTGCCATCCTATAGACTCGCTCTGATACTGGTGCTGTCCCAGAAATCAAGTCTGTAGTGAACTCAATCTCCCGCTCCGGCGGCATCCCTGGAAGCTCCTCTGGAAAGACATCTGGAAACTCTTCAACTATTCGGGGTAACTGTACTGCTGCTACTGCCATCCGCAATGCTGGGGAAGATGGCTCCACTGCGCCTCTGGAAAACGAAAACTCTGGCTCGCTGGGGATACTAAAGACAACTCTGCCAATTTGGCAGTCTATCCTAGCATACTGGTTCTTCAACCAATCCATGCCTAGGACTACATCATAGTCTGTCATAGAAAACTCTATGAATCTAGCGGGGAACTCCCTACCGCTAACTACGATCCGACACGAGGAAAATACTCGATCTACTCCCATAAGGCCATTACCAGTAAGTATATTGAGCCTCACTGATAATGACTCGGGCTCCAATCCTATCCGTGTCGCGAATCGTGCAGACATAAATGAATGCGATGCACCAGAATCAAATAATACAGACGCTGGAGAGGAGTTGACGAGAATAGTACCTGCCACAACCTCACCTGGTGCAACTTCTTCTTCCATAGCCATCATCATGGCCTGACCTTGTCCTCTGGCTGCTGGTCCCCTCTGCTGAAAACCTCTCTGTCTATTCTGGATCTGAGCTTGGGCTTGTGCATACTGCTGGGGGTGCTGTTGCTGGAATGCCTGAGACTGAGGCGGCAAGGGCCTCAAAGACTGATACTGCTGCTGCTGAACTGGTGCTGGGGCCGGTCCTCTCACCGAAGAGCTAGAAGGGTTGGATGCTGATGAACTACCCCTATTCGGGCAAGCCCCTATCCTATGATCTGCTGCTCCACAAGCCAGGCACAATCCCTGCACCCTGCGACAGTCTGCCACCACATGCCCTAGCTTCCCGCAATGAGAACATCCCATCGCGGAAGTCTGCTTCTGCTTCTTCTGCTGTGGGTACGTCGGGGTCGAATGCTGAACCGACGTTACGGAGGCCGCCCGCCTCGGAGTTCCAATGGTCAATCCCTAGCTGCCGGGGCTGGAGCTGATGATTGGTGCATCTGACTATGGGACCGCTTCCTACCTCCGGTCCTATCCACGATCCTCTGGGAGGTGTATTAATGCCTCCTAGCTGCTCTCCAGACTGCATCGAATGTCTGGTGCTCAAACTGCTCAACCGCCAGCAAGATCTCCAAATGCAGTCCCTGCTGGAATCGCTGGGCCCTATCAAACTCGGTCGCCACCAAGGTGGGGGCAATCCTACTGAGTCTAGAAAACTCCGATGTATAACTGTCGACTGTTCTGCCTCCTTGCTTCAAGTTGGTAAATCTGGTCTGCAAGTCGTACCGAGCCACAGCATCGAAATACTTCGTCTGGAATATCTCTCTAAACACTGCCCAAGCAATGGGTGCCACTAATCCCATGGCTTGCGCTGCCCACCAACTACGAGCCAAGTCCAACAACTATAGGCGTACCACCGCCACCTTCTTATTCTCGGGTGTCCTAGCTGCTTCCAGAATCACCTCGGTATCCTGAAGCCATGCATCCGCGGCAATCGCATCCTCGCTGCCGTCGAAGAAAGGAGGGTTCCATCGCTTGAAGCTATTTGCCGCCTGGTTCCCTGGATGTCCGCCTCGGGTTAAAGCATCTTGAACTGTCTGGTGTAGGGCGTCGCTTCGACGATCCTGGGAAGCTATCAAGGTTCTGATGAGGCCTACTAAGGTACCATCATCTGGCTCTACGGGCTGGACTGGCCGAACTGGTGACTCTCCTCCAGTAGGTATCACTCTGGAGGCGACTCCGGAATGCTGGGCTTGATCTCTAGGTTGCTGCTGGTCGACAGGAGGTGCTCCTCTTTGCTGATCGGCAGGGTCAGGTACAGTGCCGCTGAGGAAGACGACACAGGGAAACAATAAGGAAGGACCAGGAAAGATCAACGATACAAGCATGTAATCAGGGCAAGAATTTCAGGGATTTGAAAATACGGGCGGAGATCAAAGACGAATACTGATTGAGACATCTATTCGGTAAACCCTCACATTTCTTGATTGACAAGACCTGCATGGGCCACCACTTAAACCATGTCACGCCCCAGAACCACAATACTGGAGAGCGGGGGCAGACATAGCCAGCTACGTATATTGAAATGGAAACCACCTCGATATACGGTCACGGCTGTCTAGATATGTGAGGGTTTACTACAAGCCAAAAGTCTCTTATGGTCATGAACAAGCCTAATGTCTCAATCACAAGCAAGTAAGTAAGGTCACAAAATGTATGACCATTAAATATACAATAATAAGGTGTCCCAAATATTACATATTCAGCTGATCATGAAGCTAGTCGTTACAAAATGATAGGACTAGCAAGAGTTTAGTCGTACATGATCAACCCTAGGATTTGTTAATCATGTATACAGCCCGTAGGCAGACAGTAAGTAAAGTGCATCGAGCTAACAGGTGCTCGTCGGTTAAATGCCTCAAAAGAATAACTTTACAATAGAGCGAGCGAAAAAAATAGAAAAACCCACTCGTAGCCCGGGTTCCTTCTAGTCGCCACCATCGGGCTGGAAGCTTGGTAGATCCTCAGGAGCTGCTCCAAAATCTGGCTACACAAAACCAGCTGGGTCAACCCCAGAAAGAGCAAGTGCCACAAGGGGGCCACGAAATATGAACAAAAGCCAGCAATCAGCACAAGAAAATCTAATATTAAAACTAGAATTTACGAAAACATGTCAGGATGATATACGACGAGATAACCATGGAACTATTCCGATAGCCATGTTACAACCTATAAACCAAACAAGGACCGGGGTTGTAACCCTTCATCTGAACAGAACTTGGTTTCCCACCATTTATCGGCAAGATAATAATGCAAGAAATCAAGACAGAAAGTAATCTTGTACTGGATCAAGACCTGGCTAAACTGGTTATACCTCATTCAATCAATCACGGCCAAGCAGATACTACGGCTTACTACTTTAACTAACTAGGGTTATCACAGGCCTAATTACTAACAAGATGCAGTGAGATTGTTCCACATCCACAAGCCCTGCAGACCATCCAGGTTACCCAGGTCGAAAATTAGGGGTTGAATTAAGGTGGGTACATCGTCCAGGAAACGTATGTACCCTTAGGTGACTTAGAAGGTGCAACACATGACAGTGTGCTGAAAATGCACCCTACTCGTCGGCAGGCTACAGATCCCAAGAGCGCCCAGGTAACGGGACTGCCTGTAGCTGTGTCATCTCTTCATGACTACTGTGTTATTCTAGTTATTAACCTTAATTCATTTTAGTAGGTACCCCTGACCGTGGTACTCAGGGGTCCCATCCTAGACATGATGCAAGACAGGACAAGTGGATTTAACAAGCAAGCAAGAAAGAACTACCCACGGTGTCAAGGCAGGTCAAGTTAAGTTAGCCGTCGCAACAGCGTTAAGTTATCAAGTCATGCTACAAGTCAAGAGTGCGCCGCCACGGGCCACTATCAAGTTATCAAGTCACAAAGATTAATTACAGTTACAAGTTAGGTGTGCACCCCACTGGGTCACTAGCAAGGAGATCAGAAAATACCAAATCATAATCCACAGAAAATCTCGAGAACCGTACTAGTCATAAACAATTACTTGAAAACCGTGTTAGGCCGTGTCGGGTCAAGATAGTCGTGCTGTGTTGAACAGATCTCAGGAAAACCAAATCCACAAAAGAGAAAACAATTCGTGAAATAAAACCAATACTCCAAGAGCCAATGGGTTAAGCAAGGGGTCAGGGGGCAGCGTACGCACAAGGGCACGCACGCAAGGGAGCAGCGTACGCACAAAAGCACGCACGCAGGGAGAGTTGCGTACGCGTAAAATCACGCATGCAGGAGAGCTGCGTACGCGTAAAAGCACGCACGCAGGAGAGCATGCGTACGCGAAAAAGCACGCACGCAGGAGAGCAGCGTACGCGAAAAAGCACGCACGCAGGAGAGCAGCGTACGCAAAAAAGCACACACGCAGGAGAGCTACGTACGCAAAAAAGCACGCACGCTGGAGAGCTGCGTACGCGAAAAAGCACGCACGCAGGAGAGCTGCGTACGCAAAAAAGCACGCACGCAGGAGAGTTGCGTACGCGTAAAAACATGCACGCAGGAGAGCTGCGTACGCACAAAAGCTCGCACGCAGGAGAGCTGCGTACACACAAAAGCACGCACACAGGAGAGATGCGTACGCGTAAAAACACGCACGCAGGAGAAAGGGTCTTCTTCTCCATGGCTGAGAAGAAGCTCCCATGGCTCCCAAAACTTCAAGGCATCACAACTTGGCCATCCGAACTCCAAATCCGGATTTCCAAAGTTCCAACCAGGGTGGAATTGAACTCTCTTCCACATGGAAACATCAAAATCCATGAAAATCCAACCTAAATAGATCAAAACCATGCAAAACCAAAAATAGGAAAAACTTAGATCTAGAATAATGGAGACCCCAAATCATAAAATACCAAGTTCTAATATTGATCACCATGTCCTAATCTAGCAAATGGACAAATAAAAGAGGGTTCTCATGTGGTGGCAATGTGCACTTGCCTATGGGTGGGTGTTGTGTAGAGGAAGGAGAAGAGTGTTGTGTAGAGGAAGGAGAAGAAAAAATTAATGGAGGTTATGAGGAGAGAGAAAAGGTTGGTGGAGTTTTAAAGAGGGTGGGATGTGGTGTGTTGAGGGTGGAGCTTAGGCTAAGGTGTTCCAAAATATATTAAACCAAACCAAACTAACCCAAACCAATTAAAACCGAGCCATGTTAAAACCCAAAATACGAGAAATACCAAAATTCCACAAGTTGAGAAAAATAAATACATGTCAAAAATCTAGATACGAGTATACATATGAAATACTGGAAATACGAAAATGAGGGTGACAAAAGTCCAGTCCTCCCATAAAACTGTTCTGCTCTTTTATATTTCATGGCAAACACGATGGCGACTCTGTTGGGGACAAACTTCTCCACGGCTGAGGAGTTGGTGACGCAGTCGGATGCACCCAAGATTGGCTCCACGCAACAGAAGATGGTCGCCCGGTTCGACCAACAGGCGTTCGAAGAAATGCTTTCCGATAAGAGTGCTGGCCCGGTCCAGAAGCGAGCCCGCACAAAGAAGGCCCGCAAGGAGTGGAGACCCCGATCATTCATTCCTACTGAAGCTCTTGCAGAGATACCCTCTGTCACTCAAGACGGCGGAGAAGACTCTCCTGTGGCCCCACTTCAGACCGTAGACAACTCTGTTGTTCCCAAGTCCGGCAGAAGAAAATACTATGATGCTGGACTTGCAGGGACGAAGAGGAACTCTATGCGATCCGAGCCGCATAAGGGTGCAAGCCGCATGGAGAAAGCTCATGCGGCTACATCCGCCAGCCGCATGAAGAAGACTCATGTGGCCACATCTGTCAGCCGCATAGCTTATGCGGCTACAGTTGCCAACCGCATGGATGAAACTTATGCGGTTACTAAAGTCAATCGCTTGCAGAAAACCCATGCGGCCACAATTGCCAACCGCATGCGGCCAGCCTTCACGATCGTGACACCTAGTCGCACAAGAACAACTCATCCGACAGCTAAAGACAGCCGCATGCAGACAGCCTGCATGGTTTCCAATCCTAGCCGCATAGCGTCCGTTCCACGCTTCTCTCGATCAGTCTTCGACCGTCTCTCATGCGGTCCTGACCCTGATGGTTCTCTGGATGATAAGCCAGACTCTGTGGTTTCCAACTTGGACTCTTCCTATTACGCACCTGTAAGTGCTAAAGGAAGAAGTCTAGGGCAGCACGGGCTCACCAAGCCCAGTCAGCTGCCCCAATCTCTGACTATTGGAGCGTCCCGCTGATTATCACGCGGGCCTCTAATGGAAAGTTGTATAAAGCTACTCGTACCATACCCCCTGCGGCCAATGGGCGGGATAGTCATCAAGCATCTCCCAGTAACGAGCGAAGGCAAGTATACGAGCTACCTTCGAATCAGGGAGCAGACGGAAGGCCTACACACTCGCGTGCCCGAAATTCCCGAACCAGGAAAGCAAGTAACTTGCGTGAGTCCATCCTCCACAAACGCAAGAAAAGAGAAGATGCATCGGGGTGCAAAGAGTCCTCCCACGGATGTCACTGTACCCAAGTCATCGTCAACTGCTGCTGCAATAGCACGACGATACAAGAAGACCGGCAGTCTGCCTTTCACAGACTGCAACAGCCATTTTTAGAAGACGAGGCACTACCCGTCGTCTCCTGCAACTCTGCTCGGAAAGTCCCCGCTGATGGAAGGAGGAAGAAGACGAATGTTCCCAGCTCGAAGATCTCAACCACTGTGACTAAGAGACTGTCGTCTAAATGGGTGCCCGCCACCGGAGTTTTCTAAGGTACTCGCTCTAAGACGAAATCTGCTACAGTGGGAGATTCGTCGTCCATAACGTAGGGGGTTGCTGGGGCTGGGGGTAGCACCCCTCCGAGCCTCCACAGCAATCCGATGTTCCAAGAAGACGAGCCAGGGGAGACAACTCTCCCATCAGATACAGCAAACCTTGACGTCCCCGACGACATCCACAACTCCCAAGACGAGGCGAACTCGGAGATCGGGGGTACTGTTCCTTCCGAGTCTGAATCAGAAGGGAACATACCCACATACCCTGATGACTTCTCACTACAGGAGTACGATTCAGAGGGCGTTTCCTCCACCGCTCCGTCTATCTCTCCTCATATGAAGACGATATTCATGACAGACAGCAACCAAGGTGGTTCCAGTGATCGCCAGCGCATCGACAGTCTCGAAGCCATATTGCTTGCTTTGGTCAAGTCTGTAGACGAGATTAAAGCGGCCCTTCCAACTCTGCAAGGAGGGACACCTGGCCAAACAAGCGCGGGTCCCGCGGTCAATGCGGACTCGAATTCGGCGGCACCAAACCCGGGCAACAATCCTTCGAAAACAACGGCCCCCACTGCCGTAGACGAGGCACGCGAAGCGAGAAGAGAGGTCCAAGAGCTCCGAGCCATGTTCCACGCTCGAGAAAACTCTCAAGACCTCAGAGTACGGCAACCGTACCCTACCGCATGGAGGGATGTTCCATTCCCACCAAGATATAAGCCATTCAATATCAATCCTTATGATGGCAAGACCTCGGCAAGTCGGTACATCACTTACTTCGAGGTCACCACCGACCATCTGCCCCATGACGATGCCATTCTCATACGATTATTCATCGGGGCATTGGAAGGAGTCGCCTTCGACTGGTATCGCAACCTGCCGGACAACTGCATCCACTCCTTCGCCGGCTTCAAGCGCATGTTCTTGGAAAGATTCTACGAAGTAGGACAGGACATCACCATGTCCATCCTCATGGACGTCGTCCAAGGGGAGAAAGAGCTGACAAGGAACTACATCGAGCGGTTCTGCCAAACCGCCATGAAGTTGCCCTCTGGAAATCTAGATTCCTCGTTGATTGAAATTTGCTAAAAGAGACTCCTCCCAACAATCAGTCTCTGGATGGGCGAAAGTCAATTTAAGGACTGGAAGACGTTCATCATCAGCACCACAAGCGTCGAAGAACGATTGAAGAAGGCTCGCCAACTGGGATTGCACATCTCGGACGGAGAGAACAAGGGCAAGCGTTCCAACAACGATAATGGGGGTAGCCCCTCCAACAATCGGGATAGCAGAGGAAAGTAGGCTATGGTGACCGAGACGGCACAGAAACCTGAGCCAAAGCCGGCAGACAAACAATGGCCGCAAATCACTTACTCCTTCGAAGACGGTTACGTCAAGCCCATCTTAGACATGCTCATACAAGGGGACAAAATTCAGCTTCCTCCACCAAGACGGGAACCGCGGCCGGCAGAGATGGAGAACCCAAAGTACTGCCATTATCATCGCTACGTCCATCATGCTACACACGACTGCTACCAGCTGAAACGGTACATCCAAAACCTCATCGATTCGAACGTTTTGGCCATCGATTTCGAAGAGGTAACGGTGGCAGCCAATATGGTGTCGGTATAATTCGGCAGCTTCTCTCCGACGAAAACTCAAGACGGGGTGGTCCCGATCCCTCTGGCGACAATGAAGATTACTAATCTTCCACCTTCCCGAGATCAGGCTGCTGGTTTGGTGCCCCTCACCACATCACGAGGGGAGGTCATGTGGATCCATCCGGACTTGATATCGGAAGTGACTCGTCCCATATCGTCTTCTACCTGCAAGAAAAAGAATGGAAAAATCAGATCCTGCCGCACAATCTCGACAGACATCGAAGAAGCTACAGTCGTCGTCACGCGGTCTGGGGCGCAATCCCAACCTGTGGTTGACAATCCAGCGGAAGATCATCAACCCACTACAACTGATGCTCCGGGGCCGGCTCAGCCTTCGACGACCGATAAGCCTAGGCCAAGGGAGACTCGCTTCGACAAATCCCTCCGAAAAGAGGCAGCCCAAGGGCTGGAGAGGCCCTACAACTTCGATATCTTGGCACAATTGGCCAACACACCGGCCAAGTTGTCATTATACGAGCTCCTGAGACTCTCTAAGGATGTTCGTGCGGCTTTGAGCGATGCACTCCAAAACGACGACGCATACCTGGCTCAAGTTAACCTCACGGGAGAAAACCCACCTGCAGATCTCCAAGACAGCGCCTGCACGGGAGCAATGCCCAACGTCGTCTTCACTCCGTAAGACATGCTCATCAAAACTAATCTGCACGATCGCCCACTATACTACACTGGATACATCGGCGACGTAAAGGTGGATCGGATGCACATTGATCCTGGCTCTTCCATAAGCATCATCCCGAAGGGTCTGCTACATCATCTCCGCATCCCAATGCACCGCCTGACACCTACAAACACCGCCATCAGCGGTTTCAATTCGGGCAGAAGCTACCCTATTGGAAAGATTCGTCTGAAGTGTCAAATTGGTGACCTCCAATCCGAAGTCACCTGCTACGTCATCGATGCAGACACTTCTTACAACATCCTCTTGGGGCGCCCACGGATACACGATTATATGATCGTGCCTTCCATGCTGCACCAGTGCTTCAAATATGTCGACAAATACGGCTTCGTGAGGACGAAATTTGCTGATATCGATCCCTTCAAAGGGGTCAAATCTTACTACTCAGACTCCTGTCTATACGAAAAATCAAAGAAGCATCTTGGTGAAGAAGATGTACAAGCTAGTACCGAGACAGCCACAGGATCAGAAGAGCCTCTGACGATCCACCTCCAAGCTCGCAAACCGGGCAGGTCTGCACCCCTTACCGCCACTCTGCGTAAGGACGTAATCAGCCTCTCGGTATAAGAAGAGCATATGATAATCCGGCTGCCAAGGTCTGGCCAAGTGCCAAGATCCACAACGGGGCTACTAACAATCAGACTGCCGAGAGTCGGTCAGCCCCAAACGGAGAAGCTCAATCCCTCCGATAAGCCACTGACGATACGCCTTCCCAAGAAGGGTCGTCACCCCCGATCCAAGATCTGACACTTCCAGCGAACCAGCCACTCCCCGTCGCACAGCGAGTACCAAACTGGGGGTCGCTAGTCTGCCAACAACTCCACGCTCGACACCATCAGCTGAACCGCTGACGATCAAGCTCCCCAGGTCGTCCTCTCAGTCTTCATTCACACAGGGGGTAGTCGAAGAGGAAACGGAGCTGGCCAAGTATGTGGCTGCCCATACTGATGTTCCCTCTACAGATGATGTAATCCCTCTAGAAAAGATACCTTACTTTATCAATAAAGGGTTATCTTTGAACTACCTCGAGCTTAATAAGCTTTGTACAATGTACGCTATGGAACACGGTATAGGCACTCACCTACACACACAAGTGACAAATGTCTACACCACAATCCAGCTTACTCCAGCAGAAGACGCTTACCAAATAGTCGAGGGAGGGGACCATCCAATCATCTTCAGCCGGAAGGACGATCCGTATCCCTTTACCATAGAAGAAGTCGACCTTGGATCGGATGCCGGAAGACTACCTCTGTATCTTTATAGCCCCCAATCTAAATACCTCATGCAGAAACAGGGGTATGATCTGGAAACGACACTGGGTTTGAACTATGGTACTGGACGACGATTACCTTTGAAGCCCCCAGTCCCGGCTGGCAAACCACGGGACTACTATAGCAAGACTCGATGTGGATTAGGGTATGTGACACCCACGACGACCCCTGAAAGTTCAGATGAAGAATGCGACTGGCATTCACATTCGATCGGGTTACCAACTTCTGACTCAGATACCAGCATCGAAGACGTATTCAGACAAGTCCTGTCAGTCAACATGGCATTCGCCGACGCTTATGAAGAAGATGAAGACATTCTGGAAATTCTCGAGCTAGAGCCATGGGCCCAACAACTAGATGAACAATAGGAAAAGTGTTTCGAGCAAAGAGAACCTCCCACTGAGGATGAGGTCATACAAGTTAATCTTGGTGATGAAGCCTCCCCGAAACCAATCTTCATCTGCCAGAGTCTGACAGATGAAGAGCGAGAGTCGCTGCTCCAACTCGTCAAAGAGTATATCGATGTGTTCGCCTGGATCTATGAAGATATGCCAGGATTGGACCCCGAGATCGCACTCCACAAACTCAATATTCGTCCGGATGCAAAACCAGTCAAGCAACAGCAACGACGGTTTCGCCCCGATGTCATGAATGCTATTGAAGCCGCGGTCAACAAACTGATAGCCAGCGGCTTCATTCGCGAAGAGCAGCATCCAGACTGTGTAGCCAACATCCTACCAGTTCTCAAGAAGAACTAGAAGATCCGAATATGCATTAACTTCCGGAATCTGAATGGGGCCTGCCCTAAAGATGAATTCTCTCTCCCTATCACAGATATTATGATCGACAACACCTGCGGCTTCGAACGTATGTCCTTCATGGATGGCTTCTCAGGATACAACTAGATCAAGATATTCCCTAACGACGAGAAACATACATCATTCCAAACACCAATTGGTACATATTGCTACACCGTTATGCCTTTTGGTTTAAGGAATTCTGGTGCCACTTACCAGAGAGCTATGAGCATCATCTTTAGAGACCACTTGCGCAAGACAGTGGAGTGCTATACGACATCGCCGTCAAAAGCCATTCGAAGGAAGATCATCTGCAAGATCTCAGGACAGTGTTCGACCTAATGCGAGCACACAACTTAAAGATGAACCCTACTAAATCATTCTTGGGTGTCTCCAGCGGGAAATTCTTGGGTTTTATCATCACTTCTCAGGGCATTCATATCGACGCCGAGAAAACAAAGGCAATCATGGAGATGGGTCCTCCGAGAAATCTCCGCGAACTCCAAGGCCTCCAAGGCAGGCTAGCTTACATCAGGAGATTCATCTCTAATCTCTCCGGACGATGTCAACCATTCACCCATCTCATGAAGAAGGGAGTCTCTTTCGTATGGGATGAGGAATGCCAGCGCGCTTTCGACAGCATCAAAGAATATTTGTCAAACCCTCCAGTCCTGGTAGCTCCCGTTGCTGGGAAGCCATTCCTGCTCTATATGCGAGCTATGAAACATTCTCTTGGTACCCTATTGGCACAGAACAATGATGCGGGCCACGAACAAGCTATATACTACCTCAGTCGGAAGATGATCGGGCCTGAATAGCGATACACGGCCGTAGAAAAGGAATGCCTTGCTCTCGTATTCGCAATCCAGAAGACGCGACACTACGTCACGGGACAAACCATCCACGTGATATCGCGGATCAACCCCCTCAGGGTCCTCATGACCAAACCTGGGGCACTCAGCTCTCGCCTTGCTACCTGGGCGATATTACTATCACCATACCACATGATCTTCGTCCCGCAAAAGGCTGTTAAAGGCCAGGCTCTGGCAGACTTTCTAGCAGCCCATCCAGGTTCAAAGACGACTATGGTATATGAAGAAATACCGGACGAAGTCACCAGTTCAAATACAGTCTCCCATGATGCCATCTGGCGAATGTTCTTCGACGACGCTTCAAGAACTGGATCCAAAGGCAACATCGTCGCTGGAGTTGGAGTGGTGCTGATTTCTTCCTCCGGCTTGGTGATCAATCGGGCCTACTCACTCACAGAGCCCTGTTCAAATAATATGGCCGAATATAATGCCTTGGTCATCGGCCTCCGGCTTGCGAAGGAGCTGGGGGTAGAGTATCTTAAAGCATACGGCGACTCACAGTTAATAGTCAATCAGATTCGGGGGGCGTACGAGGTCCGCCACGAAGACATGATCCCGTATCATAGAATAGCAATCGACATCATCTCGTCTCTGGGAGGATTCTTCATAGAACATGTTTCCAGACTCTAAAACATTGAGGCTGATGCACTAGCTAGTTTGGCCGCTTTCCTAGCTGTGCCAAATTACGCTCGTCATCATGTCGACATAATAGGTCGTGAACTGATCTGTCCTAAGGATAACATTCGATGCATTAAAAGCTACTCCGCTCTTTCAGTCGACGAAGCACCAGACTGGAGACAGCCGTTCATCGACTTCGTAGTATACGACATCCTGCCAAAGAATCCGAAGGAAGCTACTTCTATCAGAAGACGTTCTCTCAGATTTTTCTATAATACGGAGGCGAAAATGCTGTAACGCCGATCCTATGATGGGTTGCTGCTTCGGTGTCTATCAAATACGGAAGCCAAGGAGTCCGTACGCGAGGCCCATGATGGTGTCTGCGGAGCCTATCAACCTGGCCCGAAACTGCAAGATCGCCTTCGCCGAATGGGCTATTACTAGCCCACGATGGTTGCAGACGCAATAAATTATGCACGAAAGTGCAAAGCCTGCCAAATCCACGCCAACTTCATCCACTAGCCATCTGAATTCCTACATCCGACTGTGGCCTCCTGGCCATTCGAAGCATGGGGTATGGACATCGTCGGCCCAATTACCCTACCTTCGTCCAGAGGACACCGATTCATCCTCGTAATCACCGATTACTTCTCCAAATGGGCGGAAGCCATCCCATTGGCAGAGGTGAAAACTTCAAACGTGATCAGCTTCCTCAAGCATTATGTCATCTACCGTTTTGGACTGCCCCGAAGGATCATTCACGACAATGGGCCACAATTCGTAAGCCACGCATTTTATCGGTTCTGCGACAAGCACCGAATTCAGAACATTGCTTCGACACCCTACAACCCAGCAGCCCAGTAGCCAACAGGTTAGCAGAAGCATTCAACAAAACCATAATCAAGCTACTCAAGAAATTTGTGTCCTCTAACAAGCACGACTGGAACGAGAAGCTCGGCGAATGCTTATGGGCGTATCGCACCACAGTTCGATCAGCCACCGGGAATACACCATTTTCCCTGGTGTACGGGAGAGAGGCAGTTCTCCCATTAGAGACTCAAATCCCCTCACTCCGCGTCGTCCTCACACATCAGCTGACCACAGACGAAAACCACCATCGCCGACTACAGGAATTGGAGGTCCTAGACGAGAAACGCCTGTTAGCTCAACAGCGAATCGAACTATATCAGGCCAGAATCTCCGGAGCCTTCAACAAGAAGGTCAAGGTCAGAACATTCCAAGTAGGCGATCTCGTTCTGGCGGTTCGGAGGCTGATGGTTATGACGCATAAAACCGCCGGTAAATTCCAACCAAAATAGACAGGCCCGTTCATCATCGAAGCTGTATTCTCCAACGGCGCCTACCGCCTCGCAAAGCAAATGGAGACTTGCTCATGCTGCCCATCAACGGCAAGTTCCTGAAGAAATATTATGTCTGAAACAAAATCCTCAAGACGTCTCAGAGTATCGAGTTATGTACCTCTCCGTACCACTGAACTTACATTCTGGTTCCATACATAGAGTCATGTACCCGCTGGTCCCTCTGAACTCATTCCCATATTTTCCAGTCATAGGAGTCATGTACCCGCTGGTACCGCTGAACTCATACTCACATTTTCCAGATCAACGAGTCACGTACCCGCTCGTACCGCTGAACTCACTCTCACCACTCTCTAGATTCTCGAGTCATGTACCCGCTGGTGCCTCTGAACTCACATCCCGGTCACTCTTTCAGATAGCAAGTCATGTATGATCATACCTCTGAACTTTCTTCCTATAAGAGATCCTCTCTCATGATCCACTACCCGCACTCCCAGTGCACAAAAAGGGTAACGGGTCCACAAACTTCCAAAACGACCACGTCGATGCTACCTCTGAGTCGTCCCACTTCCGCCAAAAACAAATCACCCCTACATAAAACATCTATGTCCTCATTACCTCTGAGTCGTTTTATGTACCCCCTCTTCATTGAGCCCACTCCTGCCATGTCCTCATTACCTCTGCGTGGGAAGGCTCCGTAGAAGAAACCTTCATACTTGCCATGTCCTTATTACCTCTGAGTAAGTATGTCGGTTCCCTTTCTACCTATTATCTGTACCCACAAACGGGGTACGACAAGGATAATAGGTCCACAAATGTCCTCTGTTGACCGCAAATGTCCTCTATTGACCACAAATGTCCTCTGTTGACCACAAATGTCCTCTGTTGACCACAAATGTCCTCTGTTGACCACAGATGCTGTATTGGATCTCCAGTACACGCCCATCCCTTCCCTATAATGCCTGGGAGCCCAGTTGCTCCCTGGCATTCTCTCGAATAGCAAAAACTTCTATAGCTGTCTTATCGCGAAGTTGTTCTAGGTATTCCTCTCCAAAACTTGTTACTCGTACCTAAAACCAAGGTACGCTCAGGGTAACAGGTCCACAAATAATCCCCAAGCGGGTCCAATTCCACAAACATCACAAGTACAGGAAAGAGAAGATGAGTTGAAACATGCTCCTTTATTCAAAATTTAAAGTGCTACATCATTTGGGATCATACCCCTTCCAAAATGAAGACAAAAAAAAAAAAACAGCAAAAGAAAACAGAAGACTGATCACTGCTCCGGGGCACATAACGCCATGAGACGGTCCGTCAGCAAGGCAACCGATCGCTCAAGCCTCTGTTTAGCTCGACGCTCCACCTCTTGGCTCAGCACCACCGCGTCCCCCAGATGAGCATGAGCTTGCCAGTTGTCCTCGAATTTCTTGAAAGCCCGCTCCAGGTTAATAGAAGATCGGGAAACCCTCTCGGCCTCCCGAGCGATTGACTCCTGTTCCGCACGAACAGCCCCCAGCTCTGACTCTAAGAAGGCCAACTCCCTCTGAAGTGCGAGAATCTGCTCCTTCGTGTCAGCTATTCCACGAGAAGCAGACTCTTCCCGAGCCCTACAAGCTTGACTTCGACGACCCAGCCTGTCATACGAAGCGGAAAGCTTGTCAAGGTCCCCCTTTACAACTAGCCCGTCAGTATCTCGAGCAAGCTTTATCCTATCCAGAGCAGCAATAAGGAAGCCCCACTCCCGTTCAATCGCAGCAGGCAAGCCAGCCTGTCGTATCGCCAGCAATTGGGTCACGAGCTGATCAGTCTCTGCCAACTTGGGCTCTAGGAGCGCAGCCAACCCCACCCCGCCAGGAAGAGCTTTCAAAGTTTCAATCTGACCCCGAGCGCCCCGCAAAGACAAAGAAAAAGGGACCCCCATCCTACGGCAGCATCTACGCCCCTCTTTAAGTGGCGATAGAAGCTGTCGACCACATCCTGCGATACCTCGTCCAGAGCCTCCGAAGAAGCCGGCGTCAACGGGAGTGTAGCTAGCAACACTGAAGAAGACGTAACAGAATCTGTCGCTCCTGCCATAAGGGAAACAAACTCCGTACGGAAGGACGCATAAACAGCGGCCAACTCCTCTTCAGCAGCCCGCAGAACTTGAATGCTCGACAGGGTTGAGAAGTCAATCTCCGAAGCCGTATAAGCAGCAGAGGATGAGACGTAGACCATCGCCAGCTCCACTCCCATCTGCCCGAAGCTAGCGGGGGCCCCCCCGACATGAGTCGTTGAAGGAGAGGAAACGGTCCTTTTCTCGAGATCGCGGCAGGCCGAGCCTTCCCCAAGAACATCCGCTGTGGGAAGTAAAGGGTCAAGACATGTAGGGCCAAGACAACCATGAATCGATTTGACCTGGAGGATATGTTGATATAGCAAATAAGCCCCCTCACTAGTCAATATTTGGCTAATCTTACCAGTGGAAGAGTGTGGAGGCTGAGGTTCGCCTACGGCCACCACAACCTCTCCACCAGCGGCCTCCGAGTCGAACATAATAGACTCCTCCGCCCCGGCACCCTCGAGAGGGGACGCGACGAGATCGGCGTCGCCTTGCTGAAATCCAGCAATCTCGGAGACAGACCCGAGGAAACCTTCGTCACCCCGGACCGAGGCCTCAGCAACTTGGGAGTCTCCAGCCGCCGCTGAGAGAGCCCCCGCAGAAAGGACCGCGACAGACATACCGCTAACCAAAGCAGCAAGTGCCGGATCAACTCCAGGGGCAGCAGACGGTTCAGGAGAGCCTGGTTCATCAGACGCCTACAAAGAAAAACTGATTAGGTCATATCTCCAAAAAAAGAAAGCCACAACAAGGAGATAGCTCTAATATAGTCTTATCTCCGGAGCACCGTCAGCATCCTCACCCCTCTCGGTAATAAGCACCCTACGAAACTTGACGACGACTCTTTTCACAGAAAAGGTCGTTCTACCGTCAGAAGACTCACGTCTGACTCGTTTGCGTGAGGGACCAGGCACAGCGGGAGGTTGTCCTTCCCTCACTACTTCCTCTTGTGTTGCAAGCGGCGGATCCTCCGCCAGTTCGTCTGGTGTGGCAAGCGGTTGATCCGCTACTTCTTCACCCCCAAAAGAAAGAGAGTCTTCGCTATCATGATCATCATCCTCCTCAGCCGCCTCAGAAGGTTCTGATTCATGGAGGGGAGTCTGGAGCGCTAGTTGCTTTCTAGCCTTAGCCCCCTTGGGCTTTTCCTCTAAACCGATACCCACGATGAAACTGGTACTCGGATCGAAATTTACAGGAGGCTTGTTCGCCATAACATGATACAAGGCAGCCACGTACAAAATTTCCCTCTGCACCTTAGTATCAGGGACCGAGAAGCTGGCCCGAGTATGACAAGCGTCATAATAACTCCACGCCCTGACACCATCAGGAACGCTACCTTCAAAGCCCAAGCAAGGGCTGGGATAGTCAAGGAATAACTGGTTAAAGCCAAATTGGCGGGAAAACCTACTAGGCAGGTAGGGCTCCAAGTACACATTATCGCGGTTACGATAAACCAGATATGCGGGGCGAATATTGCACAACCAGGTGAGCATCTTCGGAGACAGAAAGTGAGGAGGTCCGGTACCATCAAGGTGTATATCCCTCACTTCCTCATCGGAAAAATGAGGAACAGACACAAAAAAGTCACACCCATCCACCCTCGCCAGCGCCCTCCGACAAGCTGGCATAGTACTGTATTCCCAAGGTTGGTGATGGCATTGGAAAAGGAAAGCGTCTTCGTCTGTAGCATCTTTCGCTGTTCCAGATCCCATCAAAGACTTGTAGTACATCAACAACCATCCCATCAAATAGTGGAAAGGTAGCTCTATGCGCTCAAAGTCCAGCGTCTTCTTGCGGGCAATAACCTTGGACGAGAATGTTCGAAGACCATGGTGTATGCTACACACCATAGCCGGGAGAATAGCCAGTCTAACTCTGAATACCAGCTTAACGGCAGGAAGAATAAAGTGGCGGCTGATCCTCTCAATAGAGCCTGCCGCCCCCCCCCCCGAGACTACGCAATTCCGTAGCCATATCATCAAAAATCCAGCCAGGAGCGCTTTCTCAGACATCTGCCTGGTACCGTAGTAAAAATAGCTAAGAGAGTCAGCTTGACTCCCGAATCTGTCGCTATTAGACCGCGACTTCTTGACGTTCAACATCAGGTCTTTTATCTCTTCCTGGGTTTGAGGTGTTCGAGGAATAACCTCGCCAGAAGGGTCAACTTTAAAAAGATAATTGACCCAGGATGTGGTGTGGGGAGCATTCCTTTCTGAGCTATCCTCCTTTTTTATAGCCATCTGGTGACAAGCACTATGATGGCATAGCAACTCCTGGTACACCGTAACAAAACCTGGTAGTCGTCGGTTCAGGTCTTCGAGCTCCTCGTTCGACGGGGTGTACACCTCGAAAGGCTCGTTCCCCCACGGAAGCTTGGAGACAGTATACATCTCGTGGAGAGCAAGCCCCAACTCCCCTCCGGGTGCAAAGAACGTCCCCGTTCGTCGGTTATATATCTCCAGGAGCGCCACGAACAATGGCTTATTGATAGGAAGCCCGTGACAGGTGCCCCGGATGGCATGATAGAGTCCTACCTCCGGCAGGAATGTCCCGTAGGTCTGCAGAACCCAAGTGGTCAAATGGGCCCACGTAGAAGTGGGGTTTATCCAGTTCAGCAATGCCAGTCTGCCAACGGAATAAGATTTCTTGCGAGCAAGCCGATTCAGGAATGTATCAGCTTGAGTGAATGTGAAGTTGGGACCATATACGTTCATGAAAGTACCTGGGGCCAGTTCCATCATATACCGGAGGACGAAATCCTTACCCGCGTACACTGACCTAATTTTTGGGTTATAATAGATGTCGCCCATCAACATCCCTGATTGGGTAGGAGTTAAGTTACACACCATCTTCCTGTCCAACAATACCATATTGAACCACGACAGAGGATAATGACGCTCCATGAGAGGAATATGGATCGCCATCCCATCCAAAGTAAAATCCCAGTTCTCAGCGATCTCTAATACTCGAGGATTCTTTATGATCAAAGCGTCTCCGAAGATGAATGAGGGCTTCAGGTATGATCCATCCAACTTCCCTGAATTCATCATGGCATGGAGATAATGGAGGGTCTGATTCTCGATGGCATTCAACCTCCCCGAAGGCTCATTAGCAGGAAATTGATTCAGTACGTACTTAACTAAGTCATCAAGACGCACGCCCAAGGCAAACTGATTCGAGCCCACTAGGAGTTCCCCGCAGGATTTACTGGCAGATTCACTGAAAAAAGAGACGAAAGAAATAAGATTAGAGGATAGTCAAAACAAGAAGCATTTGAAAGATCATTCGAGTCTATGTGGCTCGGGTCGCCACAGCCTTATGCGGCTCAAAACCAGATGAGTCCATGCGGTTCTGTTCATCATAGCCTTATGCGGCTCCGAGTCAGACGAGTCCATACAAATCAAGTTCAGATGAGCTTATGAAGCTTTTGCGGTTCAGAAGGGCCTATGCAGTTCAAGGTTCACATGGACTCAGCAGACAAAACTAGGTGCTGATGCGGTTCGGATTCAGGTGAGACTATGCGGTTTAAAGTCCACGCAGACTCATGCGGCCCTGAACAGATAGACTCATGCGGCTACAAGCAGATGAGCTCATGCGGTTCAAAAGTGAACTACGCTCATGCGGCCCAAACCGAAAATATATATGCGGTTCAGATCGAGTATGACAAGCCCATGCGATCCCCTAGACGAAGTACTTATACGGTCATATCGAAGAACATTGTACATGCGGCTTGTGCATAAATTATGCAGCAGAGCCATAACAGTTAGGGTTCTAAGGCAACGCCCTTACCAGCAATAGGTGGATGAACGTCGGAATGAACAGAGTGAACAGCAGCCGGCGGAGGATTGGCCACATTCGTCGCCACAGCCGCTGCAGAAGCGACCGCCTTGCCCTTCGCAGCCTTTTCGGGAGCCATGGGTGCTTGGGAGAGAAAGGAGTTAGAAAGATCGAAGAGAGAAAAGAAGACTCCCCAGAACGAAAGTATTCCTATTTATAGACATGGAAGGAACGCCTCGATCCGCGTACAATATAATGACCGACTCTTCGGTCATCGAGGCAAAACGGCTTAATAATAGCCTGACTCTTGGGATCCTGGCCCAAAAAGCGGCTCTTAAAATCTGACAGCAAATCAAGAGCATTAAATGCAAAAGATTTACAAAAGATTTGCACACGTGGCAGGAAGACGTGGCAAGAAGCTCATACGGCCAAAACAGCCCATGCGGCTCAGAGAGTCATACGGTTGAGGTAATCGTGCGGCTGGTCAAATCTATGCGGTTATGACAGAATACATCCATGCGGCTCTGGCATAATCATGTTTCTTATTCAAAGTATTTTAATTTTGCAAATTGAAAACTTTGAAGGGGGTCTTGTAGAAGCATAAAAAAGAGGAGAAAAATGATCCATGCAGCCAAGGAGCCACATGCGGCTCAAGAGTCCCATGCGGCTCAAACACAGAGTGGACTCTATACGGCCAGCAGAGGGAAGCCACGTGTCTTTTTAGAACGGCTGTACCCAGCGTCATTCAAATACAATTAATGCTCTGACGGCTGACAATTAATGCTCTGACGGTTGACAGCTGACAGCCCTAACGTAAAGTAGTCATGATGACTAACACAAGAGCACTATCTTCCTAGGAAACTGAAGAAAATCTTTACAACTTCGAGGCTAGTTTATGCGTCTAGCCTAGACGAGTTCATGCGGCCAGTACAGAGAAACCTATGCGGTTCAATCATGAAGGTCCCCCCATGCGGCTCAGCCATGAAGAAATCCATGTGGCTCGGCCATGAAGACTCTCATACAGCTCGGTCATGAAGACCCCCATGCGGCTCGGTCATGAACATATTCATGCGGCTCGGTCATGACAACCTTCATGCGGTTCGAGTATAGAGACTATTCATGCGGCTCGGTCATGAAATCTTTCATGCAGCTCGATCATGACGACCTTCATGCGGCCCAAACACGAACGTTCCTCATGCGGCTCAACAACGATGACAGAACACGTGTCCTAAAGATAATCAAATTTTGGGTCAGATCCCAATAATTTGGGACACGTGGCAAAAGAATGAATTAAATTGATTCATTTAGATTTGCGGACGTCAGCAAATCATCATGATGGGGATTTATTGCAATCAACATTAATGACTGACATGATTTGGCATAATCCTTATTAATGACCCAGATCCTTCACGCTCAAGATTAATGGCCCAGATTGATCATTTACCAGGCCGCCGCCACTTTGAGAATGGGCAATCATTGCAAACCCTAAAGATGTCCCCCACTATTATAAATAGAAAGGTGCTATTCTCTTGCAAGAGGACGCTCCCCCAATAATAAGAGAGAAAAATACACAGAGATTAATCCAGAGAGAGAGAAGCCAGGAGGGCAATACGAGGAGAGCAAGAAGAGCATTTCTTCGTCAACGCCAAGCATCTCGTCACAGGAGCCAAGGCTACGTCCGATCGTCCAAGGAGTAAGGCAGAGCTGCCGTCGCTTTCCTGAGCCTCTATCGTCACCCCCCAGAATCAAAAATAAACAATTGAACTTAGATTGCTGTACCTAGGTTTTCGTCCCTAGGCTCTCTTTGTACAAGCGAGTTTGTAACGTGAAGTAAAAGTCCAGTCCTCCCATAAAATTATTCTGCTCTTTTATATTTCATGGCAAACATACCTCATCTCGGACAGTATATTTACTTCAGACATTCAGATACGAGGCGAGTACATTCTCTGATTATTTCATAACTTGCTTAGAATTATATTTCTGCTATAGTTTATCTTATTTGATGCTGTCACGATATTATCACGGATTGGTACTATATGGATCGCTACATTGAGATGTTATCTCCCTCAGGAGCATCGAATACATCATGTCATGTGTTTCATGTACATCGTGTATTCCTCGCTCTCATGTTATTCATGTTTATCATGTTCTACATCCTCGTTCGTGCTCGCTCGTGTACTCTCATGTGCTATCATGTTCGGTCGTGTTTCTCATGAATCTCATGTATAACCTATACTTCATGTACACTCATTTATGAGCCTTCATGTGAATTTCATGTACACCCATTTATGGGCCCCCATGTGAACTTCATGTGCACTCATGTATGAGCTCTCATGTATACTTCATGTACACCCATTTACGGGCATCATATGAAAACCATATACGTAACATAACTTGTCTGGATCCTTGTGTATTGATTGGGGTACGGAGGAGTATAAATAGTCATATGAACAATTCTAAAGTAGTATAGCCATGTGCGCCTCTTTAGTATAGTCATGTGCAAATTAAGCCGTTCGCATGTCGACTTTGTATTCTAAATCACTAGTCACTGGTAGCTCTCTACTTAAAGTAGATATTTCTATTACAGTTTTCTCTCTGTTTACATCATGTACTTTCTTTCAGCTTCATATATCGTACTCTCTTCCATGTTTATATTCTCTAACCTGTTATGATCTGCGTTAGATGTATTGTGCTCACTCCCGTCCTGACTGGACCTGTTGAAAATTTTACAGAGGATGATGAGGAACCTTGCACCCCTTACTTTAGATCTTGCCTAGATGACACTCGCGACCTGGATCCCAGGGAAGGTTCAGGCAGCTGCTGAGGACGATACCTTGTATAGTGTAGATAGCTTAGTTTGTTCTTTCTTTTCATGTTTAGCTGTTGTCTTTATTTTCAGAGTTGTATATTTTAGAGTTGTTGAGACTTTGTTATTTCATTTTGCTGTACCTCAGTTGAGGATTTCTTATCTGTTTCCATCGTACTATATTCTACCTTAGATTGTGATTGAGTTGTACCTCTGTGTTGGCCTCCTTTTGGAGAGTATATTTATGTTATATAGTTATAGTTCATGACCTAGAACAGCGTTCTACCGCCGACACTGCGACGTAGGCTGGGCGCTGTTACGTACTCGTACCCTCACGGTGGGTGCAAGTCGTGACACGTTTTTAGTGGTGGCCCATGCAGGTCGAGTTTGTGTAGTGCTATTCGAACTAGAGTATCACTACAGCCTGCAGTAGGATTAGAATTTTTTTGAGGTACTCAATCACATTAGAAAAAACTCTTAACTGGATTTCTGCCATCTAAATTCCTATTGAAGATTGCTTCCTTGAATAACTGTCCTCCCTTGAATTATCATTTCTATCTCAGTATTGATTCCTTGTTTGATCTGTCTTCAGGATGGTTATGGAGACACGATCTCATCGTCTCGATCAGAAAGATACCACTAAGGGGTCTACCACTCCTCGTCCTGATCAGCAGGGCCCCAAGACTGCAGTTCCTGTTATACCAGCTCAGGCTGGGATATCTGCAGCTTATGGGAGTACACCTCTTCCTACTCCGAGACTTTCTTCTATCGTCCCGAATGTTCTTCAGCAGCAGTCACCATCAGGACCAGAGGACGTGGCACGGTTGTTCTCCTTCTTCCAGCAGATAGTGGAAACTCAGCGGCAACAGTTGTTCAAGAGGGAACATGACATTCATGGAGTCAGCAGCAGTGGAGGTTTGGCTAAGAGGCCTCACGTACAGATTCAGCATCAGTATCAACAGAGACATGTTTAGCAGCAGTTCTAGGGTCAGAGCCATCAGCAGGGACAGCAGCAACCCAGACAGTATCAGTCACCCAGGCAGCAGACAGTCAGTTGTCCCTACTGCAAGAAGTCGGGGCATGGATGGGGTGAGTGCAGGAAGAGGCTGGGCAGGTGCCTACTGTAGGACCGTTGAGCACCTCTAGAGGGGGGGTGAATAGAGTGTGTACGTGTGCAGCGGAAAATAATCACCAATTAAAAAACTTTAAGCAATAACTATGGCAGTAAATAAATCCAGTAAAGTAAGAGTTAAGAATTCAAACTCAGTGACACAGCGATGTATACTGGTATCCCTCTGAGAGGACTAATCCAGTCTCGAGTACTCTTGCTCGATGTTAATCCACTATGACACAAGCTTTAACTGAGTGCTTGCAACTCTTACAACACCGTGCTTGGTGACAAGTGCACGACCGACTTCACAACACCGTGCTTGGTGACGAGCGCACGACCGGCTCCACAACACCGTGCTTGGTGACGAGCGCACGACCGACTCCAGAAGGCAATTGGAAAACTGGAACGTTTTCGGAATACAACCTCCGATACAACTCTTCAACACCAAACTCTAGATTAAACAGAAACTGTACTGGCTTGGCTAAGAGTCGTAAAGGCTTAGATATGAAAGTAAAAGCTCAAAACACTTTAGATAGAGAAGAGAAGAGATGAAATTGGATTGATGAAATGAATGGTAATCTCAACTCTATTTATAGTGTTTTTGGGGAACCGAACTCGGGCAGAGTTCGGGCAGAGTTCGGATGCTAGGATTTCGCATACGAACGTTGCATGCAGATTTGGTGGGAACTAAAATTCAAATAACCCAGACCGAACTCGGGCCGAACTCAGACCGAACTCGGACCGAACTCGGTCAGAGTTCTGTCAGAGTTCTGCTGGTTCAGAATAGTAAGGAATAAACCAAATTTGCATAGGTTTTGGGCTTTTTCGAATTGTGGATTTTTGGGATACGTAGGTAGGCTTATTTTTGTTTGTGGATTGAGAAAAACCTAAGCCAGTACCGATCCGATCAATCTCACATTTTTCCTAGACTCAATAAATGGAAAAATACAGAATAAATATGAAAACCAATAGCCCTTTTGATGACGTCTTTTTCCTGACATAGAAGACGCATTTTTCCTTGACGGCAATCGTCCAAAGATAAACAGATCTGAAAATCTGAATACCTTTCGGGGGCTTCGCCCCCGAACCCCTGACAGGGGGGCGCTGCCCCCTCGACCCCTGTCCGCTGACCGGGCAGCGGAACCCCCGATGCGACGCCCCGGATAGGTCGTTGGGCAGTTCAGAGAAATCTTCTTGTATAATACCGTCTTTGGCCCATTACTAATTCTTTGTTGCATATGTCCTGGTTTGATCATGCTTACTGCTTGTCTGCAAGTACATGTTAGACGAACCAAAACAATATGATGCAGTATGATACAAGCATAGCAATATGATATAGTAAACATAAGGACAATGCTATATTTAAGTAGCAACATGATAGTAATTACATGAATATTAGTGACATCACTAGTTAAACTTAATTGATTAGCCATATTCAAAAACATGATATAATTATTGGGCTCCGGTAGGCCAGCAGAAGAGACTACCCAAGTTTCCTAAACGGACAGCTCAGGGAGCAGGAGCGAGGACTCCGGTAGGCCAGCAGAAGAGACTACCCTTACCGACTCAGCAGCAGAGGTACATGCAGCATCAGCAGCAAGCCAGGGGAGGCCAGCAGGAGCGAGCTTTCGCCAGGACAGTCGAGGATGCTCAGGCCATTGGAGATCTAGTTGCAGGTTCCGTTCTATTCGATTCCCTTTCCGCAATTGCCTCTTATAACTGCCTTAAAAATTTGATTCCCTCTGTTCCTTGTTGATTGATCAATTTTGTCCTGTTGTTCTTGTGTTATGTTTGATTTTCTTCTGAGATGAATCATATGGGCTAGGTCACCCAGTTATAGAATCTAGAATCTTTGATAGTCGTGTTAGCTGGCATAGTGAGGACATATAGTAAAATTTAGGACGTATTTCTCGGGTGTGGGAATTTAAGGTTTTTGCTGCCAAGCATGCGGCAATGCAAAAATTTTAAATACCATGATTCTAGAGGTATGTGCCTTAGTCGAGGACTCTGTGATTATCGTAGCCTTCCTCACTAGCATGACGAAGATTCTGAGTATCATAATTTTGGAAAGACGTATATGATTATCTGACGGTACGTTTGAGACTTTGATTGTGGGGTGTTTGACGTAGAAGGACTACTACCATTTTAATTTCGAGGACGAAATTTTTCTAAGGTGGGTAGACTTGTAACACCCAGTTTTCCAGATGAGGATAATTTTGAAATTTTGTAATTATAATTTTATTGATATTTATTTTATATTATGATTTTTGGTGATTTTTAATCATTTTTAAACTATTTAAAAATTATGACTTATGATTTTGATGTGCAGCTAGTGAAACCGTAGAGACTGTCTGCCCTAGAGCCTAGCCATGTGATTAGGGTATTTCATTTATCATTTTTGCTTGAGGGTATTTTGGTTATTTTGAATTTATTTGAATTTAATAGGATTTATTAGAATTTATACGAATTTATTGGGGTGTATGTGAATTTATTTAAATATTGCTATGTGTTATGTTAGTCCTTAACCTAGAAGTTTAGCCCTAACCCAGATTAGACATGGCCTAGTTTAGTGTCACGACCCGCACCCTAGAGTTAGGGCACGAAAACGTAACAACGCCCAGCCTACGCCGCAGTGTCGGCGGTAGAACGCTGTCCTAGGTCTCAATGCATATAACAGTATAAGACTAAACAGTTTATACTCCCCGAATGGGGGGTGACATAGCAGATACAGTCTCAATCACATCTAAGGAAGAGCATGATAAAGATAGATAAAACATGAAATCCAAAAGAGATACAGGAGATAGAAGTCTAAGTGTCTAAGATACATAAACCCATAAATACATCTCAAAACTCAATACAGTAATCCACAAAGTAAAATACAACTCCAGACAAAATGAAATAACTACCTAAACAACCTCTACTGTGTCTCCTCTAGGCTAGCAGGCAACCTCCAAGCTATCTGTAAAATTTATCAACAGGTCCAGTCAGGACTGGAGCGAGCACAATACATCTCAACAGTTCATAGCCGGTTAGAAAATGTAATCATGCAGTAAAGTAAGATACAAGTACTGAAAGAATGCTGTATATAAACAGAGAGAGAGCTGTAATAGAAATATCTACTATAAATAGAGAACTAACATGTGGCTAGTGAGTCAGAGTACAACATGAACATGTAAATGGCATAGGAGATTCTGATAAGACACTATGGAAGAGATTCTGATAAGATACTACTTCGGTATTATTCACATGTCTATTTCTACTCCCCCGTACCCCCAATCAATACACAAGGGTCCAGCCAGGTTATGTTATGATGCTATGTAACAGACCCCGAAGGTGATAGACCCCGAAGATGATAGACCCCGAAGGTGATACATATTAGTCCCATAAATGGGATAAGGATTCTAGGAAGACTCTACGATCATAAGAGTATATGTCGTAAGTGCTCAAAGAACCAATGAAGCATATGATACGCCATGTAAGTGAAACGCACAGAACATGTAGTACCCGATGCTTCCTAAGGATAACATCTCAAGAAAGGATCCATATAGTACCAATCCGTGTGACCATCGTGACAGTACAAGTAAAGTAATCTACTGCAGGAAATAATTCTAAGAAGGATATGAAATGATCAGAGAATGTACTCGCCTCGATAACCTGAACAGCTGATAAGTATAGGGGGTCCCACTGAAGCCACAGAGTCCTATTTAAAGCAACACAGGTTACAAGGTGTTCAAGTTGTAATAAATGAATCTCTATAATCAATCTACATTATTCTAGGTTCTTCTAAGTCAAAACAACTCTAGGTCGACTCCGGTCAATAATCTAGTCAAACTAGGTCAAGTGTGGACTTACAGTTGACTTTGGGTCAACTGGTCAACTCTGGTCAAACTGGGTCAATTCTAGTCTAATATAAAGTGTACTTCGTTATTTGTACGTCAAAACTTACGACACGCAAATCGAGATAAGAAGATTATCGGTAAGGTTGATAATCTTATTATAGTGATCCACGTGTCCAACTTGTCAATTTCAGCGATGTGAGATCACTGGAATTGGCTGATCTCAGTTTCGTTGTACTAATCCCGAAATACGAACAATATATGAATTAATTATTAATTAATTATAAAAGGTTAAACTCAGAGAAATTATCAACAAACATTGTCGGACGATGAAATGAACATCGCCAACGTGTCTAGAACGGTCAAATTAGCTAGGATAGCCTACCCAACGGTCCAATTTGGACACAAGGGCAAAAAGGTAATTTCGGGTCAAAACGGTGTCCGTGTCGGAGCCGTTTTGCACCAAAAAACGTGCAAGAAAACAAGTCTATAAAATATAACAAATTATATGTCCACGAAACCAGAATGACGATACGAACCCAACGGTATCTCCAGAATTGGATTCCGTTGACCCGATCTCAATTTGGCCCGTTGACCAAAACTTGGAATTCCGATTTGTACAGAAATGCGTGTCGGAGCCAAGGTTCTCAAAACTTAGCAAACTACCTGCCAACAAGTCCAGAATGATGATACAAACTCAACGGTATCTCCAGAATTGGATTCCGATGAGCCGATCTCAAAATGACCCGTTGACCCGGATATTGGTATCCGACTTGCACCGAAATGCGTGCCAGACCCAATGTCCACCAAAACCTAGCAAATTATATGTCAACGAGTCCAGAATGATGATACAAACTCAACGGTATATCCGGAATTGGATTCCGATGAGCCGGCGTCAAAAAGTCCCGTTGACCCAGAAAGTGGGACCCCGCTTTGCACCGAAAAACGTACCCGGGCCCACGTTCTCCAAATCTAACAAATTTTATATGAAAACATGCCAGAACGACGCCACAAGTCTAATGGTGGTGTCAGAAATGAAATCTGGAGTCCCGTGTTCAAAAATGGAATTTTACAAGTTGGAAATTACGAATTCGGACGACCAACTTTGGTGTCGAATTCAACCAATCAAACAAGCTCATAATGAAACGAAACTGGAGGGGTAGTAAGAGGGTTATACCAGCTTCGCACAGGAACTGGTAGCACGCCAAGAGGAGCTGCGGTGGAGGAGATACAAGCTGACGAAGTTGGCCCCGCAAAACTGTCCAAATTTAATATAATTTAAACGGTCAATTTGGTGGCCGGTTTTCATGTATCAAACGAAAAAATTAACGGACAAAAATTGACAGGGATGAAGGTGGATATACCGAGATTGCGACGGAGCGAAGAAATCGCCGATCCAACGGTCGGATCTCCGAAAAAATGTGCACGAAGTCGCTTGCGACGGGGGACAATTTCAGCGTCGTTTCCGAGCTCGTCACGACGGAACGTCGTGCAAAACGCACGAATCGCCTATACGTCACGCTGGAGGAGGAGAGGCTGACCCGGGGAGGGGGTCGCCGGAGTTCGCCCGTCGTGGGGAAGGCCACGGCCACATCGGCGCGTGGCCGACGACGACGCGGCAGTGCTGCACGCGCTCGTGCACGCGCGCGAAGAGGCGCGCACTGCTGCTGTCCGGTGCTGTGGCAGCTGCACGCAGGGCTTCGCGGCCTAGCCCCGCCGGCGAGGGCGCAGGGCGCACAGCCTCGACGATGGTCGGCGGCGGACGGCCACTGACTGCGGTGGCGGCGCGATTTTGACGTGGTGATGGTTGCGGGAAAGATAGGTGGTAGCGGTGATGTTTGAAGAGGAGGAGAGGAGGCGGAGTTCGGGGGCGGTTGCCGACAGCCATGGTCGGAGGAGGGTGGTCGTCCATGGTGAATGGGAGGAGGCTGGAGAATGGTGTCGGGTTAGTGTGCGGCTGTGTGAGGAGTAGTAGGAATAGTTTGCTGTAGTAGTTTTTGTTGTGAAGAATAATTTAAGGAGAGAGAGAAGGAGAGGATAAAGGAGAGATATTAAATGTGAGAGGGTGAGAGAAAAAGTTGATCCCCATAAAAGTTAGGGCCGGCACATTACTGTGAGGAGTTGGGGAAAAAGTGAATGAGGGAATTAATGGATGGGATTAGGTAGAATAATCCAAAGGCTAGGATTAAATTAGCAAAAAAATAGGTCATTCCAAAGGAGATTAATTCAATAGAAATTTCTATTAAATATAGAAAAATATGTAGAAGAGTACTAATATTTTTGTGCAATAAAATATGAGGGTGTCATGATGGAGAATAACATGGAGCTGGGCTGGACTCGGTGGAGCCGGATTAGATCAAAATCAGACATTGAGCAAAAATTGAATTAAAATTAGGCGTTGATGATCATGGATAAATAAGTAGCACATGGAGATTCCAATAAATGGGACACAAGTGGCGGACGGATAGTAGGCTCAATGTGGGCCATGTCCATAGTTGGGGCTGACAGGTTATAGTCGACAGGGGACCCACTAATCAAGTTGGAAAATAAATGTGACACCGTGGGGTGAAATAAAATTGGGTCACGTGTCGGGAAAGTTGTGCGAATCAAATGGAGCACAAAATGACGTGTCTGAGTGGGACACGAAGGTCAAGGGTGAAGAGCATCTCGAGTAGATCATCAATGAGGAGTTGGCTTCAAGAAACTGACTGGTCTTGCGCTCCCAAATTAAAAGTCACGGTAACGTGCTAAAAATGATCAAGGAAAAGAGTGGGAAAACCATTAATAATCAAATGGTCTAAATCGACCCGAAGTTCTGCGAAGCAAAAAGAGTACAAGGGAACAAGTTTGGATGGGACACTATATACCATCATGAAGGTAATCCTGTCCACTCCAAAACTCATGAAGAAGATTTCCAGAGTTGAACATCCCTGATACTCCAAATATCAATGGCACGGGAAAGTACACTTAGGAAAAATAACAGAATAAATTATTTATCAAAACCAATCAATCAGGAAATAAAATAAAATGAAAAAAAATCAACCCGAAATTTAGGGTGCTCACATCTAGGGTTAGTTAGCTTGGATTAGTCATGACTAGTCATTGGTTAGAATGATCAAGTTAGACTAGCTTGTTATAGTTAGTTGAGACTAACATTGAAACCTAGGTTCCATCCTAGCCATCGATTTGACATGATGTGAGGGTGACCATTGGATGGGATCCCAAAAACCTAGAGTGGCCAGCCCAAAACCCTAGGTGAGCCTATTTATCCCTCCCAAATCATTGCCTCCTTGTTTATTCTCTCTCTTTTCAAGAACAAGGTGAGCTCAACTTTATTTCTCCATAACTTTCCCATTTTAGGTCCTTTTTAGCTCAAATCTTTTACACTAGGTTCTAATCCATCCCTTCTTGCTGCTCATGGAGAGTATTCTCAGGTTTGGTACAATTTGGAGAGATTAGCTAGCAAGGAGAAACCTCCCTTTGGAGCTTTTATTAGAATTTCAACCTATAGGTAAAACCCTTAAAATTGTATTTTAATTCCGATTTCTTTGCATTTTTGGCAAGTCCTAAGTGTCCCCTAGTTGTCCCTAAGAGTTGGATAAATTTCGTGTCCATATGGTGTCTGTATCGGACACGTATCATGATGGTGTGTAGGTGTTTGTGAAAATGCCACAAAGGATTTTTATTTGTTATTTTTGAAAAGTGTTTGAACAAATTTGTTGATTTATATGCATACATTGATTTGCAACTGGACTGAGTTGATTTTTGAGCCGTGTCCGTGTCCAAACAGGACACGAACACGCTCGTAGCACGCACGGGCAGTGCCCTGCTGCCCGTGTCCCATTTCTCACTGGACACACCATCTCTTGACACCAAAATCGGTGTGGACACTCCTTGGGTGACTGACACAAGGCCCACAAAATTTTATGGGACCTTATGGTATGGTTTGGGAGAAATCTAAGCCACACGGATTTGACACTGTGTGCGCACGCGGAGAATTACCCACTGATACGGTGTCCGTATCGAATGTATGCGTGTCGTGGACACATTTTAGACACTTGAGCACATTCTCCTAGTCCTGGCGAACCTCAGTGCACAAGCACGAGATACGTGTCGTCTTGTGTCGAGAGCACGAAGGCCCGACACGGCTGCACGAGACCATGATTGTGCACTCTTCACTGATTTTTATTTTCATTGTTTGGACACTTCGTGTCCAGTTTCCTGGACACGAATGGACCCCCTAGACACGTGTACACGTAGGGGACATATCCATATGCCTGATTGTGGGTTTTCCTTAGGTTTTTGTTTTCGAAATGGGGAAAATCCCTATTTTCTGATATAAACTGTTAAGTATCAGTCTATGATTATATTTTCCAGTTTTTATGAAGTTTTAAATGTTAAACTCACATTGCTTGCTATGTTAACATACTGATTTGCTAACCTAATCATAACTGCTATGCCTGGGTTTGAATTTTGGTGTTTTGATGGGCTTTTGAATGTTCGAACACCCAGTTTCCTACAACCAGTGCAAATATCTCACTGTATGTTCAACTGTCATTTTGCCAACCTGAGATTGGACTTTCGAATTTGGCTTTAGGGGATTTTTTTATATGAAAACTGAATATTAACTGAGATGCTGTGTTCAATAAGTTTTTTGTGTTATAACTGAATTCAATTGGTTTATTAGGAATAACTGAATGGAAATTAGGACTGCAAGGGTAGAGTGAACCAAGTTCACTGTCATCCCTTTTCCTGAGAACTCCATTAACCTGAGATTCTCTTAACTAAAAACTGAGATTTAGATTTTATGGTTTGAATGTTAGATTGAATGTATAAACTGGGATTTCATTGGCTTGGGAATGTACCCACTGTCACTTGTTCTCAGTATCCTGAGAACTTGTGTTCATATATGGACTAATTTATTTGAACTGATTTGCATTCATTTCCTTTCCTATATTGTGCTTGTGATTGATAACTGATAGATACATTTTGATGAATGCATATATGTTAACTGAACTCGATCCCCACTCCTCTTTAATAACCTGAAAACTGAGTTTTGACTGTTAGTTTGATAACTGAAAAGTTTCCTTATTTTTTCCTTTATATGAACTGAATGCATATTTAAAAATTGAAATTGATTTCCAATGTTAGTTCACTATCAATTGTTCATATTCCTGTCATTGATTCTGGAAGCTAGATGTATTAAGCTATTGCATGATTTAAAATGGATTGTTTTCGTATCAGGGATTAGCCTATACACACTACCATTCCTAAACTATTCCTAACTGCTACACACACTGAGAACTCACCTCTATGACACAAAACCTGAGATTGAAAGGCCATTTCATGTTGAACTGAGTTGGTTGATTCGAATGTAAAAACCTGAGAAACATGAATTTGTTTATAGAAATCTGAGATTTCCCTTCCTTGCATATAACTGAGAAGTAATGCACTATTTTTCTCTTCCTATTTCATCTATACACATACACCATTAACCTGAGATTGGACTGACATAGGCTTCACTATTGGTTGGGTTAAATTCCATGTCAATTTCCTTAATTTATAGCTGAGTTGGTTGCAATAGGAGTTATGGATTGCATTGATAGTTTGGCCTTCGATTTGTGAACTATTTTCTTGTTTCCTGAGATCACTTTGATTGTCATATTGCACTGATGCATGTTCCCTCATTCACAACTGGAAATCTGAAACTGAGAAGTAACCCCCTGTACATGACAAACACACACCTGTCACATATACACACATCTAATTCCTAATTATCTACACTGTCACTTAATCTCCTATGACACATTACACATACAGTTACACATTCCCTCAAACACTGACACACACCCTAGCCTATACCATGTACACACATGTTAGTATTTCCCACACACATGCCACTATGTTAACACACACACACACACATGGCACTCTCTATATGTACATGTATGTTAATAGCCTATATACATATATAATGTCTATATATGCATAATGTGGCCTATAAGTGAATGTGTGTTATTATATTAAATTAGATAAATATTCAATGTATACAATATGTGTGAACATGTGATATGGCCTATATGGCCCATAGTCTATATGCATGGCACATAGCCTATGGGATGTACCCCTATGTGATACAGCCTATGTATATGGCTTGAATGCCCAATGAATGTGTGTTGTTGGCTTGTATAACCTAGTTTTGATGTGTGACTGCTAGCCTAGGCTTGGTTAGGCCTAGTGAGACTTGTTAGACTTGTTTGGGCTAGGACTTGATCTAGTTTGTCTAGTATAGTTGACTAGAGTTGACCAAGTGTTGACTATAGTCTAGCCTGACCTAGACAGCATGCAGATGCATTGTACATTCATTTATCACCCCCTGTATACATCTTGACTTGTGTTGCTCTAACTAGGAGTCATGTACCTCATCTCGGACAGTACATTTACTTCAGATATTCAGATACGAGGCGAGTACATTCTCTGATCATTTTATAACTTGCTTAGAATTATATTCCTGCTCTAGTTTACCTTATTTGATGCTGTCACGATATTATCACGGATTGGTACTATATGGATCCCTACATTGAGATGTTATCCCCCTCGGGAGCATCAGATATTATTCCTCGCTCTCATGTTATTCATGTTTATCATGTGCTACATGCTCGTTCGTGCTCGCTCGTGTACTTTCATGTGCTATCATGTTCGGTCGTGTTTCTCATGAATCTCATGTATGACCTATACTTCATGTGCACTCATTTATGAGCCTTCATATGAATTTCATGTACACCCATTTATGGGCCCCCATGTGAACTTTATGTGCACTCACGTATGAGCTCTCATGTATACTTCATGTGCACCCATTTACGTGCTTCATGTGAAAACCATGTACGTAACATAACTTGTCTGGATCCTTGTGTATTGATTGGGGTACGGGGGAGTATAAATAGTCATGTGAACAATTCCAAAGTAGTATAGCCATGTGCGCCTCTTTAGTATAGTCATGTGCAAATCAAGCCGTTCACATGTCGACTTTGTACTCTAAATCACTAGTCACTGGTAGCTCTCTACTTATAGTAGATATTTCTATTACAGTTCTCTCTCTGTTTACATCATGTACTTTCTTTCTGTTTCATGTATCGTACTCTCTTGTATGTTTAATTCTCTAACCTGTTATAATCTGCGTGAGATGTATTGTGCTCGCTGCCGTCCTGACTGGACCTGTTGAAAATTTTACAGAAGATGATGAGGAACCCTGCACCCCTTACTTTGGAGCTTGCCTAGATGACACTCGCGACCTGGATCCCAGGGGAGGTTCAAGCAGCTGCTGAGGACGATACCTTGCATAGTGTAGATAGCTTAGACTGTTCTTTCTTTTCATGTTTAGCTGTTGTCTTTATTTTCAGAGTTGTATATTTTAGAGTTGTTGAGACTTTGTTATTTCATTCTGCTGTACCTCAGTTGAGAATTTCTTATCTGTTTCCATCGTGCTACATTTTACCTTAGATTATGATTGAGTTGTACCTCTGTGTTGGCCTCCTTTTGGAGAGTATATTCATGTTATGTAGTTATAGTTCATGACCTAGAACAGCTTTCTACCGTCGACACTGCGGCGTAGGCTGGGCGCTGTTACGTACTCATACCCTCACGGTGGGCGCGGTTCGTGACACGCTGCGACGGAGGAGGGAGGACTGTGGCGGCTGCACCACCCCCGCTGGCCGGAGAAGATAGCGACGACGTGGAGGGCAGCGATGGCTGCGACTCACGACTACGAGAGGAAGGAGAAGAGGCGGTGGCTAGAAGTGGTGGTGGCGATGGTTGCAGACGTCGAAGGAGGCGGCGACGACGTTGGTGGTGAGGGTGGTTGCAGCTACAGTAGAGTGATGGCGGTGGCGCTGGTGGCTGAAGGGGGCGGCCATGGCGGTGGTGCCGGAGATGGAGGCAGTGGTGGCGATAGAGACGACGGCGATGATGGGGGTCGTCGCCATGGCGGTGGTGGCTGAAGTGGTGGCGACGGCTGCAGTGGTGGGAGATGGTGGCGACCGTAGCCATAGGGAGGAGGCCGAGAGGGAGGAGAAGGAGAGCTCGAGAGAAGGGAGAGAGAGAGTTGAGGGAGGAGAGAGGGGCTGGGGTGAGAGTGTGGTCAGGAGAGTGAGGGAGAGAGAGAGATGAGCTGTGAGGGGGGATTGTTCGCCAGTAAGGAGAAAAGTGAGGGGAGCCGGTGAGAGTGGGTGAGAGTGTGGGAGATGTGAGGGTTAGGCTTTAGATATTTTGGGGGAATGGGGTAGATGTAGGGATTGTTAGGAAAAATCCTGTAATGAAGCAAGCAATGTAAAATTCAATAAACGATACCGACAGTAATAATAACCAAGTTCCAGGCCTCAACAATCCTGACCAAATCAAGATCCAAGAATTAAAATAAAATTTAAATAATACAAAATTTTAAAATCTCCATAAATACCGAATACGGTCGTATACATATTTTGGAAAAATAGGATATGACATCCTACCCACCTTTAAAAAAAATTGTCCTCGAAATTTCAAAATTTTCAAAATAGGATTTTCAAAACTAGTACATATATATATATATATATATATATATATATATATATATATATATATATATATATATATGCCATGAAAACTCTACACATCTTACAGAAATCAAGTAAAACAACAAGAAACGAACAAATCCTCAATATAAAAACATCAAAGAGAACAGTGTATGGCTACATAAATCAACTCGTAAGGTAAATCCAAACAATGAAGCAATCTCGAAAAAGAACAAAATCTCACGTGCATGAAATAAACTCATAAATCAAAACAAGTACAGAATGTCGAAAACAATGTCAGAAAACCTAAATTTCCCACTGCATGAAAATCCGCATAAAATCATAAAATACAGGATATTTGCCTCGAATCAACGACCGTAGTTTCCTAATATCCGAAAATGTATGTCTTGGTCATTCCCTGCCACACCATCCAGAATGGCTGCAAAAGATTCACCATGACACTATAATCGAGCGGCTGCAACTTTCGTTACCACGCCGTCAAGGTATACTAGGGTCACCCGGTACTCTTGACAAATGCCAAAAACGAATCAAATCCATAACCCAAATGTCCAACCTACTGAAATCACAAAACATCTAACAATATAACAAGGCGGTTCTAGGAAAATAATCAAAATCCAAAAATCCACGTGAATCATAATATACATCCAAATACCTTAAATAATAACCACAAATAGTTTTCTAGGAAAATACTCCATATCACGGATCCATATCAAAACATAATGTAGAGAAGGTATATCTATAATCAAAATAATATCTGAAATATAAAATCATGATTTCGAAAATATCCAGAACCAAAGGAGCTGAAATGACACAAGAATATCCACTAGATACTCAATAAATGTCAAAATATCCAACCTCAGAGTCCTGATGAAATCTTCCTTCTGCAACAATCAAGCCAACGCTCGAAGAGGGCGATAATGATACTGTAGAAGCATGGAAAATATCAGAATAATGGTCCATGCGGCTCCGGATACGAAGCCCATGCGGCTCATATGGGAGCTGTCTTATACGGTTCAAAGGAAGACTCTCATTCTCATGCGGCTCGAGAGTGTATGCGGTTCAGCAGGAATATGCGGCTCGATCGATGCCACGTCCCCTTGTGATCCTTCCCTACAGCTGGCCCTTTGAATAGTGGCCTCATTTAATGCTGTGACATGATTTGACGACTGTGGCGGCTCTGGCATAAAGTGTCATAATGGCTCTGCCATAATGACAGACTCTTCGGAAAAAAGGAGATCTCTGACCCGATCCGTCAGAAATCCTAGGTTGCCACGTGGCAAATCTCATGCGGCTTAAATAGAGAACAGCTTCATGCGGCTCACTGAGAAGTCAGCCTATATGATTAGCAGAAATCAGCCATATGTGGTCCACTGAAAGCTCAGCCCCTGCGGCTCAATACAACGCTAGCTCATGCGGCTCGCAAAGACTATGCATATGCGGCTCATTGAGAGTTCGTTCCCTGCGGCTCGATGAAGCATTGTCCTATGCGGCTCACGAAGAGTATCTCCCTGCGGTTCAAGTGTTGCCCATCCTATGCGGCTCTGGCAGGACCCACAATTAAAACACGTGGCATCGGATCAATCAAGGATTTAACCGAATCTCAACAATATATTTGACATCATCATCATAATTACTGAGATCAAGGCATATCATTTATCATCAAGCGAATGGGACACGTGGCGAGCAATCGGACATTGGCATAATCAATCATGAAGATTTAAAGCAGTTAGCATTAATTGCTCACAAGATACGGTGCTATCCGCATTAATGGCCTAGATTTATTGTAATCAGGATCAAGGGTTCAGATAGATTGAAGGAGCGCCGACATTCCAAACAAATGATCATTAGCAAACCCTAATGATCACACCCCACTCCTATAAAGCCAGCATCATTCCCTTGCAAAAACCCCCCGACAACTAGAGAATAAAAAAAAAGAGAGACAGATATACAAAGAGAGCTCCCCCCTTTTTTGATAATCACAGAGAAAGAGAAGCCATGAGAACAACACGAGGAGAGCAAGAAGAGCATTTCTTCGTCCACGCCAAGCAGATCTTCTCCGAGCCAAGACTGGATACCGATCGTCCAAGGAGTAAGGCAGAGCGGCCGTCGCTTTCCCGAGCCTCTATCGTCACCCCCCAGAATCTAAAATAAACAATTGTACTTAGACTGCTGTACCTAGGTTTTCGTCCCTAGGCTTTCTTTGTACAAGCGAGTTTGTATTGTGAGTCTAAGTTCAGTCCTCCCATAAAACTGTTCTGTACTTTTACAATTAATGGCAAACGCGATGGCGACTCTGCTGGGGACAAACTTTTCCACGACTGAGGAGTTGGTGACGCAATCGGATGCAGCCAAACTTGGCTCCACACAACAGAAGATGGTCGTCCGCTTCGACCAACGGGCGTTCGAAGAGATGCTCTCTAAAGGCAGCGCTGGCCCGATCCAGAAGCGCACCCGCACCACGAAGGCTCGCAAAGTGTGGAGGCCAAAATCATTTGCTCCTCCTCAAGTCTTCGATGGGATACCCTCTGTTGCTCAAGACGGCAAGAAGGACTCTCCTGCGGCCCTACTTCAGACCGTAGACAACTCTGTTGTCCCCGAGTCCGGCAGAAGAAAACACTATGATGCTGGACTTGCAGGGGCAAAGAGAAACTCTACGCGATCCGAGCCGCAGAAGGGTATTAGCCGCAGGAAGAAAGCCCATGCGGCTACATCCGCCAACCGCGTGAAGAAAACTCATGCGGCCACATCTGTCAGCCGCATAACTTATGCGGCTACAGTTGCCAACCGTATGGATGAAACTCATACGGCTATTAGAGTCAATCGTTTACAGAAAACCCATGTGGCCACAGATGCCAACCGCATGCGGCCAGCCTGCACGGTCGTGACTCCTAGCCGCATAAGAACTCAGCCGACGACAGAAGACAACCGTATGCAGACAGCCTGCACGGTTTCCAATCCCAGCCGCATAGCATCCGCTCCATGCTCCTCTCGATCAGTTTTCGACCGTCTCTCGTACGGTCCGAACCCTGATGATTCTCCAGACTCTGTGGTATTCAACTTGGACTCTTCTTATTATGCACCCACAGGTGCTAAGAAGAAGAAGAAGTCCAGGGCAGCGCGGGCTCATCAAGCCCAGACAGCTGCCCCAACCTCTGACTATCGGGGCGTCCCGCTAATTATCACGCGGGCCTCTGATGGGAAGTTGTATAGAACCGCTCAAGTCCAGTCCCGAGCGGCAAACGGACAAAGTGGTTCCTCTGACCTGCGTGAGGCTGTCCTCCACAAATGCAAGGAAAGAGAAGGGGCCTCGGCGTACAAAGAGTCCTCACATGGATGTCACTGCACCCAGATCATCGTCAACTGTTGCTGCAACAACACGGCAGTGACGAAATATCGGCCGTCCGTCTTCCAAAGATTACAGCATCCGAGCTCGGGGGATGAAGCACCTCCTATTGCCTCCTGCAATTCCGCACAGAAAGTCCCCGCCGAGGGGAAAGGAAAGAAGACAAGCATCTCCAGCCCAAAAATATCAACCACTACAGCTAAGAAATTGTCGGCTAAACGGTTGCCCTCCACAGGAGTATACCAACATACCTGTTAGAAGACAAAATCTGCTGCAATGGAAGATTCATCGTCCGTACCGCTGAGGGTCGAGGGAGCTGGGGGTAGCACTCCTCCGAACATCCATAACAATCCGATGTTTCAAGGAGACAAGCCCGGAGAAACAACTCTCCCATCAGGTGCAACAGATGCTGATGTCCCCGAGGATATCCGTGACTCTCAAGATGAAGCAAACTCCGAAGCTGGGGGTAGTGTTCCTTCTGAGTCCGAACCCGAAGAGAATATTCCCACCTATCCCGATGATTTTTCGATACATGGGTACGACTCGGAGGGCGCACCCTCCATCGTCCCTTCCGTCACTCCTCACGTAAGGACGGTATTCATGACGGACAACAATCAAGGTGGCTCCAGTGATCGCCAACGCATCGATACTTTGGAAGCCATACTGCACGCCTTGGTCAAGTCTGTAGATGAGATCAAAGCGGCGCTTCCTACTCTGCAGGGAGTGACACCTGGCCAGACAAGTGCGGGTCCCACAATCAACGTAGATTCAAATTCGGCGGCACCGAACCCGGGCAATAATCCTCACGAAGTAACAGCTCTGACTGCGACAGATGAGACCCGAGAAGTAGAAGAGAAGTTCAAGAGCTCCGAGCCATGTTCCACGCCCGAGAAAACTCTCAAGACTTTAGAATACGGCAACCATATCCTGCTGAATGGAGGGATGTTCCATTCCCACCAAGATATAAGCCGTTCAAAATCAACCCCTATGATGGCAAGACCTCAGCAAGTCGGTATATCACTTACTTCGAGGTCACCACCGACCATCTGCCCCATGATGACGCTATCCTCACGCGGTTATTCATCGGGGCATTGGAAGGAGTCGCCTTCGACTGGTACCGAAACCTGCCGGACAATTGCATCCACTCCTTCGCT